>OY997401.1:4509633-5067133 GCA_963921505.1 Phakellia ventilabrum | reverse complement strand
TGACTTCAAAATGAAGACTACAATTCATTGCCCTACAACATGCAGTCATAGTGTTCGACTGCAGTGTGATAGGCAAGAACACAATTTGTGTTCAACATAATAAAAAGTCGTCAGCTGCACGGAACTATCCTAAAAGCGTATTGATCCGAGGTACTTAAAGTATTGTGTATAGCAATGCGTACCATATTTCAATAAAGTACTGCCTACTGTGAAATATCATGAGTGGTATTGTCACAAATTCAAAGGACGAGTGGCAATTTAGTCTTGTCCAGACCTCTGCTTGCCCGGTGCTAAAAAATGTTTTTCAGCAGCAGATGAGTAGAAGTCTGGGCACAATACGATAGTGGCAATGCTCTAGCTGCCTGTTTTCTGTTTAGTAACAAACAGGGGAAGGTTCCTGACACAGCACTGTGGCTTGGTGTGTGTGTACACAGCTTGGGTCTAACATACTGCACTTTTTTAATTCAATTTAAATTATTTTAGCTTGGTAGCTTGGATCTAACATATTGCACTATAGCTTGGTGTGTGTGTAAACAGCTTGGGTCTAACATACTTATGCCCAGAAGTATACATACAGTAACATCCGGTAGTGCAGTGAAGCAGCCATGGTGCAGTGTGAAAACATTATCTGAAAACACAGACAGCAACAAATTGTCTCACCATTGCAGCTGCTGACTGTAGCTTCTCTTGTGTCTGCTGTCTGCGGCTGTTGTGGCCGGACTGGGCTTCTGTGTACCAGAACAAAAACAGATTTGCATAATTGCATTTGCAAGTGGAGCCGCTATGGACATTGGACCAAGAAAGCAGTAGACTCCGACCCAGCTGATGAGTGCATACATAATTAAGTTTTGCACTTTAAGCTGCGCCTCCCAACATAGATGCTTGGCTCACTAGCTGTACACAACCTTAGATTATTCCAGATGGAGTAACAGCTGCCAAAGTAAGTTAGTTGGAGAATATCTATAATGTGTAAACATCTGACGGCATTTCGCTTTATAGTGAAAGCTACCCTCTTCATCCCATCCAAGATAGTTTGTCTTTGCTGATGATGCTGCATGCAATTTTCTAATAACGGCTGGCTAAAGGCTAACATAATTAGTTGTGCCTGTATGTAACCTCACGTGAGTCTCTCTTTAAGGGCTTTACCTTGTGTTAGCTTGCGACAGTGAGAGAGATTACTTTGGGCTTTGGCCTGTGCCTCCTTCACTTCCTTCAGAGCAGCTTTGTGCTTCTGTAACTGCAGTTTGGCAGCAGAGAGCGTAGACTGCTCCTCCACTATCTCAGCCACCAGGTGAGCCTTTTGGCTGCAGCGACATGCAATGCATACTTAGCAAGGTAATGCTACTCTTTAGTAACAATATTCACCTCTTTAGGTCTTGGATATCAGATGCCACTAGCCTGGCGCTCTGCTGCATCTCTTCATTCTTTTCCTGCACCTTTGCCATCTCCTCTTCCTTAGCTTTTCTTCTGCCTTCTAACTTTGCCAGCACTTCACTATACAACAAACATTAGACACCCAGTTTAATTACATGTTACTGCAACAATCCTATAATTGCAATTACCTCATTTCTGCTAGCCTGGCCTCTTGCCTGTCGATGCTAGCGACAAGTTCTCCATACAGTACCTGCTGCTTCTCTATGCTCTCAGCAAGAGTGTGCTTCCTTGCTTCCAGGGAGCTGCACTCAACTACGAGTGCTTCTAATTTCCCTCTCTTCTGAGCTGCAGTAGCAGAAAGTCGGCTGACTTTGTCCCTTTCCAGTGAAGGTACCAGACTCTGCAGCCATCGTTCAGCCTCTGATTTCTTCTTAAGAACTGTTTGGAGCTACAACGACAGAAGGAAAAGTAAAAAAGACTGAACTAGAAGTGATCTTAATAAGACTCGACTGACCTTCTCTTCTGCTATCTTCAGCTCTGCCTGCCTCACTTCCAACTCTCTGGCTTGAGAGACCAGGTGGTGGCCATTAGCTCTGATTTCTCTGCTAAGATTCTCCCTCTGTTTATAAAGGGCAAAAAGTCCTGATGTCTGCTGCTCAATTGTGGCATGGAGACTTCTGGAATTCTGTAGAGTTTCTTTGGCCCTGAGTTGGATTTCTTCAAGGCAGTTTCTAAGCTGACTGACCTCTGCTTCCAGACACTGATGTTCTGACACAGTGCAGAATATTTCATGATCCATTTGTGAAGCTGCTAGGTTTGAAATCTCCTCTGCTTGGAGTGGAGAAATCTGTAGTGTACTTTCATTTGAAGCATTAGTGGGTGGTGCTGCCTGTCCACCTGTATCATGATGCTTACTACCTTTTGTCATGATCGGATGTACATACGGTTTGTTTTCGGTAGAGTCTTCTTCAGTAGAAAACGTAGAGCGGGTTGCCATTTGTGATTTTATGACATCCGTGTGTGATTCTAAACCATCCCTGTTGTGGGGAGTACTTCTATCGTACACGGTTTCTGTCTTTCCGGGTTGGCCTGCCTTTGGAGTACTAGTGCTAACGAAACAGTGTGATACTCCATGTAATCCATGCTCGTGAGGACTAGCAGTAACACCACCGGCTTCTTTCTTCAAAGAGACGAGGTGCTTGCGTGTATGCATTTCAGGTGATGATCGACTGATCCTGACTTTGGCAGCACTGGCTTTCCTCCTCCTCCCAGAGTGCTGTCCCTGCAAGAGTGTTTTTAGGTGGTGAACGTCTTGCAGCAAGCTCAGTAGCTTCATCACAATCTCAGGATCTGTGGAATTAATTAATAGAGCAAACATGTTTTAACATATAGCACTCTAAACCCAAAGGCATAATTACATTAACCTTCACTCTGCAGTACTAGTCCTGGTTGCTTGTCATGGCCCCTCAGTGAGTTCTGTAGCTTTTCAGAAAGTTCTGTGAGCAAAGATGTCAATTGTTGCATCTGCTCAGGAGTTGAAAGCAGCTGTGTTAATGAAGTGATGGTGTTATGTTCCACTTACACAACGTATGCATCAACTAGCACTACTGCCTACCTCTGGCATTGATGCTTGAGTATTTGTCAAAAGTGCAGTCTGGCAAGCAACCGACGATGTCTAATAGTACGGGGCAATAGCATTAGCATATATATGCAAACACAATCAGTAGAAAAAGTGTATGTACCTTTACAACTGCATCCTTCTGGCTGTCCTGCTTCTCTGTGTGCTCACTCCTGGTGGCAGCAGCTTCCAGCTCTTCGTGTAGAGACATTATATCTTGCATCGCAGCTTCCAGCTCACGTGTTCGTCTAAGTAGCTCCAACTGCAGCCCCTCCCTCTCTTTGTTCATAGTAGCAACGCTCTTCTCCAAGGCTGTCACAGTGTCGCGAGTGTGATCTGTCTGAGAGGAAGCATCTGCCATGTCAAGAGGAGCACGGTCTAACTGTGACTGCAGAATACTTTGTTTGTCAAGATGCAGCTGTTTTAGTTCTTGTTGAAGAGATTCAGCTGCTGTTTCACGCTCTGCTAGCTCCTTTTCCATCTTGCTCAGTTTTGTTTGCAGCTCAAATATGAGTTTCTCGTCATCTGATGCCAAGACGTCAGTTTGAGTCCGCCTGTTTGTGGATCCAACTCTGGTATGTGAAGCTCTGAGAGTCCCGAGCTCCAAAGTTATCTTTTCAAGCCGGGCAGCGGTGAGAACCTTTTGAGCCTCCAATTCTGAAGCAGCATCTTTTCCATTTTGAAGCAACTTCCTCATTTGGCTCATTTGTGTATCAAGTGCATGAGTAAGAGATTCCATATCCTCATCATTCGCAGGCACTTGGTTATCAGGTATTGCATCATCAGTCTCTTCTTCAATAGTGCTACCCTCTTGGGTGAGTCCCCGCAATTCACTAAGGATTGTCCTCAAGGCTTGCAGGGCAAAGGTTAATTGCTTTTGTTGGTGGTCCGATTTTTCTACTACTGCAGTTTGTGTAGCCGGCCGTGGCAAGTCTAGTTTTGAGATAGTGGGTTTCCTTGGAGGGGGCACAGTCTGGTGCACGCCAACATGGGGGGGAGTGGAGTGAACAAACGTTTCTGACGCAATTGAGTTAGGCTTGTATCTCGCTCTACCCAAATAAGGAGCTTCGTGTGAGCTACTTGGTGTGTCCACAGCTTCAAGGTCAGAACGTGGACTGGTATGGAGGAGAGACTCTAACTCACTTAGCCGGCTCCGGTCAAATTTGGCGTCGAGCTTGTAGAAGGTCATCTCTTGTTCGAGTTCATACTGTCTTTGGTGTGAGAGGGCAAGCTCAGAGGTCTTCTTTGCAAGCTGATGGTTAAAAAGAGAAAAACACTTTTAAAAGGATTTTAGTTTAGTAATCCATAGTGTTTCTACACACTGCAACAAAAAATTGCATTAACGTGACATAAACAACCAGTGTGATGTTTCCATGGTGATAACTGTTGTTGAGCAGTCAAAATATTTTGCCAATTGTGAAGCCACTACTATCAAATTATCCTGCCTGGTCTGGATGAGAAGTACAAACATACCAGTTCATTTTTCATTTGGAGCTCCAGCTGAAGCTTTGACAGTGTGTCCTTCCCTTGCAGACTAACATGAGCTGGGCCTTTCTCACGGGAAACAGCAGCCTCCATGGCTGACATCTCTTCTTCCATACGCATGATTTTCTCTCGTTCCTCAAGCAACTCTGCTTCAAGTCTGTCAACTTCACCTACAGGGAAAATTGAAGCGTTATCACAGAGAGTGAATGCATATTGGCATTTGAACTCACCACAAGAAAATCTCTCCACCGCTTCTCTCCTCATGCCTCCACCAATGGCCACATAGTCCAGGCTTTCAAGTGTTCTCAGGTGGTAAACAATGAAGAGCGTGCAGTGAGATAGCTTGCTGATTGGGTTGTCAACAACAGTCAGGGAGGTGAGACTAGACAGCTGATGTAGCCTGCTTATCTCGTGCAGCTGCAGCAAGAGCAGCAAAAGAGAGAAGTGTAACTCCCAGGCTCAGAACATATGAATCAACACTGCTTAGCAGCCTGGGAATGAGACTTAGATGAATCAACACTGCTTAGCAGCCTGGGAATGAGACTTAGATAAAACTGTGCATCATCTCTAGCTTCGTATATCATCCTAGCTCTATCAAGTCTGGTGAGGAAATCTACTGAAATTTATTAGGAATCTGGGTACTTCAACTTGAAACACTCACAGATCCAATGTGATTTCTTGCTAGGGCTAGAGTTCGAAGTTGTTTCAGTTTCCTTGGAAGCCAGGCAGGGATAGCACTAACACAGTTACCCTCCACGTTAAGCACCCTCAGTTGCACCAGATTCTCGAGTCCGTCAAGGGAAGGGAGCTGGTTACACGATAGGTTCAGTTCCACCAGGGATCTGAGGTGGCCAAGTTTCTCCACCCTTTCAATTTCATTATGACTCAAGTTGAGAGAATGGAGGCTCCTGAGGCCATCAAGGTTTTCGATATACTGAGGAGGAGGATAGGCTACTGAATCAGACTAGCCAACAATTTAAAATGGTGTCTTGGTGGTGTGCAGCCTCATTCCCAGGCTCTAGTGGAGTACTCCGCCCACGCAAGAGCTTGGGAACGAGGCTGGGTGGTGTGATCACGGACCTTGATCTTCCTGGCAAGGTTTGATCCACTGAGATTGAGTGTTGTGATGAGATGGAGTTCATGCTCATCACTTGCTCTCCTGATCATGTTCAAGGTGATATAAGACACTCCTCCACTCTTGACTGGACCTATATAAAATCAGAAGAACTTCAGCCCCGCCCACTGTCTAGCCAGCCACTCCCCTAAACTCTGCAGTAGCTCCCACTATAGATTATGTGCTGTGCTCCCACCTACCTACATGTACAGTCCATTTTCTTCTACATGAGGTCAAGTCAAATAATACATAATGCATAGCAGTGGAGGCAGTGCTAACCTCGCCGAAAGCTCCTTGGCAACGGAGCGCTTCTGGATTTACTGACATTTGTCGGCAGTGGCTGAGGTTTGTGATAGAAACGCGGTCTCTTTGGGGTCTTCGCTGCCTCTAGCTCGTGTTGGCCCTCCATTGCTTGCTACATTGCTGGTGGATCAATGCTATGACAGTATGACTGTCCATGCAACATGCACTTGGAACGGACTGCGACACAAACAGGCGTTCCGATCTGTACGTATGGATTCCGGACATCGCCTAACGCGGGGTCAGAACCATAGTGGACTAACCCAAAATCGGAGTAAAAAACATGACCGAACTTCTGAATTTTTAGCAGCTCTAAAGTACATTCTAGGACAGGATATCCCTCCACCAGATCTATGTCATATTCCCGTTACTGAAACGTCCGATGGAAAAAAATTCCGTTAGCAGGAGACTGTGGAGAAGGTGAAAGTGTGGTGGGCTGGCTCTGATGGCAGGGCAGATGGAATGGCTGTGGGATATTCACCTGTGTGTGTATTCCTGTCTCGTGCCCAGCTCTTTCATAATGGGTTTGAGGTTTTATTTCTTGGCTGAGAAGTTAGGATACAGGACATACAACTTGTCCCGTTGGATTATTCATACATTCATACCAACTGCATCTCCATTCAGTCACTGCATGATTGTGTATGTAAGGATAAACATATCATGAGCTCATAGAACCCCCTACAAGGGCTTATACTGCAAGTGTGCATTTCCTAATGACTTGGCTGTTGGTAGCTATTGAACAATTCAGTAGCCATCAGCCTGTCAGACTTGCTTAGTAGTGATAGATAGATGGCTATTTGTGGTATTTCTATGCAGAGAAACAACTTAACTTAGAGAAGCCTATAGCTCCTGGTCGGTCAAACAATTCTTCCCAGGCTTAGTACTGATAGATAGATGACTATTTGTGGTATTTCTATAAAGAGAAACAAATTACAATGTAAGTTGTAGGGAAAAAAGCCTAGCAGCCAATAGCATATCTATTAAATGTTATAAAATTCAAATTTAATTTTGAAAATTATTGTTGTGGCATTTCTATAAAGAGAACAACTTAACTTGGAGGAAAAAAAGGAGAAAAAAAGAATCTTGGAGAGAGAAAAAAAAAACTTGAGAAGAAAAAAAAAGAAGCAAAAGCCTAGGGAGCCTCCCATCCCTCCTGGAGTGTTAGACACCCGGAGCGCTGGATAGGCGATGGCTGGGAATTACAGGAGCCGCTGCTGTAACGTACCCAGTCATCCTTTTAGCTTCGGAGTTCTTCCGGAGAAGAAAGTTACCGGCATATTGGCTATAGGCTTAGAAAGTCAAGAATCAGATATGTACGCGGGTGGCATTCGAACCCGCGACCCGATTAATGGGGAGGCCACGTTCTGACCCCAGTCTGAAACGAACGCGCCACCTTGACTTCCCGTCAGATGTGGCAAAAATTTGGGCTTATAAACCTGTAACGATGATGTGCGTTAAATGGAATTGTTCCTGGCTAGAGCGTCCCGCTATAGTACAAGCACTGAGAATAAGCTTAAAGGTTAGGTAGCTACAGATAGCGCTAGTTGTAACTATGAGCCTGACTCATACAGGCCGCACGCTATGAACCTAGTCTAGCCCCCCCCCCCCGGGGCTAATTAGCTCGGTAACATAAACAGCCTAAACTGTTGACAATAGCAGTACAGGCTGTGCTGGTGGACAGTGGATTCATCATCCAGTCACCCACATCACTGAAAGTCCATGAAACAGTTATAAAGCTACTGCAGTGGTGTGGCAATCCTGCTCATCATCAAGCACGTCCACTCATTTTCATTAGAATTTGCACGAGAGTTGTACACCTGTCTACATGTCCAATATAAATCCCAGGGGGGGGGGGGGGGGGAGGCCAATCGAGAGAAAATGTTGGGAGCATTTCACAAACTCTATGGGGTCCCATTTGTGTCAAATTCATGAAAACTAAAGAAATGGCATTTGCGTAAATTCCCACTGATATTTCTAAATCCCCACGAGTTGTATGCCTGTCTACATGTAATATCATAGATACTATATAGTCTAGCTATAACTGTGTACATGTTTGAATCAGGGCTCACTGTCAGAACCAAAGCGGTCTAACTGAACTTGCTCCCCCCCTCCCAACTTAAGAATGTGCTTTCTGAAAATTCAGAAGTTTAGTCATTCGCTCACAGGGATACTATGCATACACCATTTTTGTGCTTCAGGAGATGAACTGTCGATAAATTAAAAGATACAATAAAGTAACTGTTTTCTATGTCCTATCTGGTGCACTGAGATCGGAGTCTGAATAGCCGCTGTCAAACAGCGAGCCGCCATCACACACCGGAGAGGAGGCATCACCGCTATCACTACCTCTGTCCGAATGTTTTACTAGAGCTTCCTCCAGTTGCCCTGCACTGTCCACTTGCCTCTGCTCTGCATCGCCATTCTCGCTCTCGTCTGGGTCATCTCGGGTCCAAGTCAGGAGTACGTGCACACTCTCTTCTCCCTTCAGGAGCTCTCGAAGGGTTTCCGCATCTTTGCGCTGCATGAAGACGGAGGGGATTCCAATGTCAGTGCTGCTGTCTCCACTCATGGAAAAGGGAGCCTTCGCGGTGTTGGTGCTGTTGTAATCCACGTTGTCTGTTGTCAAAGGACCGATGGAGATATAATAATAATACAGTGAGCTAAAGGAGGGTGTTCCACTAGTGCCTTACCAGCCACTATGACCCCAGTTGCACCTGCTTTCTGGGCATTGCGAACCTGCAGGAAATTGAGCTCATGTCAAGGCTTCTTCGCTCTGAGCCTCTGATCTCAAAAGTCAGCTACGTGTAGTATAGTAAATACAGCAGTGCAGCCTTCGTTTCCAGATCTTCACTCCAGTTTTTGTTGGTGATACAGCTGCAGAGGCCACCCTGTGGGCTCTTACAGGAAGACGTGCAGATCATGAGGGAGAAGTTACCAACTTGCCTTTTGCATAAAGAGGCAGCCACCCCTTGGGATGAGGGCTATCCTTCCCCTGAGCTGGTCCTCGTCGGGAAAGGCCTCACAGCCGTTAAGGGACTCCGGCTCAACTAGTTCTGCCGCTACCTGAAAGGAAGGAGGGTGACCAATGAAACTGTACACACTTTTTGCAAGTAGTATTTTTCACTATTTTATACCGTTCTTCTTTGCTATTTCTGTAACTGCCTTTTTAATTATTTTTGCATAACAGCCCACCTGGAATTCATACTTGCCAAGGTCGGGTCCAAAGAGGGCGGGGCCAACAGTAAACTCCTCCTCCTCCACGTCAGGAGCCAGTACCTTCACCACCTTGGCCCCTCTCTTGAGGCTGCCGTCGGAGTTCTGCTGCTGCTGCATCAGCTTCATGATGTCCTGCATGAGGTAGTAGCCCTCCTCGGCATCTTCCGGAGTCTTTGCCTGGAGATTCACGAAGGAAAGGTGCATGTTTACCTCCGCACATCGCTGGGCATTTTATGGTAAACACTGGCCCTACCCTCTGCATCATGTGTGAGATCTGGACCCTCCCTCCCTCCTGGCCCTCCACTGAGATGCCCAGCTCCTGGAGGATGGTGAGGTGCTCTTGGTTGCTGAAGTCCAGGGACTGGATGGTGAGTCGCGGAGGAGTCAACCGCTTGCGTTTCCTGGCAGTGAGGGCAGGGAGGGAAGGGAGGTGAGGGGAGGGAGGGAAGGTAAGGACATGACTGCACCATTCAGCAATAACATACAATAGGTAAACTGTGAAAGTTACACAAGGATTTCCATAACACACAACACAGGTGAATCTTTGCCATTAAAATGTATCCTCAAATAGCATTATGATGTAATGGGGGGTAAAAGTGAGCACTAAATGGAGAACATACAGTAAAATATATGTAAACAAGCATGTTCTTACATCAAAGCACATGTTCTCATGTATTTACTGCTCACTTTTACCCCCCATTGCATTACATCATAATGGTAAAAGGTCTATTGCATAATCCTCTATCAAAACAATAATGCAGGTGGCCAGTTATGCATTGTAGCCTTTGAGCGAGATCTTCTCTCTATTGCCTCGCCCACGTTAGCACTATCCCACTATCGCTTTTCTACCAGCAGGGGTATGCACATGTCAAGCGCATGTTGGTGGCTCACTTTTCTGGCTTGTAGATCTTGAACCTGGAGCTGGTGCACTGCTTCAACATGAGCTTCTGGTACTCGTCCATCCGGGCGTAGGGTCGGCTATCCCTCGGGCACTTTGGGAAGCCCGGGGCGAATACGACTCTGCTCTCAGACATAGGGGGGTCAGCAGGAGGCTGGGAGGTGTCAGTCTGTGTCTGTGCTTCGTGATTGCTGGAGGAGGTTGGGTCTGAAGATTGAGGGTGTGTGGATGGGGCAGAGTCTTCGTTGGACGTTTTGGCATCTTGTGAGTTATTGACAAATACATGTAGCTGTACAAGGTGGGTAGGTGGGAGGGAGGGAGGGAGGAAGGGAGGGAGGGAGGGAGGGAAGGGAGGGAGGGAGAGAGGGAGGGAGGGAAGGGAGGGAGAGAGGGAGGGAGGGAGGGAGAGGGAGCGAGGGAAGGGAGGGAAGGAAGGAGGGAGGGAGGGGATGTGGGATGGGGAAAAGAATAATTTAAGCATGCTTACTAGCTGGTATACAGTTCATTGAGAAGATCTCTTAAAACTGATCACTTACAACTGTAGGCACACCTCTTATGTTCTCCACCTCACTGGCTATAACTCACAGAGGCATCGGTGTGGTTGTAAGTGGTGTTGATGGTGGAGAGGGAGAGTGGGAGGAGGTGGGCCTCCGTGGTGAAGATAAAGTCATCCATGTCCAGCACCATGTCCTCCTCCTCCGCAAAGAGCAGGTAGAGGTACTTGAAGGTCTCAGCCAAGACAAAGGAGTCCATCCTGCAGGAAGGAGGAGCCGTAGGTACAGTGTAGCCTCGAAACAAGGTGCTCGTCCCCAGGCGCACGCGACTCAAACGGATGCATCATTGAGTCGGGAGAGCCTGGGGAACGAGGGTAGCTCTACTCTCCAGCTTGCTCACGGAGGTAAATGGTAAAGGTGTTCGGGTAAGCAGCTACATGTACATGTATGTAAAGTACATGTAGGTGTTTACTGATTAATATGCGTATGTCAATCAGTGTCACAACGTCGCAAATCTGATTGGCAATTTGGCATGCACTGTGTAATACACATTCATTCCCACGACCACACCCATTTTACAATATAGCCGACATAGCTGTAAGGGTCCACGGGCTATACAGATACCTGTCCTCATGCGCCTTGGTCTTGAGGTCCTTGATGGCTGCAAAGCCACATGAGACACGGGCAAACTCGTTCAAATTGTTCACAACTGTCCTCCCAATGTCCAGGTAGTACGGGTCTCTTGTCGCCCTGAGCAGAGAGGAAGACTGACGATCTCAAGGTCCAGCCTTGTCCCCAGGCCCCCCACTTCACATAGCCAAACACGTGGGGCCCTGGGGGTGAGCTACCACCCTCCACTCTCCATAGCCGGGCTGATCTCGAGTAATGCAGTGAGGTCCCTTTCCCTCCAAGTACCTGTATAGAAAGTAGGTGCTCTCGACGAACTCGGGACGCAGGGGGTGGCTGCCCCAGTGGAGCCGAAAGTCTAGTGTGAAGGCTTCTGGGAGAAAGTTGTGCCGCTCGGTCACGTGATAGAGCATGTCATGGGTGTGGATGGCCGAGTCTAGGTCACCCCAGAGCACCTGTGGGGGGTGGGGTGAGGGAGGAAGATAGGGAGAGTAGATTGAGGGGTTTACATGGGGACCTCTATACGAATCAGGATATCTGGAGTATAGGAATCAGGAGATCTGGAGTATAGGAATCAGGATATCTGGAGTATAGGAATTAGGATATCTGGAGTACAGGAATTAGGATATCTGGAGTATAGGAATTAGGATATCTGGAGTAAAGAAACCAGGATATCTGGAGTATAGAAATCAGGATATCTGGAAAATGTCTTCAGTAATCTACCTAAAGCGCATCGATTGAGCTACATATCATATGACTACAGTATCTGTACCTCAGGAGAGCACATGGCAGCTCCATGCACTGTTAGTGCCTAACCTGTAGCCCTGGCCAGAAGGCGAGCAGCGAGTCCATGAAGTTTCGAGTCATCCGGGTCGGGGAGGACATGCTCACGTCCACCAGCATGGGACCGTTGGAGATGTAGCGCATCACGGCCAGGTAGTGCTTCTCAAAGCGGTGCAGGTACTCCTGGTCCCCCAGGAGGATGTAGGACTTCAGGCAGTACTCGTAGTAGGAGTCGATACCTGTGAGGGGTGGAGCCAAGGAGATTGAAGGTCTCTTCAGTCATACTGGTGATTGTGTATCATAGGCACACACACACGTCAGATATATACATGTACACACAAATACATACACATACACACACATACATGTATACATACATACACACACACACACAAGGACTACGAAGGCAGACAGACTCACGAACCTGCTCCGACCCCGCTATCTCTCCGAGTCCACTCCCCACTGTGGATATTGATGGTCGTGCCCACGAGGTCGTGCCCCTGGTGCCTCCGCTCCCAGATGACCTCCATGGCCTTCTTGGCCCGCAGCTCATACTCTGGGTTCCCCGTGAGCCGACTGAGGGCTGCAAACTCCAGGATGTTGGTGCCGGCACAGGCCGTACACGTAGTCTTGTCATGACCGGCATAGGACATGCCATGGCGGAGGTTCACCTACGGGGAGAGAGGGGCAGCGTCAGCTAGGTTTTAAAGAGGGTGAATCAACAGTCACACGTGGTATAAATCTACCGAGATTCAGCACATTCTACCCCCCCCCTATAATAACGCCATCATTTAGCCTCTTGCCCCCTTTTTAAGCCCTTAGCATATGTAGCAACCTTGTTATAGGTTATTGTGTCTCCAAGTAAGCGAGGTTCCCCCCCCCCCCCTCCTCCAATAAGCTTCTAGAATTCTAAGAGTGCTCATGATATAATCTCTGGTCAGATAGGAGGTTAAATGTGCTGGAAACACACAAAAATTACAAGGAAATAAGCATAGAAATCCACATCAAATTACATGTTTTCTTGCCATTTAGTGCCTACTTTACCCCCCAACGGATAAAGGTCTATTAGTCTGACTACCCCTGAGAGTCACCTTGGGATAAGGAAGGCCGGTGGTGGTGTTGAATGCTGGGAGGAGCCTCTGTCCCACCTCCTCTGCCATGCGAAGGAGCTCCCCGTCGTACCAGTCCAGCTGGGTATGGCTCTTCTTCAGGGCCACAGCTGCAAAGTGAGCTCCTAGCAGCCCACTGTATGTGTGTGTGCGTGTGCAAGTGTGTGTGTGTGTGCGTGGTATCCTGTAAAGCTGTATGAATACTGTAAGTAGCAATGTATGTTTGGAGTAGCCTCATTCCCAGGCTCCACTCGCCAGTTTTTTTCCGCATGGAGTAAAGCAATGGAAGTGGAGCCTGTGAACAAGGCTATGTCTGGAGAATACGCCCAGCTACAGCAGATAAGTTGTACTTTTCTCACTCCAATGTGTTTCTTACACACATTTACATGTAGATCATTCCACACAATTACATCACAGCTGTCTTGCCACGTGGCTGTTAAAATCTGATACCATATGCTACCTAGGCATGTAACATTCTCACCCCAGTACTCTGATGTTGGTCTCGAAGACGGAGACCACGATGTCGTTGTCGAATCTGACGTCTCGAATCACCATCCTGATAGCAGAGTTGAAGTCATCCACGGCACCAATCACCTTGGACAGGAGGGAAGGAGGGAGGGAGAGAGGGAGGGAGGGAATGGGGAGGGAGGGAGGGAGAGAGGGAGGGAGAGTAACAAGCTGGCAGCAGGAGACGGGCTAGATTCCTTGAATAGTAAGGATACAACCTTACACTACAGCCCTCCCCTCAGAAGTTTCAAAGTTGATAGCTAATTTCTAGAAGCAAACTCAGAGCATATACATGTAAAGTTCAAAGTCTTCCTCTGCACTGGTAAACACAGTTCTACTAAGCATGGCTCTACAACTAATTCCTAAAGGGATACAGCTCTTACACACTAAAGACATAATAACATAATTATGACTGATGTAGTCGCAGGAAGATGATATGGCACTTACTGCAAGAGTGTCCAGTGTGTCGATGAGGGTCAGAGAGAACCTGGGGTAAGTGGGGTAGCAAGGAGGAATGCAGTCAACGTAACTGGACAGCTCCTCACTATGTTGTCAATAAACACTTTACACAAGAATGCAATGTACTTTATGAAGCGTGCACAGGCTAATTAAGTGCATAGCTGCTGCCATGACAAGGAATCACCATCTCAAGGCGTTTTCTCCATAATACACATGTACATGGTCTACATGTACATGTACAATGTATTCCAAGAAGTACTAAATTATTCACTGACAAAGGCAATGAGTTGGTGTCCAGCCAAAGAGCCCCTTTCCTTTCCTTGTTACTCGAGGAGTTTACATGACCCACTGACAGGGATTGACCAACACTAGCCTCGTTCCCAACGAGGGGGGTGTGGCCCGGGTACGAGGCTAGACATTCCCAACGAGGGGGGTGTGGCCTGGGTATGAGGCTAGACCAACACGTGATGGGAGTTGAATCTATGCATGGTGCAGGTGAGCCCGGAACGAGGTTAGCTATGGTTCACGCTGGCAGCAAGAGGTGGGTTTGTTGCTTTGAGCGAGTGATCTTAAGAGTGGCGGCTGGTATTATTACTGTCATACTTTCCGAGGGCGTCGTCGATGTCCCCACGGCTGTGGTCCTGTCCCCTCACTCTGCCCTTGCAGGTCAGGGGCATCAGCTCGTCTGCTGGATAGGCGTGGTCCTGAGGGCATGTGTGAGTGCATTTGAATGTAAGGAAGGCAGGAGGGTGCAGCTTTATTTGATGTTCTTTGAACATTACAGAAACTGGCAAGATTCCTCAGCCTCATTCCCAGGCCTCCCCGCCGAGTGCGAGAAAAAGCGGGATTCGCTCGCTCGGTGGGAGGCCTGGGCGGGGCTAGGGAGCAGAGTGCTAGCTATAGACAATAAACGTGCTTACACTTACCATGTACGCTCTATAAGCATGGTAAAACATCTCCAGCACACGCTCCCTGAGAGAAAGACAGTATTGTAGTTCCAGTTCCATACTACTCAAATGTGGTACATGTATGTGAACTGACTCAGAATGGGAATTAGTGTTGCTTACTTGTACTGCAGTTTTTCTACTCCGCTGATACCCGATACTCCATTCCAGGGCACTGCAGGGAGCGTGACCCATACCAGGACCACCACCCACACAAATGACCACGCCCTCATGCTCCTTCCTGCAGTGGTTGAGAAGCGCTACATACATGTAAAGCCAACTCTCTAACGAGCCATTCACACCCGAGTCCACCCTCTTAATTCACACTACACATACATCAATAACGAGACTTGGCTGGTAGTAGAGGTACAGG
Source organism: Phakellia ventilabrum (assembly GCA_963921505.1). Classification (NCBI taxonomy): domain Eukaryota; kingdom Metazoa; phylum Porifera; class Demospongiae; order Axinellida; family Axinellidae; genus Phakellia; species Phakellia ventilabrum. The sequence goes on along the minus strand of OY997401.1, from coordinate 5,051,832 downwards.
GTGATTGGCATATCATTGGTAACCTAGGTAACCACGTGTACCGCAGGCATATGTTTTTCACGCAAGACAAATTTGTCGCTATACTCGCGATTGAATCCCTGACTGCTACCCATAAATTATGGCATTAAGTATGTACACCATGTAGTGTGTGACCCTAAACTGCGAATTTAAAACTTTTTGGCTATGTGCATTGGACAGAATTTTGCGAAAATTTCGCTCTGTGAAAAAAAGTACACCTACGGTACCATGGTAACCTATAAAAGGAAATGGGTAGGGATCTACTTCATTATGTTCCTTGGGCAGAAAGATAACAGATGTGGAGCTTGCCTGTTTAGTGTCTAGTTGTAATACTCTGCTCAAATGTGTACATGTATGTGTGTAAACACTAATGCTATTATGCTTTCGTGCTGTTAAAACAATAAACCAACAATTGCCTCGGTCCACTGAGCCCTTAATTAGCAAACTTTGGTGATACAAAATAGTTTTTTAACAGGAATTGTCCCCTTCAGCCAATTGGCATGCAGTCATGGCAGTCTCGCAGTCCAGCCTATTTTTCGCACCAAAATTGTCTGGCCTGCGAGACTAATCACTTAGCTGGTCCACCAGGGAGGAGTGTATATGTATTAGACACAAACCACGATAAAAAGGCCAAAATACTAGAACAGAGTTCCTTCATAAGAACATAGCAACATGTAGCAAATTATGACAAAGAACAATAGAACATGCACTAAAAGGCAACATGGCACCCAAGCTCGTAAGAGATAGCAACTTTCTTCGGGCCTATTTATGGCATATCATAGTATCTTTATAGGCCTTACCTGAAAGAGATCGATCTTCGTAGCGATCTCACAACTCCATACCACGCTTTCTTAGCTTCTCGGGATGTGGTTTCAAATTTTCATCGCGTAATTAGGTGCAGCAATTTGACCTTTAACCTTCCACCTTAATTGAATTTGGAGATGCAGCTGCAGCTTTCTTGGGTCGTGTGGATCACAGCTGCAGTCTTTTTCAACGTAGCCCTGCAGTGGAAAAGGCACCTTCCCAGCATTCTGCAGGACTTGCTACTCTATGGCAAAGTGAAGCTTGGGACTACGGCTGCAGTACCATTTTTCAATGTGCCCAAGAAGTGGGTGAAAGAAAATTGATGTTTTACATGAGTTATTGTTTTTGATGTTTTTTAATTTATTCTGCAGGTGGTTCACATATTTTTATGCGTGGGGTGTCGTGTGGAATATTTTGTTCTTCTGCAACTTCTGGCTGATTTGTATCGGACACAGCTCCAGTAAAATCCCTTTCATTAATGCAGCTGTCACTGCTCTTACAGGGATAGACCTCAAAGAAATATGCCTGGAGGGTATGACACAGCGCCAGTTTGATGTTCTCATTGTTTTGCTACTAGTCTGCATCCAGGTTTCCAGGCGGTTGTACGAGTGCCTCTTTGTGAGTGTCTTCTCAGCTACCGGCAAGATGCACGTGATTCATCTCCTCCTCGGATTATTCTTCTACACATCCCTCGGGCCGACTGCCTTGATGCACCTGAAACCGGGTGAGGGTCAAATTTCAGGTGCCAGAAACTTCATTAGTATCCATGACTCATAGAAACAGAACTTCAGCTGTTGTTGGTGATGCTGGGCCACTTTCTGCTTCTGAGTGGAAATGGGAATAAGTTATAAGTTGGTTATATTGTATGTCTTAGTTTTTTCTTTCTGCAGTAAATGAAACTGGGCTTGGAAAATTGTGCTTAAAACTTTGTAATTGGGGTCTCTGCCTTTTTTTTCTGTTTAAGACACAACATTATTATGTCTGTGCTCTGCGTGTGCTCCTAGCCTTCTTCCCAGGCTGTAGCGTGGGGCAAGAGCCTGGGAACGAGGCTATATTCCCAGGTACTCAGAGAATTAAATGTTTTATGTAGCTAAAGAATAAAGTCAGTGTGCTCACGGTTTTGGTGTTGACCAACTGTCTTCTAAATACTTTACAGGAGTGCTCACTGGATTAGAGCAAAGGCCTGCACTGCAGCTGGTCTCCTTGGTGAGATTTCTGCGCTGGTATCACTGTCTGGGAATTCTCCTCTTTGTCTGGGCAAGCCTGCACCAGCACAAATGCCACAAGATCCTCGCAGGCCTGAGGAAGCCGCAGCCATCAGCCACAGAAACTGCAGGCAAAATACCCGGCACTCCAGACCATTCCTATGGCTTGCCGAAAGGAGACTGGTTTTATTATGTCTCTAGTCCTCACTATCTTGCCGAGATATTGATCTACGTGTCTCTACTGCTCTTCTTTGTCTCTGCTGATCATTGCACCTCCTGGTGGTTGGTACTGGGGTTTGTATGCTCTCTTCTACCGCTTAGTGCTCGACAGGTACACGTTTGGTATCTGCAGAAATTTGAGGATTATCCGAAAAATCGTAAAATTATTATTCCATGGCTGTATTGAGTATACCACTGCATTTTTGTAAAGTCTTGATGTGCAAGGGAAGGTTGTACACAACTTGTAGAAATGGGTGTGTGGGGTCAAAGGTTGATATGTCGCATGCACGTGAGGTAATTAACGTCATGATTTGACAGATCAGATCAGCCACATGATTGATACTTGACTTGTAAACGGCTCTCAGATTCTCGCTCCTGTATCTGTAGCTGTCTGAAATCCAGATGTTTTGTTACCGAATTTCAGCGCGATAGAATCTTTGGAGTCTATAGCTGGCTGTAATATTAGTTTTGTGCACGGCACGACCGTAGTTTATAGCGTCGATATGTGCTAGAGTAGAGTCGAGACTACTTATTTATGACCAGAGACTGGTTGCGGATGTAAAAAGAAGCCTTGGACCGAGATGGGAAACAACCCCAACAAGCCCAATAGTACTGGAACTGGCGGGGGCAGTCTGTTGGATCGCATAGGGACGAGAAGACGCACTGCGGCTCCCAAAGGATCAGCTCCTCCAACTTTAGGGCCAAGAAACTACGTTGACATTCCGTTACCCGAGGACGGCCCTCCAGGAGGTGTGTTGAAAGGGCCGTGTTGGGATGTTAGTTAGCTAGTGGAGGGTGAACTGTGATACGTGCTCACCGCTTCATTTGACACATAAATGGCCCTTAGCACCTCAAAATTAGGAGTGCTAACACCTCTCCTTTGCACGTTAGGGCATGCATAATTTTTAGCTTTCTCAGTTGGCCTCCTTAGTGTTGGATTCTGCTGGAGGATTAAGCGAGTGATGGCTCAATACAAAGTATGTAATTTAATATGTATCTGCAAAGTTATGATACTTTAGCTCTGGTGTGATCGCTAGGAGCTAAGGAGCTACCACCTTTGGTGCCCTTGACATTATGTATCCTTTGAATTGAGGTTATTAGTGTAAGCCTAAAGTTAAGGTTTCATGGAAGTGATGGGGGGACTTGCATTCAGTCTAATTAATGCCAGCCCCAACTGCTCATGTTTACTATGTGCAATTGCCTGTAGACCAGTGAGAAGAATGCAATAACCATAAACATGGGTGATTAACTGATTGTATAGTCTTTCACTTGAGTGTGTCCTCATCCCAAGAGGTCCAGTTAGTGCACCCTTGGGCTAGGTACTGCCATAAATGGGCAAAGGAACAAGGTAGTGAGACTACTGATAAGGGTAGTAATAGTAGTAAGGTTTCTTTCAGAGTGACACTGGTTGAAGACCTAGCTATAGAGTTTGTTTGACCACTGCAATAGCTCACCTACAGCTTGAAAACATATTGAACCATGTTTGTAGTTTATAAACAGAAAAGCGGTTTCTTTAATTGCTTAGCTAAGGGTTTCTAAAATAGCTATTTTAGTTTTTTATTGGTCTATAAAAGTAATGACAAAAAAAGGCATGTAGTACATGTAACACAAGATTCCATTAATAGCCCATAGCCCAAGCAGGAAGAAGTAGTGACCTAGCTATTTAGGTGTACATTGCACTGTATGTGCCAGTAAGGAGTGTGTACTGTGCACACATTGAGTCATGTTGTTGAGCTTACGGTGGAGAACGAGGTTGTGAAAGATCAACACTGCGATTCATCGGATTTTGCAATGTTTATACTCCGTCTCTGTTTCCCATTGTGCCATGTTGCCCCTCCATGCTACTCCCCAATTGACTGTGGCTCCAGTGGTGCCAGAATCCATCGTTCACTCGGTCAAATAATAGATTATAGAGTTGCCACGTTTAAAAGGCGAGACTGACACCTTCTGTTTCCCATCACTTTCCTTCTAGTCTACAATCTGTGGTCAAACCACTGTATGCACCATGCAACAGTGGGATACGGCCTTCTTGGTTGGGTTGTCTTGAGCCCTAGGGATTAGTGATAGCCAAAATGACATCAATGATAGGCATCTCCCTGCATGGTGTGAAACATTTGGGTTCGCTGTATCATCCTGGGTGTAACCCCCCCAGTCAGTGTAGTTGTAATTTTATTGTTGAAATGGCCTTTGTGGTTTCTGTGGGGCTGTTTTGAGCTTGTTAACTGCAGCTGCTTTGATCTTGCACTCAGCCCATAAACCCGTCTGTAGTGTTGTGGTCCAGAGTAGTTTGCTACCACAGTCAGGAGTTTTTATTTCACTTTAATCTCTTCTGCTTCAGAGAATGGGTCCGTTCCATTTGAGGTGGGCGATGGCAACAGTGGCACTCCCTCGCCGCCAAAGAGGGAGTCCCCACCCCTCCTACAGCAGGGGCAGAAGTGGCCCTCGCTGGAGAACCTCCTACACCCCATTGAGGACGAAGACCCCTACAACTATGTTGTCAAGCACGACTACAGTAACCCGAACGCGGCAGGACAGCTGGTCATCCAGAAGGGAGACAAGTTGAAGGTGACGAGAAAAAGCGAGAACGGGGACTGGTGTGAAGCCACCAATGTCTTTGGAGATGTCGGTTGGGTTCCAACCTCCTACATTGCCAAGGTGGACAGTCTGGAGAAGCACTCGTGGTTCCACGGCAACATAACAAGGGCGGAGGCAGAGCTCTCCCTAAGTAGCGGCATAAATGGTAGCTTCCTTTTGCGGGAGAGCGAGAGCAAACCCGGGCAGTATTCGATATCCCTGCGGTATGACGGCAGGGTCTTCCACTACCGAATCCACACCGACTCGACCACCAGCAACTACTACGTGACACCCGAGTCCAAGTTTAAGAGTTTGACTCAGTTGGTCGCCCATCACTCCAAGAATCCGGATGGCTTGACCACGACACTACACTACCCAGCCCCGAACCCCAGAAAACCTCCGATTTACACGCCATCCCATGAGACTGACAGGTGGGAGCTGAACAGATCTGACATTGATATGGGTCAGAGGCTGGGCGGAGGGCAGTACGGGGAGGTGTACAAGGCCGTCATTAAGAAGAGGAACACTGCTGTCGCCGTTAAGACATTTCGGGTAAGAAGACATTGAAATTGTAGTACATACATGTATAGACAGTGCGACATGCACCAATGGTTTGAAGCGTGCGGCGGCATAGTGAAATGAATAATTGTGGTAATCATTCTGTGTAGAACTACAGCTAAGAGAGGATAAAGCCGGCAGACTATCTTCTAGGGCATGAGATTTTCAGTTTAAGGTCGCTGACTATATATGGTCATCTTGTTGTTAGTTAGATAGACCTGCTATGGACACACAAAAGCTCTCTAGGGTCAGTAGACACACAGTCTTCTACTGGTGCTTGTTTGTTCAGAGAGGTTAATTAGTGGCTACTGATCCACCCATGGCATGTACATGGTGGTCCTGGCAGTGCAGCTGCCATCCCTACACTCTACCCTGGCGTGGAAGTTCATGGTATTCCATCACTTGGCAAGCATGCTCAGATCTATTAACCCCTCCATTAAAGCAATTAGTATACATGCATAGTCCTGTTCTAGTACACTGTAACGTGAGCTGGTACTTGCATACGGCTTGGAGTACATCATTTCCTTTGTGTGTGTGTGTGTATGTCCATGGCAAGATACAGGGTTGGATATGAGATTAGAGCTGAACCCCCCCCCCCCCCAGGGATGAGTTAAGGTTCAGTTTACGGGAATTTGCAAAATCTTTGCAACCCTGCAAGGCGCAGAGCGTTCCTTCCTTTGATCCATGATTGACTTCAAAGCCTAATTAATCACTCGCCCACCCATTACTGCAGTGTGTTCACTTAGAAAAGCCTGTCTCACCTCTCAGTGTTGCAAAGATTCTGCAAATTCCTGTACTAATTGTACTTGTCATTACCACATTGAGGAAGTGATAAATATATTTCCTCCTGATCCCCAAGGAAGTACCCAATCATTTTGATGCTCTTGTTGTTTGTCAAAACACCTGCAGAAACTACAGCACCTGAGAAAATCAGAAATTGTGTTTGCGTTTTGAAGTCCTGGGTATGAGTCCAGTCCAGCCCCGGTCATAACTTGTATTGGTCACATGACCAGTGCTGATCATTAAACTGCACAGTGGCATCTCTTAGGATGCCCGTCAAAACTGACGCAGTTTGTCTCCTGGCCATCTGGTTTAGGTTTGTGTTTTCACTTCGGAGTTTAGAAAGCGTGATTTGTCTTCGGCCAACGCTGCAATCTTGAAAAGGAAAGCATTCTTACCTGTCCCCTGCAGCCTCCCACCCATTTCTCCTTCCTTATTTGTCCTAGCTGGGTGACACTGGCAGTAATGGAATTGGTAGTACAAAGCAAATTGTGTCGCTTACAGAAGATGAAAGGGAATCTTTAGCACTTCCTTCCTTGTTTTGAAACATTTGACGGTTTTGAAATACGTGCAAGTGAAAGTTTACTAAGTGAAAGTTCTGCACACTTGTGGTATTTTTATACACCAGGATACTTCTGTAGTACCACCAGGATACTTCTGTAGTGCCACCAGGATACTTCTGTAGTGCCACCAGGATACTTCTGTAGTACCACCAGGATACTTCTGTAGTGCCACCAGGATACTTCTGTAGTGCCACCAGGATACATGTACTTCTGTAGTGCCACCATGATACTTCCGTAATACCACCAGGATACTTCCGTAATACCACCAGGATACTTCCGTAGTACCACCAGGCTGTAGTACCACCAGGATACTTCAGTAGAACTACCAGGATACTGCTGTAGTACCGCCAGGATACTGCTGTAGTACCACCAGGATACTACTGAAATACCACAGGTACTTACCACAGATAGAGAACCTTATAGGGTTAATCTGGGTTGCTATGGTGTTTGGATCAATAGCACTCCTAACGCAGTCAGGTCGTGCTATATTTCACTGCCTTCATGAGTGCATTACCCATGCTAGCAACCCATGCTATTACCCTATACTAACTTGCTGGATTCCTGAGTTTAACTGTGTACGCAACATAATACATCATACACACACACATACACACACACACACACAGGAGGAGACAATGGAGGCGAAGGAGTTCCTCAAAGAGGCGGCGGTGATGAAGCAGGTGCGCCACCCCAACCTGGTCCAGCTGCTGGGCGTATGCACGAGAGAACTACCGTTCTTCATCATCACGGAGTACATGCCGAAGGGAAACCTGTTGGACTACCTCCGGGGGTCTGAGGGGAAGGACCTGGAGGCAGTGACACTGGTCTACGTGGCACAGCAGGTTGCTTCGGCCATGGCGTATCTGGAGTCAAAGAACATGATTCATAGGTGTGTGTGTGTGTGTTTAGATACAAGCTACAGTGTGTGAATGGCGAGTGGCTTTGTAAGTGTAAGAGACAAACAGTTTACTCGCTGGGTGTACAATGGGATGTGTATGTAATGTGTTTGCTTTTGAGAAAGTCTGGGAGCTAACAGTGTAGTGCTTTGAGACGTATTGCTGGGTAATGCAGCTCCATGTTCTCATACCCAGTGTCACACCACCGTGGCCTCATACCCAGCTGTCATGACCTCATGCCTAGCGTCCCAGCTCCATGGCCTCATACCCAGCATCCCAGCTCCATGGCCTCATACCCAGTGTCACACCACCATGGCCTCATACCCAGCGTCCCAGCCTCATACCCAGTGTCACACCACCGTGGCCTCATACCCAGCTGTCATGACCTCATGCCCAGCGTCCCAGCTCCATGGCCTCATACCCAGCTGTCATGACCTCATACCCAGCGTCCCAGCTCCATGGCCTCATACCCAGCGTCATACCTTCATGGCCTCATACCCAGCGTCCCAGCTCCATGGCCTCATACCCAGCGTCCCAGCTCCATGGCCTCATACCCAGCGTCATACCTTCATGGCCTCATACCCAGCGTCCCAGCTCCATGGCCTCATACCCAGCGTCCCAGCTCCATGGCCTCATACCCAGCGTCATACCACCATGGCCTCATGCCCAGCTGCCCCAGCTTGTTTTTGCTTTGCAGTAAGCATGAAAACAGCCGGGTACAGGCCTAACACCTCCGTGTACATGTATTAACCGAAACTACAGCAGCTGCTAATACACCAGTGCATCCATTGGCTGTGTTGACGTTTTTGAAATGCAAATTTACTTTTACACTGTGATATGCTATTACACTTTGAGTTTTTTTAAACACTCTGTTGACATTACACTGCATGTTTGTCTCCCATTTGTGTGATGTTTGTGCTGGGGTCGTCTTTTGCTCTGTTCAGTTGTCAGTGTACCCAGTGTTCTGACCAGTAAACACATGGTGTTGGATTGTTGTGGCCCTGCCTCTGTTTTGACTGGGTGCTGTGTGTGTGTGTGTGTCTGTGCAGCCTGAGCTCATGTGGTGTGTGCTGCAGGGGGTCTTCTCCCTGAGAGAGAGGGAGGGGGGGTCTCATACCCCTGGAGGGGGGGGGGGGTGAGCAATAGCACTAGACATTGGACTCCTCTTGCTTGTATTTTGCTTGTATTTTGCTCATCTTTGTGGAAAGTGTGCTACAAGTTCTAGATGTAGTGCACATGTATCTTGTTCGTCAGCATCTGTTTTCATGTAATGTCCTCACAGAACTATGACCTAGCTGGCCTTCATTTTCATTTTGCAAGGGGGAGCTTGGGAATGAGGCTAAGGACTGCCTGGGAATGAGGCTCCCCCCCCCCCTCCCAAAGAGACATCAACATTTCGCTTTTGCTCCCTCTTGAAACCCTGAAGTCATTGTATTACATACTATGCACTGGCATACCTTAAGCCATGTTTGTGTTCAGGCTAGCCTCCTGCATTGCCCTACTGTTATGGCTGCTGAATGGCTGGTGTGTTTGTTTCTGTGTGTCTGTAGTTGTATGGCTGTCGTCTGATGTGTAGCTGTCACTTGGTAACTAGTGGATATGTCACAGTTTGTAATCGAAGAAGGTGTGCTGCCATTGTTCTAACAGTGGGCATGGCGTTCACCTTGAAGGTTTGTGTGTGTTTACACATATTGCCTTACTTTAGCCTCATTCCCAGGCTGCCATTTCCATTCCATTCCCAGTTTCTCTGCAGCCTGGGTATGGGACTAGTTGGTGTTAATCCGCCATTGCATATACCAATACCACCAGCCGCACTCTGCCATAGGCCATGGCATCATGTGATCCACTCATTGCCATGACATCATTTAATCCACTCATTGCCATGTCGTCATGTGATCCACTCATTGCCATGGCATCATGTGATCCACTCGTTGCCATGACGTCGTGTGATCCCCTCCAGGTTCAGTCAACTCCACCATCATAGTGTATACAACCCACCATGTGACCTGTTCCCAGCATCACATGACATGTTACCCTCCTCCAGGGATCTAGCGGCTCGGAACTGCTTGGTAGGGGAGCACTATTTGGTGAAGGTTGCTGACTTTGGTCTCAGCCGACTTATGGAGAGTGACGTCTACAATGCCAGAGAGGGTGCCAAGTTCCCCATCAAGTGGACGGCCCCGGAAGCCCTCGCTTACAACAAGTTCTCGATCAAGTCTGACGTCTGGGGTAAGTTGTGGCCAGTTAGCGGTTTGTGAGTGTCAAGGGGTTACCTCTAGCGCTGTAGTATTGGAATATGATGTAGCACAGTACACTTGCAATAGACCTTTCCATTGGAGGGGAAAAGTAGGCACTAAATGGAGAAAGATAAGAGATCGTGTGCTTGGATGTATTTTCTTAGATCAAAAACATAAGAACATGCTTGTTTCCTTGTAATTTGTTGTGCTTCAAGCACTTTTACCTCCCATTACATTTATAACCATAAAGGTCTATACACTTAATTTGTATTAAGAGCCCAATGTGGACTGGAACTGGAATTCTGGAATGTGACTTCCAGTTTGACGTATTGGTGTATTAAGAGGCCAATACATTGAAGTGTATTGTGCACCAGAACTGGAATTCTGGAATGCGGCTCGTCTCCAGGCTCTCATGTGCCTTTCATTTGCCAGTGGAGAGCCTGGTACTTTTTCTCGCATGATGTAATTGCACATGGGCAGGGACCTCTACCCCCACACATCGCACATGTGAGAAAAAGTACCAGGCCCATGCACAGCCCATGCACAGCTACATGTAGTTACAGTAAAATGCAGCATGTGAGCCTGGGAAAGAGGCTATTTGTGAAGCACATCACAGGTGCTTGCGCCAGTCAGTTCCTGTTATTCATTTACCTAATTCACTTTGTAAACCATACATCTTTGGTTTCTGGGCCCTAGGGGCACGACTTTGATCAGCTGTATAGGAAGCCTTTCAATGACTGGATTGTGGGTCACATGGGCTAAAGTGGGGCGGTTCCCCTAATTATTAGCTGTGGGTATTAAATAGAAATTTGTGCACATTCCTAGCAATTACGGTCGGTGCGCCTCCCGCGTACACATCTGAGGGTTGTAGGGTGTTTGGTTACTGATCTCTCTGAGCTGCCAACTAAAGAAGTTCTGCAGTGCCACATACCTTATAGGTTAGCGTAGCTGACCCTACCGGTATGATGTAATGGGGGGTAGAAAGAGCACTAAATGGAGAAAATACATTTAAACAATCATGTTCTTATGTTTTTGGACAAGTAAACCACATCAAAGCACATTTGCTTGTATTTTCTCCATTTAGTGCTCACTTTTACCCCTTCCCCCCCCTCCCATTACATCCTAATGGTAAAGGGTCCATTACTATAGGTCAGCATGAGCAGTACATGATGTAGAGCAGATTATATTTTGTCCCAGCTACTCTGAGAATGACTACTGCTTGTAACAGAGCCTGTTCATAGCGCAGACTCTAGTCTGGGGACTAGGCTAGTTACCGTAGAGTGGTCTGTGTTGATTTACTGTAAGCTTCTTTCTCCTAGCATTTGGAGTGCTGCTATGGGAGCTGGCGACCTACGGCATGTCACCCTACCCGGGGGTGGAGCTGTCCCAAGTTTATGAACTCCTCGAGACTGGGTATCGGATGCAGAGCCCTGAGGGGTGCCCCCCTGCCATCTATGATATAATGAGGCAGTGCTGGGAGTGGAACTCGGAGAAACGGCCCTCGTTTGGAGTTGTCTCTGCCAAGCTGAACGGAATGTCGGACATTAATGAAGGTAAGTAGTGTCGTGTTAGCGATAAGCTCCATTGTCACGCAGGGTTTTATGTAAAGGGGAGTTTCCTTAGAAGTTTGTACCTGGAAATCTTAACTTTTCGGTATAGACAAAACTTTCTCTGATCTGTTGGGTACAATGAAACGCTTGTGGTGGAAGTGCCCATCATATCGACTAAAGAAGGTTGGCTACGATTGACATTTAGTGATTAAAGTTGTTATTATGAAAAGAGATTCCTGTGTCAGAATTGAAGAGGAAAGTGCATCTGTTCTGTAACCCACTTGTTTTTATATAACTGCATTGCCAGAAAGAAGAATGCTAGACTGAGCAACTTATTCTCAGCCAGGGGCTAAGATACGTCATAATTACTATGCCACTGTAGCCATATGATGAGCGTTGCGGGCCAATAGGCCATGGTAGTCAAGCTAGCCTAGTTCTGTATTGCCTAGACAACATGCTATAGCCTAGTTCTGTGTTGCCTAGTTCTGTGTTGCCTAGACAACATGCAAGGAAGTAGTATGTATAGGTAGTAGTGATGATGCAGCTAACTGGAAGTGTGTTACAAGATTGCTATGTCAGTACTCTTGTTGTAACCACAGCTTAGGCTGACCTGTTGCTGCATCCAAGAAGTATAAAATGTCTACCCCTCTCTCCCCTTCCATAGCTGTTCAAGCAGCACTGAGAGGCGATGAGCAGCCTCTACGTGTGGACAGCATTTCCGTTGGTTTGAGCCATGGGGTCAACAGCATTTCAGAGAACTTAAGACCCCCTCCCATCCCCAACACGCCCCGCCCGAAACAGCAACCGCTGTTGTCACATGCTCACACCACGGATAACGATAGAGACCGCACCTCCCCCTCCCCTTCCTCATCCTCTCGTTCCAGAGGACACCATTCCCATAGCAACCGGGATCTCCCTCCCCCTCCCCCCTTTAGTCGTGCCAAGGAACCCGCCCCTTCCCCTCCAAGCAAACCAAGTACGCCTCCCTTAGTAGAAGGACCGACCTCTTCGAGAGGAGGAAGCCAGGACAGAGGTCCACGCGTACCAGCCCGGCCGTCTGCCCCATATACTCGATCCCAGGGTAGTCAAAAACCTCTCCCCTCGGCTCCATTCAGACAGTCGACTAGTCACAGCACCAAACAGTCCACTGGTGGGGGGCCCTTACTGCCCTCAAGAGCACAGTCTGTCTCAAACGGCGGTAAGAATTTCACCTCTGGCGGGCCGCAGTTACCTCCGAGACCCACAACAAGGTCTCCTCCTCTTGCAATGACGAAAACACCTTCCATGGACAAACCGGAAAAGCCAGAAAGACCAAGCAGATGGGGTTCAAGGTCACAACCTCGGCCACCCCCAGCCGGCGATCGGCCCAAACCACTGCCTCCTAAAAAACCTTCTGCCCTCATGTCTCCAACTTCCCCAATTGCAAAATCTTTTGAAAAAAGTAACGAACGACAGCGAGCGAGAATGAGCTCACCACCATCAGACGGGGTCCAGGAGGGGATACAGGTCCTACTCACAGAGGCACCTGAGGTCTTAACAGCCGTGCAGGACAGATATGGCACCGTCCCACAATTGCTGGAGGATTTGGCGACACTAACAGAGAACGTAATTGAAGGAGCCCAATCGGGACCAAACGATTCATCGATAAAATTTCGTCGATGTATCACTAACTTGCGGAGTCAAGTAGGAACTCTAAGAAATGCTAAAGGCCCTTCTTGGCAGAATAGTGCAGGGGACATTGAGAAGGCCATAAGCAATATTATTAAGCAAGTACAGCAGTTGTCAACTCACTTAGTAGGGTAGCCACGGCCTCCTTGCAGCTTGCGCAAGATTGATTATCCGTAATTTTTTTTGTACACCTCGTAGGAACGCGCACATTATTATGTTACATGTTTTGCTTAGTTGTGGTTCTTGTATTTTGTTCTACGGGTTCTCTATCTCCTGTTTTTTCAGCAGTCTACTCAGAGTATGCTGCTAATAATTTATGCACACCTTGTTCTGTCTGTATGGCCGCATATATCAGTGCAGGCACGTATGTATGGGTTTGCTGTCATGTGATAAACCTCTCATCGTCCATGTTATAATTAAAAATAGGAGTTCAGAGTCTGTTTTCAGTGCCAATGAAGGTACTGTACTCTTCATTAATTAAGGTGCGCAAAAAAGCCTCAGGCTCTGCATACATGGAATGAAGCTATCTCTTAAAGGTGTTGGTTTCATGTTATGCGTACATGTAGCTAATATATAATTCTACCTTCGATTATAATTACGACCAATTACGTTGGCCTAGTGTTATATCACTGGCCATGCCACATGCAGGAAGTTGCATAATATGGTACTTGTATGGATGTATAAAAGCAACAGTATAGTCATAATTATTAAGATGATAGAAAATTACATGGGCCGAGAACCCATAATTATAGCAAGTAAATCGATTATGCATACACTATGAGCATATGACCAAAATTGTAGATTTCAGCGGCTCCCAAAACCACACAGTCTGCGTACACTAATGAGATGACTGATACAAATACATAAAATGTGGCTGCTACATGTACACAACACTCAGTATAACACCGCATGTCAATGCAGCAGTATGTTCAGTATCCCTTCCAGGCGTGGCTGTTCATAATGCCACTCTCTTTCATTGCTCCTGTCCTATTGGAATCGGTGACCTTGCCCTCATTGGCGCTCAAGCGAGACACCAATGCATCAATATCGTCCCTAGAAAAACAGAGAAATGAATTAATTTATGCTTATTGAGCTAACCCTCCAATTATTCAAACACTCACATTTTGTATTCCTGAACACGTGCAATTATCGTACCCAAATACTTAATGCAGTATAAATTCTAGTGCAGTACTAGTCTTATAGTAGAGCCCTGTACCTCTTGTAAGGAGTAGCCTAGGGCGTAAGACTGCCTGACGTGCCTGGGATGTGGTGGCTACTGCATTGAAACAACAAATGACCTGGCACTCCCAGAGGTTGCTGCAGACCTGGCACTCCCAGAGGTTGCTGCAGACCTGGCACTCCCAGAGGTTGCTGCAGAGCTGAGCACAGCTGAGCCAGTCAATCAAGAGTTTTTGTAATTTGATTGGTTGATTGTTGGCGCTTCCTTAACAGGATGTTGCTTATTTGCAGCTCACTGATCAGTGGCAGTTGTTTTTTTTAGAGTTTTGTAATTTGATTGGTTGATTATTGGCGCTTATGTGCCTCCTGTAACAAGATGTTTGCAAAGAACGCCTTATTGCAGCCCATTGGTCAGTAGCAGAGACTACATAATCATTTAGTTTCACCAACATGTTCTTGAGCGGTTCCTTAAAACATGACAGTATTTAATTATCGTGGTTTTCAAAAAAAAAATCTTGTAGTTATGATTTAGACTAAACTGCGGCACAAATGAACTTCTGTGCAACAATACTAAAAGTACTAGAAGCCATTTTTCATTACATGTATATCTACGGTGCACGCAAGGTATCTCATGAATTTCGTTATTGCTGTGCGAGGACAATGGTGCATCATAGATAATATCTATGGGTGCGTGCATGTTGCACTGGTGCCACCTTGTCTGCCAGCCGTTTCTCATGAATTTCAGCACACTATTATAAACAAACTGTGTGGTCCTCAGCTGCCAGGCAACTATACTAAATGCAGTACCCTGGTGTATACTTCAACTGCAGGACACAATGACAATTTTCCTAAAAGAACTCATGCGCATTTAATTCATTGCAGGGCCTAGGGGGGCGGGTAGTCTCGCGCGAGACTAGGGGGGCGGGGGCGAGGGGATTTAGTGAAGTTTTGGCAGAGGTTTTTAATACACAATGCTTGTAGATTGCCAACCTGGAGAGTGATTGCTTTCCAGGACCTCGGTTAGTTTCCACAATCGTCCCCCATTTCTCGTTCGTTGGCGGCCTGTCGTATGCGGACTTGGGTCGCGGTTTAGAAGCCATCCCATTGGTTTTTTAGTGGGTGGAGCTGATTGATTCGCCTCGCGCTCGCGTGAGCACGAGCGTGTATAATTACGTCATGGACGGTAAAAGCGCTAGCCGATCTAAGGCCTTAAGGACCAGCATGTCATGTTGTAGCTAGTAGTTTTGTGCCGTCGCCCTGGGATCCACTCCACTGACATCCCAGATCACTTGGCCGCTCTGCCCTGTTCTCATTCAAGCTGCACCACGGAAAGTAGGTGAGCCGTTGCTTGCAGTCTGTATCTGCATGAAATCAGTACACAGATTTTTTAGCTAACCGTATGTTCGGCCATAGGCGGTTGTCAGAGGCAGCTCCCTTGGCCGTATGAAGTAGAAAAACATGGAAATTTATGCTACTGCTTCCGTGTAGTAGCTACATGCACAATAAACTAGTACTTAGTTCATAACTAGTTCATAATTTATTCCGCGCGGAGTACATTTTAGCAAAGTTATTCTGTTATTGTATTAAAATGCCTTCGAAATACTACATAACGATGCAAAATCACTGATACAAACTGGAGCCTGGTGGTCGTGCAAACAAATAGTACAAAGGGCATAAATTGGCAGTAGTAGCTGTATGTTGTTGTTGTATGGCTGTAGTAAAAACTTGCAACAAGAAACAAATCTGAAAAGTGAAAAGCAGCAGGCATACAGACATAAACCACTTAGAAACTCCTTGATCTCAGAGTCAGATAGATCCCACTGGGACTGTGGCGGTCATGTATCGTCTAGATATCGTCCACTTCGTTTTTTTGCTGAGCCATTGCAAGTTCTACTAAAAGGGCAGTACTTGGGATTATTTTACACTGCATTGATCAATGGCTCTGTCTCTTTTGGGGCGCGGCCCAACCGCTGCAACGGAAACACTTTTCCTGCCAGTAGGAGTAAGAGCTAGCTGTAGAAGGGAACTGCTGAAACGGGTAATTTCAGAAATTTTGTCTTCTCAGCTTTGTATTAAATCTCCTGTCACACAATAATTCTGTTCACTTATAAAAGGTTAGGCTGAAAGAGGTGTGTTTCGAGGAGATCCCCCCTGCATTGCTGGCGCATAGACCAGGATGTGGCAATAATTGCCGCTAACATTATGTGCGTCGTTGATTCAGTATTTTCGGTATAAACTCAGACAGCCTACAGCTGCTTTTGACTTGATGTTGAATAATTTATGCCTGTCTAGTTGCTGGTTTTTAGAGATGAACTCATTTCCATGTCGTGGGAGAGTGGAAAGCTCGAGACAGCTTTTAATTCCTTGGAACTTTACTATCCTCATGGCCACACTCCCATCCCAATCCCACACTCCCGTCCCCATCCCATCCTGGCCACACTCCCGTCCCCATCCCATTCCCATCCCATCCTGGCCACCCTCCTATCCCCATCCCGACCCATCGTGGCCACCCTCCCATCCCCATCCCATTCCCATCCCATCCCATCGTGGCCACACTCCCATGTAGTCACATGTATACATGTAGATACCTGAGGCCACATGTATAGATAAGGGGGGAAAAGCAACAAAACCCAACTACAGAATCTATTACAGTATTTGCCATACAGCTGAATAGCTGGCTGGGCATCTAACAGGCCCGTCTGACCTAAACAGCTGCAAGATTTGAGTTTGTGGACTGTAGCTGGTTGGATAATAACATGTCACATGCTGGGTCCTGGTCGGAGGAGGGCGCCCAAGATCCTCCTCTGACGCGGGGTCATTGGTGCAGATTTACAGCACAGATAATTATGCCTTGCAGCCAAACATTTCGTGAACCTCAAAGTCTAATTACTCATTCACCCACCCGTTAAACCGTGCAATTGCTTTTCCAAGCTTGCTTGATATCTGCTATAGCAGTTTGCATCCCAAGGCAGCAGGAGTGATATTGTACATACAACTACACAACTAGGCCTTAGCTTACCTTTGAAAGCAAGCTACTAGCTTTAACAGTACGTACTCCTAGCTGGCTAGGCCCTTCAGCAGTGCAGGCAAGCTGCTTCTTTAGAGGTTGTGCTTGAAGCAAATCTGTTGGTATGGGGCTGTAGCTTAGTGTCCGGGATACATTCAAACTAGCAAGCCTCCAAAGGAAGCCTTTGCGTCACTCTCTGGCTTGTCAAATGCTCTTATTTTTCTATGGTTCAGCACAGCCAGATCTGGCATTCCACAAACCACACAAGCACGCAGACTAAGTATATGGATATTACACACTTTACATGCTCCCCACTAGGGTCAAGGGTAGGTTGAGGTGTCTAGTATTTAGAGATTTGGAAGAGGGTTATAAATCACATGACATAGTTTGAATTCCGCACATACATGTAAAAAAATCCTGAATATCTTTGGCATACTTAGAATCAAATAAAGCAGCAAATAATGCAGTAGCTCAGTTTCACTGTCTAGAATTGCCTGTAGTCTGTACAATCTGAACATAAATGCTTGTTGGGTAAAGTAGTGGTCTACCACTCGTAGAGTCTCCCACCAAATGGTGGGGTGCAATCAATTCTCTTGGACCGCCCCAACTGGTGCAAATGTCTCAGTGCCTCAAACAGCTGTTGTATTGGCAGCAGAGAGACTTAATCTCTGTGGCGATTATTGTAATGAAGTTTCCGTGCTCAGTCTGTGGAATTTAATTACCTGTTAATAACAGCACCTGTACAAGTGAGGGTGCTAGGCAACCATATTGTTTGCCACATTATTTATGAGTTAGGTTGGTATGCCAACTATACAATGAAGTCCAAGGGTGTTTATGATATTGGCCAAGGTACTAACCTCGTACCCACCCATGCCTTGTGATGTCATTTAATGCCAGGACGCTGACAAGCCACACGATCGATCGCTGTGGTAAGGACTAGAGGTAGGAGAGCGGCAAGTCTTTACTGACCTGGTAAGCTGGCCCCTCAAAACTCACTAGAGGTCACCATGCTGCTGTTGTCTCAAACGTTGCACTTCCACTTCTGGCCGTGCATGAACCACTCAAGTAGTTCTGATTCAAATCACAGTAGTCACATGTGTTCCCTTAGTAACACAAGTTTCTCGTACATCTAGGCCACCCTTTATCCAACCCTCAGTGTGGCTTGCCATTTCATGCTTCAGCTCAGTTCTGCCACAGATGCTTGTCTCACGATGCACCAGCTGCTCTAAAGGGAATCTACAACTGGTTTGCTTGTATGTTACTTCCAAAGTTGTTTGTTGGTATGCCCTTGGCTGCGTAGCCGTAAACCCCCTGCACACAATCGACCAGTGAGGTCTCACGTCGCCCCAGCAACACACCCATAGTGTCCCGTACTCTGAAGGCTGCAAGTATGGTGCCCCAGCAACACACCCATAGTGTCCCGTACTCTGAAGGCTGCAAGTATGGTGCCCCAGCAACACACCCATAGTGTCCCGTACTCTGAAGGCTGCAAGTATGGTGCCCCAGCAACACACCCATAGTGTCCCGTACTCTGAAGGCTGCAAGTATGGTGCACTTTTTCTGAGGGTAAAGGTGATTTTTCCTTTGTAGTACGAATTGCTCTGGTTCACTATCTTGCATTGTCTGGGCATTTCACCGCAGTGTGTCTCATTTTGCCACCCAATAGACGAGTGTACTAGCTACCAGGCCCCACAGCAATGGAGAGAGTCTGGGGGGTGTGAGGGTGGCTTTTGTCCCGTCCCTGGGGGGTGTGAGGCTCCCTGGGAATGTGAGGGTGTTTTTTTTTTACCCTGAGGGATGTGAGGCTGTGAAGCTACCCTTAATCTCTGTTTTTAAGTGCTTGCATCAGAGTGTAGAACACTTTAGGGTCACCGACTTTGCTAGTCTGGTGACAGACTCCACAGCCCAATTTTTTTAACGATATTATGATAATAATCGAAAGTGTCTGAAAATGACACTTTTGATGCTTGCAGTTTTTGCTGAGTGGGAAGCAAAACAAGTACTTGTGTAGCCATGGAGATCACATGTATGTAGCCATGGAGATCACGTATGTATTTTGTGAATAATGCTACCGGAATGCAAACTCTTTTTGGGCGCGTTGTGCTGCCAATGAGCATGTATTTTCTTGCCAGCTGACATTGAGGCCAGCAGAGCGCAGTGGTGCCTGGCGATGCACGACTTAAGTTGTTGGGATTAGCAAGACTACAGGTATGATGCAATGACGCAGAAACAGTGATAGCTGAGCATCATCAGAAATCAAGTCTGTTCTCGCTGGCAAGCAAGCAGCGTACACTGGAGAGTTCTGGCCAACAGGGGTACGCAGGTGCAAAAATCAGCCTCGCACCCATGCCTTCTCTTACAACTTTTTTTTGCAGCTGTGCAAAACCACGTGAAATATGTCACGAGCGCTTCTAAAACCTGGCTATGACGACAGTGGCAGACATCTCGTGATGTTTCCGTCCAGGCCTTCCCCGTGCATTTTTCCATGGCCGCGAAAAAAGCTGCGAGGGAAGGCCTGGGTACGAGGCTATGCAAAAATGACTGCTCTCGTCAAGAATGTAATCGCCCAATGGGGGAGTGGACCACCCAGTGTAGCCTTGCACCCAGACTTTCCATTCCAGACTGTCAGCACGGGTATGAGACCTAATCTGGGGCTAGGAAACCCTCGGTGGTGCAACCAATTGCCTCTCTGTCTCGTGCTGGAGCTACTGAGCTGGTACTGAGAGCAGGTCTACGGTAGATGCATGTGTATATGAAGCTAGTCGTCTTGAGCCAAGATGTATGTGCCTTTCATGCTGGTGTCTCGAATGAACATTATTATCACAGACTCTGGTGTAAATTGAGCTGACCAGATTTATCAGGCTAAATGTCTGCAACGTTGCAGAAGGGCTAAAGCTGCAATCGCATTGGAGCTTAGAAATTCCAAAGCCAAAAAAAGCTGTTTGTGCCATGAATACCTCATGTTTGTCCAATACACCAAATTCCTTTAGATAGAATGTCTGGGCCAGAGACTACATGGTTGGTTAACGAGGCTAAAACTTAGTTTTCTGTTGCGCTACAGGGGTCATGTTCCATTTCTATGGTATAGGTTATCAGGTTAATGAGAGTGTCAGATTGCACTAACCACTTGTATATCTGCGGTAGCAGGGAGTTTGTACACACATATGTCACCTACTTATGCGCACACACATACACCCCATTAGACAATGTCCCATGGGTACCGGGCAAGACCCATCCCTTCCCCTCCTGTAAGCACTTCCTCTGTGGCCTCAACCTCGCCCGGCACTCCGGATGACGGCAGTTCTTCCCTGCCCTCGCCCAAGGGCGGTAACAAAACTGGAGCACGTAAGGAGAGCGAGCAGCGGCGACGACTCATGATGAACCAGTATTTCGATGAGCTGATAACTCTCCTGGCTATGGTCAGTGAGAGAAACATCCCGAAGAAGATGGACAAAGCGACTACCCTCAAGGAGGCTGTCAACTGCATCCGCATCTACTACGAATTGGGGAAGGCCGGCTCTCCCAGTGAGGAGTTGCCAAAGATGGAGCCCAAAAGCAATCTCGACGAGCCCGAATTCAAGCCCTCCTTCCTCTCCGGGGGAGAAATCTTCAGCTTCTTTCTGGAGGCACGGGACACCTTTCTCATCATAGTCGCGGAGAGTGGCCGCATTCTCTACAGCACAAATCTCATCACCTCCCTCCTGGGACACATGCAGAGTAGGCTTGTGGGACAAAACATTTTCGACTACATCCTCGAGGAAGATAAAGAGCTGATCATTAGAATGTTGGAGCCCAGTGACCCGACTACGGGTGTCCAGATGCCAGACAGCCCCGTCATCCAGTACCCATGCCAGACCTTCCAGTGCCACATGAAGTTACACTCTGGGGAAACCAGCCTCTATCCGCAGTTTCTTCCCTTCTCTTGCCTCTCATTCTTGAGGCAATGGAGCGAAAGGTTTGAAAGCTCCAGTCAGCCGTCGAGTCCGCTTGACTCGGACATGGCTTCCCCCTTGCACCACGAGCAACAGTCCTGTATTCTGCTGCTGGGAAAACTGCCCACGTCGCTGACCGGCATAGATCTCCCAATCAGCACAAATGATGTCTCTTTCGAGTTCGAAATGAGAGTGAGCAAGGAAGGAACCATCATCCACATCGACGAACACGCAATGCTTGTCTTTGGTTTCACTGCCTCAGAGCTCATTGGCTCGTCCATCTTTGACTACATCGACCCCTACCACCTCATCCAAGTCGGAGAAGCAATGGCAGGCTTTCTCAGCACGGGACTCGGCACCACTACGCCCTATCGGATTCTCTCCAAAGGTAGCCGGTACATTTGGCTCATCTCCAAGGGCTATCTCTCCTACAATCCCTGGAACCATAAACCCGATCACATTTTGCTGTCCAATCGGATCCTTGGCTGTGACGACGTCCTGCCTGAACACCGGTTCTTCCGAAGCCGGAAGCTCTTACCAGATGTGGATGGAGAGGAACCGTATGTGCCTATCCAGTCACCAGTCAGCCCACCACCTCCTGTGGTTCCCACTTCAAATGTCTCTGTTCCATACTCACTCCCCATATCTTCCGATCCCATTCTTCCTAGTCCTCAGATGGTGACTGCTGATCTGGGTCCACCCACAAATGGTGTTCTCCAAAGCCAACCGGAATCGTTTATGGACGTCCAAAAGGAACTGGAACGCAAGACGCAAGAGTTATTTGATTTACAGCAGAAGTTGCTCGAACAACAGCAACTAATGGAACAGGAAAGGATGCAGTTTTACCAAGTCACTCAGCAGGTCATGCAGTGCATTGGCAACAGCTCCAGTTGCAGTGGCATACCGTCCAACTTACAGACGGCAGTGGGCAACTTCTCTCAGACGTCAATGCCATCCATGCCCTCACCAAGTCCGAAGCACTCCTTCAAGAGTCCGCAGTCATCCATGCCCAAGCCAGTGCTGGCCCCCTCGCCAGTGCCGGCACCATCGCCAAAAACAACCCCAGCTCCGAGCCCGAACCCGGCTACCCCGATTCAGAATTCGAGCTGGTGTTATAGTGATGTGATGGCAAGTCACAGGAATCCAAACTACCTTCCGACTTATACCCTACCCCCGCCATCACCGACCAACCAGAGCCTCCACAACCCCCTGATCCCCCCCTACGCACAGTCCCACCACCACCAGCATCAGCAGTCAATTTCTG
Organism: Phakellia ventilabrum; assembly: GCA_963921505.1. NCBI lineage: Eukaryota > Metazoa > Porifera > Demospongiae > Axinellida > Axinellidae > Phakellia > Phakellia ventilabrum. The sequence goes on along the minus strand of OY997401.1, from coordinate 5,029,378 downwards.
CTTCCGGATATCCATTTAACATGGGCGGCAACATCTCTCTTCTGAGTCCTACCTCTCCGTACTCCGTTTCCACACCCTCCGCTCACTTCCGCAACCCTTCTCCTTTCCAGATCCTTACTCATTCGACTCTGGTCCGTCCAACCACCTCCCAGGCCTCCTTACCTTCCCACTGCACCAGTTCCCAAATGCCATCCGCACTCTCCAACCTCTTGGGCTTAGCCAACACCACGGCCGGCACTCCCACTACTTCCTCTTGCTTGCCTGAGATCTCCGACTCCTCTTTGAACTCCCTCTCCGGACACTTGCAGCAGAATTTGCCGCCAGCTTGCTACTCACAGAATATACTGCAGCCGCACCAACCCCAGCAGCACTATGGCAGCTACGAGCAGCCGGCAGTCACGTGTGTCACCTCGGAACTCGCAACTCAGACTGGTGCAGAATGCTTACGTAACCTTCTCTGTATTGCCAATTCTGACAATTCTTCCTCTTCAAGGAGCAACATTATGCGTATCACCACTTGCACATCTATGGAGTAAAACTATTTGTTCTTTTTCCGTCCTTCCTACCCCCACCCCCCCCTCCCCCTTCCGTATTATGTTTTTTTCCCCCCCATCCTCCTCCTCACTGGTACTTGATGTACTATCATCAATGACATGTCATCAAGATAATTATTATTTGATTGGTTCTGTCATTATTTTGGGGGGGGGGGGCGCTTTGGACGAGGCTAAGTCAGACGCGCGTGTTGAGGGGCGTGGTAGGTGCTCGTTAGTTAGAACTATTCAACAAAGGTTATTATGACTCGACTATCTATGGTAAAGGCAACGCTGAAAGAAGAGTCTGCGCAGTCGGTGAGATCGAAAGAGCAATTAAAAATACAGGCCTTGGAGTAAGCTAGCCAGAGAGAGATACGCGAGGCCCCAAGGTGGTCAAATGATGTCTAGTTAATACTTTGTGATAGCATGGGTAGGGAAGCTATATTATCTGTCATAGATAATATACCTCCTTGGAGAGGAACCGTATGTGGAAGTATATAATCTATGACTGTGTACTATATTATCCATGGTGACAGTTGGGCAGATACATGATGTATGTGTAGTCGCGTTCCCATTCTTGCCGTCAACAAACGAGTGTATTTTCTTCCGTACAATGTACTGCCTACCAATTACATTATAGGGGAATATTAGGCTAAGTTTCATCATTAAATTTTAGGTACACTACTATTTGTATGTGTGCACAAGCTCTCAGTAGCTGTAGGTTCGTCTAAACACATGATTTGTGATGTCACCATGCTCATGATTATGTCATGTATGCCTATGCTCGCGCTCGCGCTCGAGCGCTCAATGATGATAAGTAGTTACAGTTTATACAAAATACAAGTAGACTAATGAGGTGCATGAAAATTAGGCACTGATTGGAGAAAATACATAAAAACGTGTGCTTTTGTGCTTTCATGTACACCTATAAAATGAAAGCACAAAAACATGTTTTCATGTATTTTCTCTATTTAGTACCTACTAATTGCATCATCGGAAAGGGTCTAGTTCTATTCTAGCCTACCTTCTTCATCAGGTTTTGAATGTAGATGACTGGTGACAGAGAGGGGTGTGTCCGAGGCATCCATATATGGGTGTGCCTCCTTTACTGCCTCCGTGCCATCGCTCACTCCAAGCAATGCTCTCTCTACGAATCGGCTGTTGGGATGACGTGTTTCCATGGCGACGAAGTGATCGTGGCACTGACCAACAGCAGCACAAGCTGGGTAGTGGAGTTTTATTCCAGCTGGTGCGGTCACTGTCAACATTTCGCTCCAACATGGATGCAATTGTCAAAAGACATCAAAGGTACATACAGATAACGTTGGCTCCGCTGTTTCCTGGCATCCTACCCAGGCCTTTCTCGCCCAGATTTATCTCACAGCCATCTGCAAGAGAGGCGAAGAAAGCCTGGGTAGGAGGCTGCCATTTCCTTTATCCTTATCCTGGCTTCATCCTCATACCAAGTGCCAAAACAATACACAGAGGAGCCTCTATACTGTGGTCACCCTCGGGCCAACATTTTGTGGCTGCAATATAGAGGGTGGCTGTATGTATTATAGTGGTCCATAATACATTAATAGTGTGTACATTGGGACCCGACAAGGCGGCTTTAATAGAGAGGTTGGCTGCTCTATAGAGTGACCCACATTATAGAGGTTACACTGTACTAAGTGTAGTGTCTTATAACTACGTGTTGTCAATGAGCGTGGGAATGTTACAGCCACTGTTGTCCTTCTCACAGGTTGGTCTCCCATCCTCAGAATTGGCGTGATCGATTGTTCTGCACCTGGAAACTCTGACACCTGCTCCAAGTTCTCCATCCCCGGCTACCCCTCCATTAGAGTGAGTCGGTGCATAGAGTACACAAACGTATTTCTTACAAGAAAACGAAAATTCTTATGTACCTTCTGTTAAGATTATAGGAGCTACATATCTGGGCCAGGACTTTCAAATTGCTTGTGGTAATACAAATGACAAAATCTGGGGCAGGGGAGGAAGGGGGGGAGGCTGGGGGGTTGTATATGCACATGTATGAGCATGTACATAGCAACAGCCTTGCATGAGTAAACGGATACCACATCTCCCTCCCAAAATACAGATTCCGCTATCCAGATAAGCTTTTGGTGTATACAAACTGCTGTTGTCACTTTTCTCAGGAACTCAGACTACCCCAGTGTAGCTGCCTAGATAAGGCTAGGTAGATTGCTGTTGTGGAAGTTCTCATACTACATTGTACTTTCAGCGCTGTTTTTGTGTCTGGGTACTTTAGAACCAGTTTCACAAATACACAGCTGCATTTTATGTCATAATACCAGGCTTAATTTGACTACCCTTCTCTCAGCATACTAGTACATGCTTGCCTACATTGCCCGCTGAGCTAATGGGCCCGTGATGGGAGCCCCAGGGAAGATGTGTGTATGTAGCTACTACTTTGCACTCGGTACTCCTGTACCTGTATGATGCACTGTAAATTAAAATTGTAATATTCCTTAATCAGCACACCATGACAAAACCACCAAAGCTGCAGAACTGTAATTCGTGTCTGGGGGCTGCAGCTTGGCTTTACCTGTTACAGTTGTTTCTCTTTCCCTCTGAACAGCTGTTTCACCCACAGAACAGCAATCCCACAAAATACCTCAAAGAGTACAGAAGTAAGTGAATGCTTTGTTCTCCATTGAAGAGCTGCACTTAATCTTGCATTGTAACTTGTGGGATCTGCATTGAAGCCCAGAAGGTAGCAAATTTTAATGGATCCTGTTTTTCTAGGGTTTCTGATAATGATCATGATTTTCTTTATCTTTTTGTTTGTAGGCAGGAGAGCGATTCCAGAACTGAAAGCAGCCCTAGTAGACCACGTTGAGTCTCTGTCGTCGAGACCTTCGCATTGGCCCAGCTTTCAGCCACTAGTGTGAGTTTAGCAGCTGCCGGGTCAGAGAGATGCTCTCTTGGAGGTTTACCCACTGACCACCCTCCTCCCGTTCAGATCTGACAAGTTGCTGAGTTTGCCTGCCAACAAGTGGAAACCGACTGTTCTCGTGTTTGAAGATGACAGTTCTTACCTTGGGAAGGAGGTACGTATGTGCTGATGAGTTCTGGTATGATGTAATGCTAATTGCATGGTGAGCTTTAATTTGATATACTAGTTAGCTGACCCAATATTACTACGTAGATATCATCAGTTATTCTGTGGAATAGCTTGGGCAATAAATCATAAGAATCGTGTGTTTATCTTGAGAAATACACTAGAGATTCAATGATTGTTGATATTAATAATGGCACATGTTGTTGTAAACTTTCTTGATTTTGATAACACGAACTTATTGTATGCCTGATTTCACACCCTATATTGTCACTTATTTATTGGGTAAATAGACACTCAAACCAGGCGTAGAAGTATGTACACAAAATTGCATTCCAGGTTACATAACCCTTTTGGGAGAAAGTGCAAGACCACTGTTACCCAATGGGTGAGTACAGTCACTGGACTGGACTAGTGGACTGGACTGGTGGACTGGACTACCGGACTGGTCTAAACAGCTGTAAAACACCATTTTCTCTATACTATAGCTTTTAAAAAGTTTTTATTTAACTCAATAATTTCCCACAAGCTTGCTTCAGGCATCATGCCTCGCAGTATCATTAATCATACATGCATCCTTTGTCCTGTCCCTAGCAGTATGGATGCCTGTAGCCTGGGTCTAATCAGGCTGTACGGCAAATTACAGAGATAAGTAAGCAAATAACCACTTTCTAAATGATGTAGTACAGAGAAATTGCATTTTAGGCCAGTCCAGTAGTCCAATTAACCTCAGATCTTGTGGCTTCACTGCAATTAGTAGGGAGGTATCAAGTTTCTAGTAAGAGCTGAAAGGATATATATATGTCATCCATGTACAGTATGTACTTTGTAGTCAGAAGTCGAAATTCCTAATTACAGTGTAATCACATGAGCTGATCCCCCCACACACTGGAATGTGTCTAATGTTCCACAGAACTATAGGACTGGTTAGTTTCTTTCCATCCAAAAAAAAAAAAAGATGACTAATCATACATCACTTCTTTGTGATTAAGTTCCACCTTGGCCAAAAAAAAAACACCCCCCCTCCTCCCTTTGCTAACCAGCCTATGGGCTGGTAGTGATTCCTCCACTTATTACTGAATTTCAGAGCTAGAGTTTTACTTTCTGTCTAGTTCCTGCCCTCTACCTCCAGATTTTACCTTAGGGTCATGAAATTGAGTCGTTATTTCTCTAGGGGTGTTAGATATAATCTGGTGTGGGGAGGCTATAGAGAATGAATTCATCCTGATGGCTGCTAACCAGCCTCTTTCACTCTCTCTATCAGTTGATACTGGACTATGCAACTGAGAAGGATCTTTCAATTGTACGTGTCTCAAAAGACAACGTAAGTGAAGCCAATTGAAGTAGTAACTAACCTATAGCTTAATTCAAGGGGCTGTCACTTACCAATCTCATAAATAGCCGGTGGGCTATGAGACCATACCCAGGCCTCCCCTAGCAGCTTTTTTAGCAAAAAAAAACTGTGAGGGAAGGTCTGGGTATTAGGCTAAGACTGGTGCACGTGGCCTAAAACAAGCCATTACTGTTCATTTACCTAGGTTGCCATGGTGAAACACTACTCTATTTTAGAGTTCCCTTCTATGGTACTGGAGACAGAGAAGGACAGTTATGTCATCACAGCAGCGCAACAGTTGTGAGTTCACGAGATAGACTATTTTGCCGCTTGGTTGCTTCACCATTACTGTTGCCTTTTCTCTTCACACCCAAGACACACGGAAGACCCGCGTGCAGAATTCAGAAAACGCATTCAGGAATACCTTGCTAATGTCACGCCCCAAACCAAGCCTCACAGGAGGGCCACAGGTTCTGTGCGGGGGAGGGAGGAGGGAGGCAGGCAGCAGACGCAGCTACCTGAGAGTCGGGAATTCAGTCGCTCTGCAAACAGAGTCAGTCGGTGAGTAAACAGATGTATAGATGATATATAAGATTGTATAGTTATTGTATACACGAGAGTAATTGTGGAAGTGACATTCTCATAATATTATGATATAGATAGCCTCCTTCGTTGGAGGGTGTTGGTTTGTTACGTTGCAGTAACAGACAAGATGTACAATTCTCTTCTCTCTCCCAGGGTGAACACCACCGATCTGTTGAGTGCCGTGTCCTACGCCCTCAGAGTGGAGGTCCAGCTCCACAGCATTGTGTCGGGATCAGCTTTCACCGCGCTACTGAAGTTTGTCCAGCTTCTAGAGAGCGTGAGTCAGTCATTTAGACATGAATTGCAGGATTAGTGGTAGCCTTGTACGCCTGCAGCGAGATTGTTGTCACTCCCTGATTGTGCAACAGTCTGTTATATTCACACAGACTAAAGTAAAACCCCTAGGGCAGCAAGAAAGGGCACTATTTACATTCATCAGTAACTGGCCATGGACTGTTTTAGAGGCCCTTGGCTGAATTCCGGGTCATAACCACTCCTGATGCTCGGGGTCAGGCATGTCCGGCAGTAACCAATGTTTGAGGTTTTGTATACAGTAAGGACATTAAGTTTAAATTTATACATGTGGTATAAAAAGCCTTCTGTACTACATGAAGAGAGAACCTGGGAAGAAGGCTACCCTTTGCAAGTAATTCATTTAGGAAAATCTCAAAAGGGTGGAGGGGTGTGCATACGGTGAGCAGCATTCAATTTTGAAGGGTTTAAATCCCCAAGTGGGGGCCAAAAACCCCCATCCACCCCCAAATGAAACCCTGACTACGGGTAGTTGTGTATTAGACTATGGCTACACTCTCCCAGCGTTGGTTCCCTTTTCCACATGCAGGCATTTCAGCTAGTGTGCCCGGCCGTGTCCAGTACCCTGCAGCCCTTGAGAATGCGACTGGAGACCAGGCAATCATCAGGTTTCATTCTCAGGCGGGACTGGAATCGGACACTGGAGTCAAAGGTATGTAGCAGTGCTATGTTTCATAGTCTGCACAGCTGTACTAAAACTTGACTCTCCCCTTCTCCCTCCTACGCATCCAGCTGGATGCCAAACTCTTTCCTCGAGAAGCCAAGTGGCGGAGTTGCCTCGGGAGTCGGACCCATTTTCGTGGCTACCCCTGCGGGCTCTGGATGCTAATGCACACGGCTCTGGTTCTCACCCTCCCCGTGAAGGGTAGATTCAGCACTCCTCCGAAGCTGAGAGTGAAGAGCAGGGAGGCACTCTCCATTCTGAGTGACTTTATTGCCAATTTCTTCTCCTGTGAGTACTGTCGAGAGCACTTTACTGAAATGGCCCGGAGCGTCAGTGACTGGGACACGGTACACTACGATGGTGATGCCATTCTGTGGCTGTGGGAGGCTCATAACACCGTCAACAGGAGACTGGAGGGGGACATCAGCACCGATCCAGCATACCCGAAGGTGCTGTTTCCCTCTAAACAAATGTGTCCTTACTGCTACACACCAATTTCTTCATCCTCACGGAAAGAGAAGGGTCGACGTGGTGGGGCGTCTAAAAACGATCAGCCATCGTGGGAGGATGTTACCTTCGCAGACGGCAAGAGCTTACTGAGTCCACAAGCTAGTAACAGCATCAACAGCCACAGGTACGTGTGGAACAGAACTTCGGTCTTACTCTTCCTCTGGAACTTTTATCACTTGAACAAGAGCGAGCCGTCGTCTCCCTCCGAGATCCTCAGCGCAGCCTGGCCCAAGAGGTTTGACCCTGAGCAGCACAGAGCCCACCTTGGCCTAGGCAGAGAGCTGGGGTTCAATGGCTACGACGTGAGTCTCTGCCTCTTATGCTACATCACATGTGCAGCTGTTCTGGTGGTAGGTTTCTGGGTACTCCGGAAGAGGCGGCTACGAAGCATGTGGAGGCTTCGGACTCCTTACCCATAGAATCGCAACAGGCATTCTGTTATCATTCACTTGGTGTGTGCAGTTTTATTATGTATTTTTTTGTTGTGATAATTCTACTAAATGGCATATGCAGTGAGGTAACACTATAGCTCATCACCGTATGCATGTCTTGCCACCATCTTGACACCCACTAAATGGTTCTGCATACTCCATACTACTGAGTTATACAAGAATCACTCCACGAGTTTTTTATACCATGCAACTGATATACAATGTCATACAAGTACAGTAGTAAGATGTTACTATGCAAACCACACGAAATAGCTCCGCCAATGTTCACAAACTGTGCCATACATGATACACCAAAATAAGTCCGGTGGCAATACAAGGGAACAGGTACATTTAAAAAACCTAAAATTAAATTTTGTTCTGTTGAGCAGCTAGCTGTTCACAGCTCACAAGAGCTCGACGTAGGTGGTGGGGATCTTGCCACCCTTGCCGTCGTGCTCAGCTATCATGTAGTCATCATTGTCAGGAATGGGAGTTACAGTGACGATCTGTGAGAGGAGGAGAGGGCAGGGAGGGAGGGCGAAGGGGAGGAGGGCAGGGAAGGAAGGAGGGAGAGGGCAGGGAGGGTGAAGGGGAGGGCAGGGAGAGAGGGGTGGGAGAAGATAGCATGAGTTGAAAGGTGAGATTTAACAGGAAATGGGACAAAGGGTTGTGTTTGCAGAGTCCTGTACGGAAGCCGAGAAGGGTCAACCGTGTCGGCTTGATTTCAGATGCTGCGCGGCCCAGTTTTTTATTCAAAAAGCCGATCAGCTTTCAGTACTATCCCATCGGCTATGGTAAAAGGCAATCTGCTTTAGAAAAAAGCTAGTAAAAACCGACCGGCTTTAATAAAACCTGATCAGCTATGATAAATGCCAACCCGGAAGCTTTACCGAATAGCATAAAACTTTCGCCGTGCAGGGCCATCACATACACGATAGAATGATTGCATGGCAAAACAAACATCCCAGGGTCAATTAGGCTCTGCATCTGTAACTGACATCTCGAGCCGTCAGTAAAGCTTCCGGTTATAAGGCGTACCAAAAGCCGATCGCTATTACTATTGCCATGGGTTTGTACTGAACTATAAAGTGGGCCAGGCATCTCAAATTAAGCCAACACAGGTGACCCTTCTCTGGCTTCTGTAGCACCTAGTCTCCTCTAGGGAGAGGTCAGCCTGGTGGCACACTCCATTTAGGCAGGCAGAGGCTAGTGAGCCCTGCATTTGGCCAGTGGAAGCAGCCAGAGCACACTCCATTTCTCATGAATCTCATTACTGTTGTGTACACCACTAGTAAATGATGGAGAGGTCAGCCTGGTGCACACTCCATTTAGCCAGGTAGAGGCTAGTGTACACTGCAGGTTGAGGCTAGTGCACACTGCATTAAGCCAGGTAGCGGATAGTGTACACTCCCTGGTAGCCGCTCCATTTCTCATGAATCTCATTACTGTGGTGTACCGTGTACACCACCAGGTGTACTGTGTACACCACCAGGTGGCCACCAGCTATTGGTCATGCTAATGCAGGACATTGTGGGGCAAGCCTGAGCAGAGTGACAGTGACTGTGCATAATATCTGTGCAGAAAAACCTTGACAGATGCTTAAAGTGGTTATTAAAGATCTGGGAGAGGAGGAACGGACTGATGTATGGAAATATAGCCTCGTTCCCAGGCTCCACTGCCCAGCTTTTCTCGCACCGTGTAGAAAAGCTGCCCGCTTTTCTACACGGTGCGAGAAAAGCTGGGCAGTGGAGCCTGGGAACGAGGCTATGGAAATACATATTATACAGTATAGCACATTACAGTTTACATTTATTATGAGTTTTAACGGTGGTTAAGGCGAGTTAACAGCAGAGGGGTGTGCACCTATCATTATTAACAAACCTACGCAGCATAGACTATCACGAGATATGAAAGAGCTAGCTCACATGACTTGCGCGCCTTTTGTCAGTCAGCCAAGTTCTAGCGACTGAGTGAATCGGCAAGTCCTCCTGATTTTCTCTATCGACAAGTTTATTCGCCTCTTCACGGTTGGAAATGGCGGAGAGTAACCTCCGCAACCCCTTCCATATCAGTTCAACCCGCTCATGGTGACGGAACTGCCTCGCAGCAAACGGCAGACCCTTGCACTGTCACCCAGTACGAACCCCCGTCCATCGAGCCCCCACTAAGAGCTATACAGGCCACGGAAGAGCTACCCAAGCCCTCCGGCAGCTAGCTCGGGTAAGAAATTCTCTACCTCCCTCCCTCTTTTCTATTAACTTCCCAGCCGGAAGCCGGTACCGGAATCGGGTTGCATTGGACTAGCCGCCTATTCACTTCCACTCTGTCAGGGAGTGTGATAGCCCTTTAGGGCCTACCGAATAGGCAAAGCTACCCCAGCACTCGTCTCCAATAGGCAAGGCATTCCCATCTACCCTATCCACTTCCTCCACCCCTTCCCTTCCTTTTCTTTCTCTCATTAACCCCCTCTCTCTTCCCCCCTCCTCCTTTTCTTTCTTTCAATACCTGCGGGGCTCAAGAAGCCCCCACACTGTCCACCCCAGGTCACCGAGAGCAAAAAACCCTCCCAGAGCTAGACCACCCCAGGCCAGTGCGGGGCTCAAGAAGCCCCCATACCGACCACCCTAGGTCACCGAGAGCAAACAAAACTCTCCCAGAGCTAGACCACCACCCCTGGTCACAAGAGCAAACAAAACTCTCCCAGCTCTAGACCACCCCAGGCCAGTGTGGGGCTCAAGAAGCCCCCATACTAACCACGCCAGGTCACGAGAGCAAACAAAACTCTCCCAGAGCTAGACCACCACCCCTGGTCACGAGAGCAAACAAAACTCTCCCAGCTCTAGACCACCCCAGGCCAGTGCGGGGCTCAAGAAGCCCCCATACTAACCACGCCAGGTCACGAGAGCAAACAAAACTCTCCCAGAGCTAGACCACCACCCGTGGTCACGAGAGCAAACAAAACTCTCCCAGCTCTAGACCACCCCAGGCCAGTGCGGGGCTCAAGAAGCCCCCATACTAACCACGCCAGGTCACGAGAGCAAACAAAACTCTCCCAGAGCTAGACCACCCCAGGCCAGTGCGGGGCTCAAGAAGCCCCCCATACTGCAGGTCACCGAGAGCAAACAAAACTCTCCCAGCTCTAGACCACCAGCCATGACCGGACCACCCCAGGGTACGCACTGCAGGGTTATCTAAGCCCACATGCAGTCTCCAACCCCAGGTCCTCACATGGTATCACACACACTAATGAGGTGTCTTAGTAGTGAAGAAACCCAGCAGCTGGTGTCTTATAACTAAAGCACCTGGCTCCCAATAAAATACCTGCATGCATTGTGAATTCAATTAGTGGAGCCTGCAGCATGATTCCAAATGCCAGAAACCCTAACCCTAACCTTAACCCTAACCCACGACTGGACCACCCCGGGTACGCACTGCAGGGTTATAAGCCCACACGCAGCCTCCCACCCCAGGTCCTCACACGGTACCACGCCCATGACCGGATCACCCCAGGGTATGCACTGCAGGGTTATCTAAGCCCACATGCAGTCTCCCACCCCAGGTCCTCATATGGTATCACTAGCCCATGACCGGACCACCCCAGGGTATGCACTGCAGGGTTATAAGCCCACACGCAGCCTCCCACCCCAGGTCCTTCGCATGGTATCGCTAGCCTATGACCGGACCACCCCAGGGTATGCAATGCAGTGCTATCTAAGCCCACTCGCAGCCTCCCACCCCAGGTCCTCACACGGTAATATGCCCATGACTGGACCACCCCAGGGTATGCACTGCAGGGTTATCTAAGCCCACTCGCAGTCTCCCACCCCAGGTCCTCACACAATATCACTAACCCATGATTAGACCACCCCAGGGTATGCACTGCAGGGATCCAAGCCCACTTGCAGTCTCCCACCCCAGGTCCTCATAGGGTACCATACCCACCACTAGACCAACCCAGGGTATGCACTGCAAGGTTACCTAAGCCCACGTGCAGTCTCCCACCCCAGGTCCTCACATGGTACCATGCCCAAGACTGGATCACCCCAGCACTGCAGGGATCTAAGCCCACTCGCAGTCTCCAACCCCAGGTCCTCACATGGTAGCACTAGACCATGACCGGACCACCCCAAGGTCCTCTGTCCTTATCTGTAAGGCTAGTACCAGACTACCAATACAGGGCACTCAGCAGGGTTATCTAAGCCCCCTCGCAGTCTCCGACCCCAGGCCCTCACATATAGTGTCGTTTTAGCTAATTAAAACTAACACCTAAAACATTTTGTAGGAGCCAAAATAAATAAACTGAAACTGACATTCAATCATAGTACAAAAGTAATAATTTTGGCTCCAAAATGAGCACATTTAGTTAACTGAAACTAAAAGTAATATGGTAATGGTTTAAAAAAAAAAATTTTTTTGGTTAGCCACGACCTGACCAGGTCCTCACACGGCCACATCAATGTCCTCTCACTGTGACAACAGTGCACTGACGGGACCACCCCAGGTCAGCTGGGCAATATCCCTCTCCTCATGGACCGTACCAGGCTACTAATAATACAGAATTATCCAGGTCCTCTCACAGTAACAACAGTGCAGTGACGAGACCACCTGGGGTCAACGGGGAACCCCCCCCCCTCATTGGTAGTACCAGACTACATTGTACCAAAACATAACTATCCCAGAGCACTGCAGGGTTATCCAAACCCACTCGCAGTCTCCCACCCCAGGTGCTCACATGGCAGCACTTACCCACAACTAGACCACCCCAGGTCCTCTCACAGTAACAACAGCACACTGACGGGACCACCCCAGGTCAGCGGGACGATATCAGCTCTCCAACATACTACCACCACAGGTATATGCAGAGCAACACCAAGAGAACCTCCTCCAGGGCAAAGCCAGCCCACTGATCAGGTCCCCCTCATGATCAGACAAGGGAATGTCTGTACGTCCCGTATCAGATGACCATCCCAGGTCCACATATCGAGAGACGTCCGTTCCCTATCACATGGCCATCGCAGGTTATAATATTATCACAGGACAGCACCAATAACCCACTGCTCTAACACTCCGGATCATTCCCAGGCCCAAAAGCGGATAATACAGGCCATCCCAGGTCCACCCAAACATTACAAATTCCATCCCCACCCCAGGTCATTATCGAGCATTGCAAGCTCTCATCCTGGTCAGCATGGGGCATAAAACTCCTTTTTCATGTCTTAGGTCAGCGCGGGGCATATAATAAGCCCGCTCATACTGACCACCATCGGTGGCACAGAGCATACCCCTTCAGCTCCTGAACACCCCAAATCTATGCTGGGTGTAACAACCCCTCATACTACATGGCTATACATAATGCCTGCACACAGGCATTATTAACAGCTTATAACCACCGCAGGTCTGACAGACCACCCCCCAGGTCCCATTTGACGTGAGATCAGGGCCAGCTGGCTTTATACAGGGTGACCATGCCAGGGAAATGAGGTAGCTACCACCAATGAATGAGCAGTCTTCAGGCTGGGAACTCTACCTCCCGTGCAATCTGAACAATCCTACCTCTATCTTCCCTGGTTCAACCCCCCTCCCCAACCCCCTCCAAAATAGAGAGCGTTTCCTATCAGGGGAGTATAGCTATATTGACCTTCCCCCCAGTACAGGAAAAACTTGCCCCCTCCAGGTCCTACCTCCAAAGGCAACATTGTCCTGGTAACTAGCTGCCCTGACCTCCTGCAACAGAAGAAACTGTTACTATGCAGGCATAGGCACAGGGGCTATTCAGTGCCTGGCAATCTATGCAGGCACCATATGTACGTATACTAAATTACCAGGCTGTTTTCCTGATTATGACCGAAGTTTGATACCTACATCAAATTGCTTGGATAAGCCATGCATGTACCAGTGGCCTAGTGGCTGTCCTGGGTCATAAAAACTTCTGCCAAGAAGCTGCCAATCAGGAGCCCACAGCATTGGCCCCACACTCTGCACAATGCTTCAATCATGGCCAGGGAATAGAGGGGAACACATGGTGCCAATTATACCACACCCTCCAACATGTGCCCTAGTCTCAAACTGCTGCGGGCCAAGCTCTCCAAGCCAACAGCACCCAACTGAGCATACCTGACCTAAGGCTGTAAATAAGGCAAGAAATGTTGCCATGCTCGAATCTGGCGGGCTATAATAGTCCAGGCATATTATTCTGCCAACAAACCCAAGGGTCCCACCCATCCCACATCACAACGAATGGTTCCGATACCAGAACCTCTTCAGGCTGATTTACTTATATCTAAAAACAGGTCATTACCGGTCCACATTGGGTACTCATCAGCCTCCTCTCCCACCCCCTTCTCCTATACTCAGCCAGTATCTAGGAATACTAGCAATAGCCTGAATGCTGTTTACATTCTATTGCTCCGTGATCAGAAATGTACTCAGTACGGTTCACAGGCCTGCCACATTATAAAAAATGGTTTGCTGGCTAAACCCATACCTACACCTGTCCTGGCTCAAAGGCTTGCACCTCTACTGTAAGCCCCCACCTTCCACATGAGGTTATAGCCACACCCCTAAACCTCCCAAACTAGCAGAACCAGCTACAGACCAAAAATTCAAAATACGGTTTAGGACAACCACAGTGGCCCCCCGATTATGGGTCAATTCCGGCCATGCAATGGAAAAAGTAACTTAATTGGTGCATAGACCCAGAGATGCAGCTTCGTCTAACGGTACAGAATTGGCCAGTGGGAGCAATGTACTGCCCCATTACACGTTACCGTACAAGAACTCAACCCGGTCATAGTTGCATCTGCTATTTGGGGTATAGCTATAGTAAACGGGCGGCTCTGTGCAACAATATCGCAGCAGTCCATGGCATTTGTAGCTACGCCGCCCGGGGGCTAATCAGTTGGGGACTATGAAATCTAGCTAGCCCCACCTACTAGAACTCGTAAGCCACCTCCGAAAACCTCATACGTGGCCCAGTTGGTCAATTAGGGCCTAGCACAAATCTTGCCCATCAGCAATCCGCCACTTCAAATCTCGGGCGGTCGCTCTGCTCTGACCACCATATCGGGGATACGCCTCCTTTGACGAGCCAACCCCGCCTACCTTCTACCCCCTCACGATTTACGCGGGGCCTACTCCGCCGATCATATCATGCTTCGGGAATATAAGTCTCCTTTGCATTCACGGCAGGTCAACCAACAGGGGCGACATACCCAACCCCGCCTATACCGTTTACGCCCTCGCGATTTTTACGCCCTCGCGATACGGGCCTAGCTACTCCGCCGATCATATCATGCATCGGGCAGCATTTACACCATTCTACTTCAGCCTCACGGTGCCCTGTTTTTAAAAATTACGCGTCTGTCACAGGACGGCAACGACCCCCTAGCCCACCTGTCACTGAATGACATGGCGGTTGACGTCACAATAACCCTACCGGGCCGTAGCTAGCTAGAGGCAATATCGAAGCCGCCAGCGCTTTACGAATTTTCGCTACAAACCGTTCCTCTGTCAGGGGTTGACCGCTAGTCAACTGCCCATCGCCGCCTCCTAGACCCGGCAGATGGGAGATCACAGGCTTAGCTATCTCCTGTGCATCTGCACTCCACGTAGCTAAACTCCAGTCGCATTATCGGCGACTCTCAGCAGGTCCATCCTACATGTAACTCACTTTTGGTCACCGCGACCCTGCCTGCAAAACTGAGTAGCTATTTCTACCGATTATAGCTATAGTCATGATTCCTTGACCTCATCATGATTGCAACTATAGCATAAACAACATTTCAGAACCTATTTCAAATAGCTAACACCCAAGAAAGACAATAGGAGCCTTGGAGGGTCAGACTACTTCTTCCCTGGAACCAGGACGGGAGGCTACACCTCCCTGTCCTTCAGCTAACCCTCCAAGCATTACAGATCAGGGTATGGACTTAATTCCGAAAGAGACCAACTGCATCCGTCTCTCCAAAGGTCCTAACCTGTGCTTGGGGCACAACTTCCTCTGCTTTACCACCAAGTATTAAATAGGCAGCCCCACACTCGGCTGCCTATGCACAATCCTCATAGCTGTTAAATGAGTTTTAACGGTGGTTAAGGCGAGTTAACAGCAGAGGGGTGTGCACCTATCATTATTAACAAACCTACGCAGCATAGACTATCACGAGATATGAAAGAGCTAGCTCACATGACTTGCGCGCCTTTTGTCAGTCAGCCAAGTTCTAGCGACTGAGTGAATCGGCAAGTCCTCCTGATTTTCCCACCCATTGAGGAGCCTATTCCCTCCACTTATAATATAGTTTGATAATCCTCCACTGAGCTGTGCAATCATGCATTCACTAACTCAGTGTGAAAAAGCAGAGCTAGGTGGAACCAGGACGGGAGGCTACACCTCCCTGTCCTTCAGCTAACCCTCCAAGCATTACAGATCAGGGTATGGACTTAATTCCGAAAGAGACCAACTGCATCCGTCTCTCCAAAGGTCCTAACCTGTGCTTGGGGCACAACTTCCTCTGCTTTACCACCAAGTATTAAATAGGCAGCCCCACACTCGGCTGCCTATGCACAATCCTCATAGCTGTTAAATTACTTTTAAATTATTAGCTATGTGTGCTGTACTGTCACTTGACCTTCACTTGAGCTATTGAGCACGAGTCTGAAATCCATGTGAGAATTACTGACAATAAATCATGCCACAACAGCTCATGCCTGGCAAGGCGGCAGTACTAGTCAGTAGCAGTAGTAGTCTGCACAACGTGATATCATGTAAGCGCTGGCCCCTGGATAATATCTCACCAGCTAGAGCACAGACGTGAGAATAAGAAACAAACTATGCGTATCAGCGATGCTGGTGAAGGTACAACAAAAGGCTGGCCTGCAGCTGCAGGAAGGGGAGATCTCAATTTGCAACACATATAAATCAAAGGTTAGACCGTGACTGCTGGGAGAGTGGAGAGAGGAAGCTGCTTAGAAATACCGTTCGCATCGCTCGATCGTGCCTTTTGTCTCCACTAGCCAGCGGCTCTTATCTTTACTTTTATTCGTCTCGTATCTTTACTTTATTCGTAAGCTACACGAACTCCACTAACCTTGGAGCTGTAGTAAGTCTCTCTTGGTAAAGGGACTTGTCCAAATCTGTGACTCTTCGTGTGTTATAAGTTTGAAGACGGCATCATCGTAACTCAAAGGACGCCATTTTGAACACGTGGCATACCCCCGGGGCCCGGGGGTAGGACGTACGTACCAAACATATATGTGACAGTCCCGAGTAGAAAACGAACGTTATTCCGTCGCGTATTTCGATCGCATACGCGTGTTCAAAGCGCCGTATCTCTGAACTTCCGTTAAGGGCGGGGCTCATACGTGCTACGTAGTAGCGTCAATATGTGAGGCTTCTACGCAGCACGTATGAGCCCTGCCCTTAACGGAAGTTCTGAGATATAGCGTAGTGAACGCGCGGGTGCGATCGAAATACGCGACGGAATAATGTTCGTTTTCTACTCGGGACTGCCACATATATATAATACAGACACGGGTGCACAGTTAAATCGCTAGGTTGGGACTCGCTCAGGCTCGCCCCAATTAGTCCAAAAACTCAAATCAATATGCCACACACCTGTCCCAAACTTAGACTGTTCACTCAATGACATTATCTCCCTGCAAGAACACCCAGCACTGCTGCAGCTGGAGTCACCCCAGACATTGGACTAACCCCATCATTGGACTAACCCCATCATGAGCACAAGCTCTGCTGTACCAAAACAGCAAGAGGTGTTCTTATCTCAGGGGCCCCAAGTTGCTAATGTGCTGTGCTGGGGGAAGTCAACCCAGCCTGTGGCAAAGTACCACAGACATCAGCATTTCAAAGTGGTAGACTCAGACAAAACTGCACTCCAACATTTACTGTGCCGATCATACCTCCAATACGGGTCTTATTGAAGATGAATTTCATTTTGTTATGGTTTGTAATATGCTTAACCAAGAAAGGAATAAATTGTTATATCATATCACACAAACAGACCCTTCATTCATGCAACTTCACCCTTTTGCTAAACTTCTATATATATTAATGAATGAAACATGTTCCCAGAACTTAATTGCTAAATGTTTATATAAAATGTTTAAAGTACGTTCTTCAGTTTTGTATCACGCATAATATTATTCATTTATACAGTGACTTATAAGCCATGTCATGGCTGGGCACCATATCATTATATGTTTTTATATATTATATGGGCATGTCACTCTAATAAAATGATTGATTGATTGATTGATTGAATAGCTATATCCAGTTATATCTGCCGTGTCCGATATCTAAGTCAGTGCAGTGTTCAATATCTGTATCCAACATCTATCTGATAATATTATCTATACGCCCATAAAAGGTCGGAGTGGAAGCGTAAGTGATGTTTTCAGTCCACCATTTGGCACTGCTCAGTCTCCAGCAACCACACTCAGTGGGGTTTTCGCTAACAATTCTGCAGCATGGCTGCTAGCTAAGCAGAGAGACAGGTTGTGCTACTGAAAAGTACAATGTATACCTCGATAAAGGCTGTCCATATTCCAGTGCTCCTCCAGTCGGAGAAGCACTGTAGCATGCTGTGCTAAGTGAGAAACTACAGCTCGTCACCCACTCACCTTCTACTCTCGTGAGAAACAAATACCAGGACTACTAGCAAAAGTGAAACACGCATTGACCTGGGAATGAGGCCAACAAAAAGGAGCGCCATGAGATGGAATGGAACAGAACATAGCCTGCATGGGTATGAGGCTACGACCCCCTGACACTATACACTAACAGGCTTTCTATTCCTTTCACTACAGTGGTCAAACCAGTCTAACCTGATCAGCAAAAACGGTGAGCTCATTTTCGTTCTCAGCATCATAGTCGTAGAGCACACGGGCCTTCCTGGAGTCCTCCCGGTCCAGCTCGATTCCATTCACCGTAAATCGTCCCGTCTGAGGCTCTCTGGCCGGCTCTGAGGCCACACCCCCACCAGACAGGCTTCTAATATCCATGGAGAGAAACAAGTATGTAACCAGTCATGAGCCACACACACACACACTACACATACCAGACACACACACACACCACACACGCACTACACATAGCACACACACACACACTCACTCACCTTTCTCCCTCCAGTTCTCCCAGGAATGCCAGACATTCAGCAAAGTGGGCCCTCTGTGCCGCCATGAGGGTGCGGAGGTGACCCTGGTGGTTCGTGTGCGTCTGCACGATCCTTTTCAGGGCAGACCGCACCTTTTCCAGCTGCATCTCATACTCAGCCTGGGCACTCCGCACCTCTTCCTCTGCCTGCATGGGAGAGTGATGTCACAGTGATGTCATGTTGTAAATTGTGATTACATCGATCAGGATGATGTATGCTATACAACAACCACTTAAGTCATGTGATATAAATTACATCACCATGACATCATTGAGTATGACATCACAATGACATATGCCTTAGTTGAATGGACTCACAGCCTGCAGCTTCTCTCCCTCCTGAGCCTTCTTGGCCTTGCTTTTGTATGCATCCAGATCCAACCTCTTGGAGTTCAGGAGACGCTTGTCACGCTGCGAGGTACAACACATGAAGAGTTCAGGGATCTAGCTTGCACTGAGGGGTGTGGTTTATATTCAGGGGTGTGGCCTACAGTCTATATATACTTAATAAGCTGATACTCATACTTAGAATTGAAGCAAGTCCAAGATGGATATGTCAATCATCACTTATCACACATAATACTTTGAAAAAGCCACGTCCCACGTCCCATGCCATTACTGCCTCAAAACAGTCCCCATACCGTAACTGCCTTGACATCGATCTCCAGGAAGGCCCTGAGAGGTGTGATGAACTCCGCTTGGGCCTTCTCCTGGAACCGCCTCTGGCTTTCTCCCAGTTTCCGTTCCACTTCTGAACACTGCAGGAGGTAGGCACCTGGAGAGGAGGACGTGGGAGGAGTAGGAGTAGGAGAGGAGGACGTGGGAGGAGAGGACGTGGGAGGAGTGGAGGACGTGGGAGTAGTAGGAGGACGTGGGAGGAGTAGGAGAGGAGGACGTGGGAGGAGTAGGAGGACGTGGGAGGAGTAGGAGTAGGAGAGGAGGACGTGGGAGGAGTAGGAGTAGGAGAGGAGGAGAGGAGGACGTGGGAGGAGTAGGAGGACGTGGGAGGAGAGAAGGACGTGGGAGGAGTAGGAGGACGTGGGAGGAGAGGAGGACGTGGGAGGAGAGGACGTGGGAGGAGAGGAGGACGTGGGAGGAGTAGGAGAGGAGGTCGTGGGAGGAGAGGAGGACGTGGGAGGAGTAGGAGGACGTGGGAGGAGAGGAGGTGGGACGAGAGGAGGACTACTATATGGGGGGTGAAGTGAGCACTAATTGGAAAATACAAGCATGCAAACGTACTTTGGTGTAGTTCAGTTTCACCAAAATATCCGAATGCATGGCAATGAGAAATTTTTGAAAATACAAATATTAATAGTTACTTAACTTTACCGGTATCGGTGCACGCAGCCTGCCATTGAATTATACACAGAAGCGATGACGTTGAAGGCCAAGTCGACAAGAGGATGCCTAAGGATGCCACTACAGTAGTAGCTACATGGATAAGCGTCGTTATCAGCTAGGGGCAGAGTTGGTATGTAATTATTAATAGTTTTTGCTAACGTAGTTGTGTGAGGATCACGTTTCGACCGGAGTCTCTCGTGTCACGTGCGGACATTTTGGTGAAACTGTAGTTCTTCTTGTACAAAACATAAGAACATGCTTGTTTACGCATGTTCTCCTGTATGTTCTCCATTTAGTGCTCACTTTTATCATTACATCATAATAGTACTAGTAAGATACTGGTAATCATCGAGGGGCGTGCCTGATCGAGCATGATGCGTCCACTCAAATGCATGATACACATTCAGGACTAAAACCTTACCCATGCAAGTGATAATGTACATGGTTGTAGGCATGAGGAAATTATGCCAGCATGATTTTGAGATTGCTTAAGGAGTTGAAGGGGTCAAAACCATAGAGGACTAATCCAAAATCAAGTATTAGACTATAAAACATACGGTTTATAGTATCTCTGATATTTTACAGGCGTATAACTCATGTGCAAGCTCTAATGAAAATGAGCAGAGTACTGGATGATGAGCAGGATTGTCACACCACTACAGTAGCTTTGTATGGGCTTTTAGTACTGGAGGATGAATCCACTTTCCACCCTGCACAGTCTGTACTGCTATTGACAACAGTTCACAGAGATCTACATGCATAGAACAATCATTTGCACTGTATATTTTTTACCGGGCTAGCCCCACCCCTGCGAGGCAAGGGGTGGGACTAGCTCAGTAGCCAGGTTCTTAGCGCTATCTGTAGCTACCTAACCGTTATCCCCAGTGCTTGTACTATAGCGGGACGCTCTAGCCATCCTGATGTGCAGTTGTGCGCTCATTCTGACATTCAGACATTCTAGCTAACGCACATCACCGACGATCATCGAAAATAATCGTTACGGGTATACATGTATAAGCTTGCACACATCTGACGGGAAGTCAAGGTGGCGCGTTCGGTTACAGACTGGGGTCGGAACGTGGCCTCCCCATTAATCGGGTCGCGTGTTCGAGGCGCACGCGTGCAATCTGATTCTTGGCTTTCTAAGCCAACAGCCAGGAGGGATGGGAGGCTCCCTAGGCTTTTGTTTTTTTTCCTCCAAATTTCTTTTTTCTCTCCTTTTTTTCTTCCAAGTTAAGTTGTTCTCTTTATAGAAATGCCACAAAAATAATTTAAAAAATTTAATTTGAATTTTGTAACATTTATAAGATATGCCATTGGCTGCTAGGCATTGTAATTTGTTTCTCTGTATAGAAATAACACAAATAGCCATCTATCTATCCTGGGAATAATTTTTTTCAAGTCTGACAGGCTGATGGCTATATTCAGTAGCTACCAACAGCCAAGTCATTAGGAAATGCACACTTGCAGTATAAGATAAGCCCTTGTAGTGGGTTTGATGAGCTCATGATAAGTTTATCCTTACATACACATGCAGTGACTGAATGGAGATGCAGTTTGTATGAATAATCCAACGGGACAAGTTGTATGTCCTGTATCCTAACTTCTCAGCCAAGAAATAAAACCTCACACCCAGGCCATTCATTATGAAAGAGCTGGGCATGAGACAGGAATACACACACAGGTGAATATCCCACATCCATTCCTTCTGCCCTGCTGTCAGAGCCAACCCACCACACTTTCACCTTCTCCTCGGTCTCCCGCTAATACAATTCTTGACTTTTCAATAACTAGCTGTCCCAGGAGCTGGTGGAGGGATTTCCGGTCCTAGAATGTGCTTTAGAAGTTTGGTTATGTTTTTTACTCCGTTTTGTGCGACTACCGTTTACATTATCTATGGTTAAAGAGTCCATGGATCCTACGACATGTATGTTGCCAGTGATGTTCCTGATCCTGCTGGACTTGTCTTCGTCTTGAAGTTTGTGCTGCTCTTCTCTCTTGTTGGTGCTCTCTCTCCTCCGGGCTGGGGTACCTGCTACACTTCTCTCCCACTGGCACTCACTCTCCTGTTGGGCATCTGGCCTCCCTCTCCTCTGGGGTACCTGCAGTATTATTTATTTTAGGAGCTTTAGCCCCTATCCTTCACTATTCACTATCGTTGGCGCTCCTTATCCCGTTGGTGCCTGGCTTCCCTCTCCTCCAGGATGCCTGCTCCCCTTCTCTCTCACTGACGGTTCCTCTCCCGTTGAGGCCTTGCCTCTCTCTCTCTTTCGGGGTACCTGCTACCCTTCTCTCTCGTTGGCCCTCTCTATCCCATTAGCATCTGACCTTTCTCTTCCACTGGAGCCTCGCATCTGGGGTCTCCGGGTACTACGTTGTCACCTAGCAAGTACCCTAGCTGTGATAGTATCTTCTGCTGTCCTCTCTTCTTTCTTGCTGTCAGGAGCTATATTATCTATGGTTAGCCATCGAGGTTAGCACGATCGAAGTCAAGTGCTAGTGCAAGTAAACGTGAATACGCACGTGAGCTCAACATGTGAACTGTTGTCGGATATTTGGAGCATAAGCGCATATGCGGTATGGTGGACGTACAGACGTACGTACGCACAATAAAATTGTTCCACTATACACGCTAGTGTGGGGCTCGCCCCAACAAGGTCTATTTCGCCATCTATAGCAGTCACATACTCCCTCAACAGCTTCACCAGTATCAGCTCGAGCCACTCCCGCTACCCGGAGTGAGGTTGGCCAGTTTTGTGTCCGCATAGTGAATTGTGATGTTTACTAACTGAGATTTCCTGTTGTTCTTACTCGACTATCACATGTCCTCCTCAAAACAAAGTAAGTTAAAGTTGCGTAACTTGGACTACCACATGCACAGTGGAGAATCAAATGCATGAATGTGTATTCCAGCCTCATTCCCAGTCTCCACTCCCAGCATGTAGTAAAAAAAGCGGCTTATTTTACTACATGCGAAAAAAAAGCTGAGAGTAGAGACTGGAAACAAGGCTACATGCATGTATTCAAGTAGCCCATGCTACGAGTACAGATGAAGCCTTGAACCTATATCGTGACATTCATGGTCAATGGTGTATGCATGTGCAGCAGCAACAGGAGTCTGTCGCTTGCAAATGTTGCAGACAGAAATGCCCCGGCAATTTTCAATTTACCGTATTGTGTCTCTGTTCCAAACTCGTTCCCGGCTCGGGCCAGCTCCGCTGCCAGAAGCTCGTGGGCTGTGGTACGATGGGGGTGGGGCTTGTCCAGCCTTGTGTAGATCTTATCCTCAAATCGAAGACCTGCAGAGACGTCATACAGCAACATGACAGTCACATGACCGTCACATGCTATAGTGTTTGGCCACACCCACCTGGAGACATGTGACCCTGGTTACTGGTTTAGCAGATCGATACCATACTGAGCTAGTCTAGTGCCCAGACTTCTACTGAGCTAGTCTAGTGCCCAGACTTCTACTGAGCTAGTCTAGTGCCCAGACTTCTACTGAGCTAGTCTAGTGCCCAGACTTCTACTTGCTTACCACCAAAGAATGGTCTGGTGACAATAGTGCAACAAGCAAGCAACCGTTGGCATCAGCCATATACCATACTACCGTACGCGGTACAATGAGGTGATTAACAATAGAATTTTCTAGCTTCGCTCTGATTGGTCATCCCACATATGAGACATTCACATCATAGGAGCATGTTCTATTGTCATCGGGGAGTAGACAATAGACCCTTTACCATTATGATGTAATGGGGGGGTAAAAGTGAGCACTAAATAGAGAAAATACAGGAAAACATATGTAAACAAGCATGTTCGTATGTTTTCGTACAAGAAAACTACATCAAAGTACATGTTCTCATTATTTTCTCCATTTAGTGCTCACTTTTACCCCCCATTACATCATAATGGTAAAGGGTCTATCGGGCATGAGACTAGTGCTGAGCATGAGAACACGCTACCATGCTTATGGTATCTCCTGAACGCAACTTGATATGACCAGTTTACTGCATCATTGAGAGGAAGGTTGCACTTTCACCTGCCAGGAAGCTCACATGTGCCCCACATGTGTTCATGTACATACAAGGTCTCCCATGTCCACAAGATAAACTCCAGGCCTAAGTATGAGGCTAGTGTGTGTCAGTGTTACCTGGGTTTGGCTGGACAAGATTGCGCACGTGCCCAAGCATTTGCTCCGTCGTTTGCTTGATCTGGTCCAACTGAACCGAGAGGCTCTCATACTCGGAATCAAATTCTGTTATAGAGTCGGCGCGACCCAGTTTCTCAACCGTGTACTGCAGGAAAGGGAGGAGAGGGAGGGGGTAACGGGGGAGGGGAGAGAAAGGAAAGGAGGTGTAGAAGGGAAAGGTAGGGTTACGTAAAAATTTAACATGTTCATCGTAGTATGTGGTAATACACAGTTGCATGGTCTTTGCCATGAGCCACGTGTGTCAAGAATTTAATAAGAGTACTGCAGCATGTACGGTGAACAGCTACATAGCGAGGTGGGGCTACTTACCTGCTTTGCGCGGGTGAAGGAGGTGGAGGCAAATTTCTTGAAGTCGCCAAACTTCTTGTTGATAGACTCGCCCCGCATTTGGGGATCCTCTGCCGACGGATATGTAGCTTCTGCCATTGCTACTGCTCAGCTCCGGGGTCAGCTCAGCTACTGCAATTTTCTGATCGCATAATTAGATATTTATACGACTAAAGTGCACGTGCACCCACGTGCTATAATGTCCACACAAAGCACATACATGTACACATAAAACTGATATATATCTTCACAAAAGGGTACAGTTACTGAATTGGCTGTTTGGCTATTCTCTCCCACTCGTCCCAGTCCAGCTGGTACTGCAAAAAGAAGAATACACATCTACAGTCACTGCAGTAGTCCACAAAGAGGAATAGATCTTGCAATTACTGTCTTGATAGCAAGATAACTGCAGAACAATTAGCCTCGTTTGGGGCAACAAGGTGAACTATTTATTAATATAAAAGAAAAAAGTGGCTTTCAGAATGAGTCCATTACATACCAAGTTCTCTATTTCATCTTCCTGAGGGAACTTAAGATCTCCAAGAGCAAACTGGAGAGAAAGAACAAACGAGAACCTGAGTATGGAACATAAAGGTGCCAATGCCTGATAACTGAGCTATAGAACATATATAGAAAACTACCACCACGAACCAAGGACGGATTCGAGAATTTCTGTTTCTCATTTCCCTATGCAGCTTGGCTAGCAGTATGGGCCCTTTTCCACTATAATGTACGTGGGGGGGGAGGTAAGCAGGCACTAAATGGAGAAAAACATGCATGTTTTTATGCTTAAAGCACAAAAACATACATATCATGCATTTACTGCCTACGCTTCCCTATAGACTACCTACTCCAGCAAGAAGTCATCTTTCATCATGAGACACGTAGTAAGTGCCCTCCCGAGGCCACAGGAGGAGCACTAGAAGCACTGTACTTAGTACAACATTATAACAACAAGCAGACATCTCTGAACCTTGGCGATGCAGCTCTCATTATCCCACTCATCGTTCAGCTTAAACTTTAGACCGTCAATGGCTGGAGAAGAGAGACAAGCAGCAGCTAGTAAGCAATACAGTCCACCACGAAGCCCACACTCCCGGATGCATGCGCTGTTTCAAGTCAACAAACCTGATGAAACACTCTTGACGATGATAGAGGGCTGTCGGGGGAGCCTGAAAGATGGAAGAGCAGTACTGCATAAACCACGGTTTATTGGCTTTCTATTTCCCAAACTGTTCCCCCCACTCCAAACATTTATTTAACTCCACAACTACATAGTTTACAATGGTTATGTGAAAGTGATCCGGTGTCTTCTACGTTTTAAAAGATGAAGCTATTGCAATAAAGAGCTTGTAGCAGCTTGTATGGTCTCTCTTGCTTATAATTAGGGAGGGTATCTTATGAAGCTGCATGAAATACAAAATATGAGGTGGAGCTGCTACGCACCTGTCAGTTGCTTCAGAATGTTGTATGCGTGGACTGTGGTTCTGGGGTGGAGGTGGCTGTAGAGGAGGGGTCTTCTTGGGGAGGGTGGTGACTTTGAAGCAGATGCTGAAGCCATTGATCTCACTGGGGAGGGGGGAAAAGAGTGAGGAGGAAAGGTGAGGGGGGGGAGGCAGATGGGAAGGTGGAGGAGGGAGGTGGGAGAGGAAGGAAGGCAGGGAGAGAGAGATAGGGTTGGTGGTGATTGTCAGTAGGGTGTGATATGACACTTGGTCCAATACTTCGTACAATCAGCCTTCCATAAAAGATTGATACCCATATATACTGGTAAAACTCAAACTCCTGAGTAGAGAATCTTGGTTTCAAGATTCAAACGAATATGGTATATGTTTCAATGCTTTTATTGACCAAGGGCATGAAATTTTAAACTCTTCTCTCGAGTACATCGCCAGGTATCAAATATAAATACTACCATACCCAAGCCACTACTGAATTCCATTCCATTCCAAAAGCTCCTTCCATAGCCTGGGTATGAAACTGCTGTAACTACTTACTGCAGTCTTTTGAATCCCAGTGGTACATCTTCTTTCTTTGCCGCAGAGAGAATGGCGATATCTGTGATAGCTCTCACGACCTCTTCCAGGGGCTGGAACTGGACCAACAGTTGCCAGGAGCTGAAAACCTTGCTCTCTGAGGGAGGGAGGGAAGGGGGAAGGGAAGGGACGGAGGGAGAGAAGGGAGGAGGGAGGAGAGGCAGGGAGGAAGGGGGAAGGGAGGGATTGAGGGAGGGAGGGAGGAAGGAGGTAGGGGGGGAGGGAGGGAGGGAAGGGGGAGGAATGAATGGGGATGCTGCTTTTAAGCTGTGTGATGACTAGCACTGCTAGTCGAGCATGCCAGCTTACTGTCATCATTGGTGTGTGCCAGAGGGAGGTAGCCATACTCTGTTTTGTGGGACGAAACCACCTTTATGTCCGTCAACGCCACTCGGCCCTTAGGGTGAAAGCAAAAAAACTGTTATCAAAACAGCTGAGTTCATGTTTCCAAGGATGATCTGGGCCTCATCAATAATTATGAGGCCTCTGGACCTTGTGACTCATAGCTAGATTACATCATTGCATCAAACTAGTGTAGCCTCATTACCCCAAAATTATGTCGCCAGTGTACTAGCACACCATAAAACGTGCAAACTCAGAGAGATATCGTATCAGACAGAAGGCCAGACAAATTTATTATTGTCCGCACCTGCATAATATTTGGGGGAATTTTTTCATTCGAATACCATCAGCACGTGCACACTATATAATCGCAAAGATTACCAGTGTGCATGCCAACACAATCGTTTCTTCGTCTGCATTTTCCCAACAAGTTTGTTCATTTATTACCATCGTGAACACGTTCGGAGAACTGTCAGCAGCCATTCTGGGGCATTACTGAATAATAACACTGGACTTGTGCCTGCATGCTAAACTCGAAACTGCATGCTGGATACTAAATAGACTGTGAATCAAATTTGCCTGGCCTAAAGGAAAAGGTGAGCACAAGAGGGAAGAACAAGAGAGCTGGAGGCTGAGGATAGACTAGGGAGGGGGGGGGGGGGCTCACTCTTAGTGGTGAGGGTACATGTCTGGTGTAGCAGAGGTAGCGCTTGGTTAGGTTCAGTATCCCCTCGGGGAAGTCAGCTTTCTTGTGATCCGTAGTGTACTCAATCTGTAGGTGAGGGAAAAGTGGTTTCAGCCATCAGGAGTGTATGTATGCACTTCTACAATTGCAACAGGTAACCGCATAGCTGGATGAGTAGTCTCGCGGGGCGCCGGGCCAGACCCTCACCCGGATAAATCTTACCAAACTGTACTTTTCTGGAACACACTCTTTCTTGGCCACAATAGTAACATCCGTAATGATCTTCTCTCTTTCTGACCCTGCCAGATCAATCCAGTCCTCCTGACTGCTCATTTTTCCACGCACCACTACCAGTGTCGTTGTTGATCCCGTCTTCGTTATTCCGTGCTAGAAGGGTTAAATTAACCGGCTGCGGTGGGGCGCGTTAACGTTTATCTATTAGTCTCGCGGGCCAGACTCGTACTTCCGCTCTGCGCGCGTGAGTCTGGTCCGCGAGACTATTTATCTATGGTATATGTTACTATAGTATTATGGTATAGTCATGGTACTAGAATCCCATAGAGCATAGGAACTAGAAATACAGGAAATGTGTACATATACTAAATGGCCTAGAGCATGGGCAGCTCTATGCTCTAAGACCAAATTTTTCAACCCGTTATTGTTGTCTATCAAAAATAAATCTGTGAGAATGATGGTATGATGTGTTATATAGTTACAGCACTTTGACTACATTGAATACAAATTTATAGTGACTTATGCATCCATGAAGGATTTCTTGGGATACTTATCGTTGATGATCATATCAATGAAATAGGAATGCCATCTGAGATCGTCTGTCAGCTCGGGGTGGAAACACGTGGCCATCAAATTGTCTTGTCGCACTGCCACCACGGAATTGTCAGCATCTGCTAAGGTGGCTAGAATCTTTACGTTGGGTGAGTTCACCTTGGCCACACCGGGCGCACGGATGAACACTCCATGGAACTCATTCTCTTTCAGTAGCCCTGCAGAGGCCGTACTAGCTGACTGCTGCCATAGCGTAGGATCCTGTAGAGTTAGCCGACCTTCAAAACTGCTGATCTGCCTCCCGTACATGTTTCTGGAGCACTGAATGTCAATGCCGCCAAGCTGCAGGTGCATGTATGAGTGTAAGTTATGTGCATGGGGTTAGCCTTCAACGGTTTCTAGGCACTCATGTTTTACCACATGGCATGGGAACGAGGCTAATGTGGAGTTGAATGTGAGCATGCTTAGGATTAATACTTTCATGGTAGAATTTTGTAAAAAAATTGTTGGTGGGAGGGGGGAGGTTAGTATATTTGATATAGCACGTCCACACTTTATTTTAGGCTGACATTGTGAGAATGGAGTGTTAAGAGCTGTGTAAAAATCATGGCACGCACTAGAGATTAGGAACAAGGCTATGCAGTGAGTGACTTCCCCAGTACAGTACAACTCACATTCACTTGACCGCCTTGTTTCTGCCCAGCAATGTCATCCGAGAGCAGAATCAGTCCCGCACACGTCCCCCACACCATACCCCGCCGCTTCTCATTGAACATCCACGATTTAAGCGCCTCCTCAAAGTTGTTCTTCCTGAGAAATACACTCAGAGTTGTACTCTCTCCACCTGGGATGATCAGCCCATCCAGGGCTGCAATTTGAGAAGGTAGCCTTACGTCCACCACAGAGAGCGTGACGCTGTCACTCATGGATTCTGCTAAACGCTGGAGCATGCTGATGTGCTCAATGAAGGCCCCCTGGATGCACAGTACACCAACTTTTATATCCTTCTCAGCCATCTTTGATTATGTTCCTATGTAGTGCAACCTGGAGGTAAAATAAATTGCACTCAATCAAACAGCACCTCCCATGACACGCCCACACAGCTGGCGCTACCTGATAATCGACAACGTTAACACTAAATCTAGCGTCGCGCAGGACACCAGGGCCAGACTGCGGCTAGTGAACAAGCTAGTCTACACAGAGACCGGATTATTATAATCACAGATAGAAATTCACTCACCAGCTCACCTTAGGTATACAGCGGAAATAAATCATTGCGTCATGCCATTGTCTAGACCATGTGCCTGTAGTGATGCGACAGTCACGGCATGTACAACTCTTGTCGCAAGTAAGGTGACTGGCGATCCATAGGTGAAGTCATACTGGCAGTCTACAGTGCTGTTGAGCCATAGGTGAAGTCATACTGGCAGTCTACAGTGCTGTTGAGCCATAGGTACATAACCTTGGTCCTTGAGCAAAGTGGCAAGTTAGTATAATTATGCAGAGTCGCAGCAATTTAATTACTGGGGTAAATTTATAATTTTTGCTCTCCATCCATCCAGATCTTGTGAGACACTTTATACTAGTCATACGACAAACTTCACACCAGGATGAGTAAGAACAGCGAGCAAACTACCAGTAAGTTTCTTTAATACAGCGGGGATCAACTGAAGAACGCGATCACTTATTGGTTCTGACCCTAACGTAACCCTAATCCTGTGCCGATCGTGTTATTCAGTTGACCCTACAGCGGAGCAACTCTCAACTTCTCTCCTGAGCCTCTAATTCCATGTCTCTGTCCTCATTCCATGTGTTCCACTGCTGCTCTTGTAGGCAACAAGGATGGAAGCAACATGCAAACAGGTGGGCATTTCCTGCTGCTATGGTTACGGCATGTCCTGGACTTTATGTCGTCTCACTGTTGGTCCCTCAGGCACTACAGTGGTGAAGGAGGGGCTGGCCCAGATGCTCAAGGGGGGCATCATCATGGACGTAGTGAGCGTGGAGCATGCCAGAATCGCAGAGGAGGCTGGAGCATGTGCTGTCATGGCCCTGGAGAGAGTTCCTGCCGATATCAGAAAGGAAGGAGGCGTGGCCAGAATGACTGACCCTAAGGTCAGTGTAATAGCTGGAGTCGATAAGTACCGAGTTTATACCATACATGTGTTCTGTTCAATTCCCATTCTCTGATGCTGTCATGCATATTATACCCCTTGCTATAGAAAGTCAAGGGGATAATGGAGGCTGTGACCATCCCAGTTATGGCCAAGTGTCGCATCGGGCACTTTGTCGAGGCTCAGATCCTGGAGAGTCTCGGCGTGGACTTCATTGATGAGTCTGAAGGTGGGACACAGTGCGGTAGCTGTTGTAGAGACTAGACTGGAGTTGTTTTGTGTATACCTGTTGGCAAGCTACCAAAGAGTGTGGAAGTCCTCGTGGGCTCCTATATATGCTGAGTGCTGGAGTTAAATGGAGCAAATCTCAGCTACATGCCAGGCGGTGGTAGTTGCTATGACTATGCGTTTTTTAAGCTGTTAAGGGATCAATTTACTGCTCTGGGAGCTAATTTTTTATGTAAAGGAAAACAACTTGTGGAGCTAGTGGATCCTGGGAATGAGACTAGGCTCTGTTTTGAGTTCCATTCCTCTCACTTGCAGTTCTGACTCCAGCCGACGATGAGAACCACATTGATAAGCACCAGTTCAAAGTTCCCTTTGTGTGCGGGGCCAGGAACCTTGGGGAGGCCCTGAGGAGGATTGCTGAGGGAGCCGCCATGATCAGGACCAAGGGGGAGGCGGGGACAGGTGTGTACAGGGAGGGAGGGGTCACGGAGAAGATTGATTTTGAGATTCTCTCACAGGTAACGTTGTGGAGGCAGTGCGGCATGCTCGGACCATGCAGAGAGAGATCCGTCTGTCACAAGCCTTGAGTCCCTCGGAGCTGTACGGCTATGCCAAGCAGCTGGGCGTGCCCCTGGAGTTACTGCAGAAGACGGCCAAACTGGGGAGACTCCCAGTCGTTAACTTTGCTGCAGGCGGGCTTGGTAAGATCTATCTACACTGTACATGTATAATTATATAGAGTAATTTTTTATGGATTAGTTGGTAGTAACACAGTGCATGCACTAAGCCACTACATTAACTCATTACAACATACCCACACGATATAGCTGTTGACTAGCCTCATATCCAGGCTTCCCCTCACAGCTTATAGCTGTTGACTAGCCTCATATCCAGGCTTCCCCTCACTAGCCTCATATCCAGGCTTCCCCTCACAGCTTTTTCACCACCACGTTGTTTTTTTTCACCGCTGCGAAAAGAGCTGCTAGGGACTAGCTGTTGACCAGGCTCCACTGAAAGATAGATAGCTAGTTCCAAAGGCGCTATAAAGTCTCCTCCCTCCAGCCACTCCCGCAGACGTGGGTCTGCTGATGCAGCTGGGGGTGGATGGGGTGTTCGTTGGCTCTGGGATCTTCAAGAGCGCCAACCCGGAGAAGAGGGCAAAGGCCATGGTGCAGGCCGTCACCCACTACAACGATCCCAAGACTCTGGCAGAAGTCAGCGAGGACCTCGGGGAGGCTATGGTGAGGGTGGCAATTCTCATACCTAGTATAGTGTTTGCACCTAAATTCATGTAGCACCACTGGACAGCTGCAATAGGTACTGAGCATTGCATCAGTAGTGCTGGATAATCACCTGATGTAATATACCCTCAGGTTGTGGTCACCCAGTGTAGTGCTGAGGGTGTTGGTTGGTAACCTGCAGGATCTGATGCAACAGCGCTATGGTTTCTGCAGAAATTATTGCTATTGCGTTTTATCACCCCCCCCCCCCCCCCCCACACACACACAGGTTGGCCTAAACTGTGATGACCTCACAGAGAAATGGGCACAGAGAGAGAGTACCCATGACAACAAGACTTAGCCTATATTACTGCAGATGTGATGTTAACACACTGATCATAATTTGTCTTTTTGTGTATCCATGAAGGTCATCAGTGATTAAAGGTGCTGCTATAGTAACCCCCCTCCCAGGCTTCACTCCTCATGCAACTCTTTTCGCAGGGTAGACAATTTCTCTCTGGGGAACAAGGGACAGCCTCGGTCCCAGGCTCACTCATTTTTTTAGAGGAGTGAGCCTGGGACTGAGGCTAGGTAGTGGAGGCCACATACTCCATTCTTGATACCTGGGAATGAGGCAAAGTACATGACAGTTACATCATGGTGACTAGACTTTGCTTGCGCTCAAATAATCTCAAATTTGAAAATAGAAGTCATTCAAGAGTGTGTGGGTGGGCTGCTACGACCTTTCCTGTGGGTGAGTGTTCTGGTTACGTCCACTCGGCTGCGGTGGACCTGGAAGGAGGGCGTGACCCACTGCCCGCAAGAACACTGCTCACCAGACCAGTTGAACGAGCCAAGCCGGGCACTGCACTTCGGACACAGGATCTGTAAGTAGAAATGCATAGCATCATCTTGCAGTCATTTTTTGAACAGTTAGGATACTTTGAAGCCCACACAATAAGTAAACTTGTGTGGACTGCCTTGGGAAATTCAGTCCAATGTCGTATTGGGGGGTCCAGGAACTCCAAAGACTAAAAAAAAACATCTCCCATGGGTCATGTACTTGAGCCAACTTCTCAAAGAGGCAGTGTTGTTTTCAATCTCCCTTCCCCTCTTTAGTAGCCTCGTTCCCAGTCTCCACTCCCAGCTTTTTTTCGCGCCGCTTTTTTTTTACAACATGCGAAAAAAAGCTGGGAGTGGAGACTGGGAATGAGGCTACTCTTTAGGACTGTACAGTGATAATTCGTTGTACTCTGACCTTTCCCTCCACACTGCCCAACAATGCAGGCTCCATCCACTCCACTGGCTCAAGGAAGTACGAGCTGCAGGCCTGAGAGACATGATCAGTTGACTGGTTGCCAAGCGCAACCACAGAGGCCACGTGGGCTCGTACCCTCGCCAGCTCGGTGGGAGTGAGGGGAGGAGGGGTAGTAGGTGTGGGAGGGGTAGGCGTGAGAGTGGCTTCCGGCTCCTGGACGTCTGAAGGAGTAGGCTTGTTCTGAGAACTCTGATCAGTAGAATGACTGTTTCGCGAATCTGGTGGCTGAATTGCAGTGCTGGGCTCCACAGTTGTAGCATGTCCCTCAAAAGTTAGGTCAGTCAGTGCGGTCTCTACCTCACTGAAACCACCCGCACTCTGCGGAGGCCCTTCCCCAATGGGCTGTCCTCTCTTGTCTGCTGTTTCCTCCATAGTTGACCTCGCTCCACCCCTGCCGTCACTAGATGCCGGCATGGTCTGGTCGGTTGCTGGTCCCTGCCTCGGGGTGCAAGTCGGAGGGAGGGGGTCTTGTCTTGAGTGCTTGTGTCGCTTGAAGGCAGCCTGTCCTTCTCCAAGCTCGTGTTGCAGCACACTCTCACCGGTGAACAGCAGTCGCCTAGGCAACCAAGCATGAGAGCATGATACATGCAAGCATTTGCAACCCAATGTTATTCCCAAGGTTAACTAGTGTACTAGATCTAGACGGCCTTCTGGTTCTATGGCTGGATTGTGTATGCACCAATACCATGTAGTGTGTAAGTACATAGAATGCCTGGCTATGTAATACAAGTAGCTAAGCGGTGAAGGGCATGGCACAATGGCTATGATGGCGAATAGCTACGCTCCCTGTACCTGCATTTCCTGCATCTGAAGTAGGCTGTAGACTCCAGCACTGTATGGGCAGGATCAGGCGATGCATTCATGCTCTCCACATAGCCTGTCTCTAAGGACAACGAAACACAGCAACTGTTAAGTCTCGACTCTCAAGTTACTGTATTGTTCATACACACACAGGGGCAATACATAGTTTAGCGGTCTTAGCACAAAATTTTGAGGCCAACGAGATTCTAGTCTACACTGCACTTTGTCACACGTCTGTCGTGTATTAGCTACGGAAAAAATCGCAAGGTAGCTGTATTGCAGCTGTTGCCGCATTCTCAGGGTCCTTACACACATGGTTCGGCATAATACAGTGTGAATTAACCTTGGGTTGTGGCCTGGGTATGAGGCTAGGTGTGTATGGGCTGTGGGGTAGGAGCCTGGAAGCAAGGCTACGGCTACACGTCGTGTACGTACCTTTCATCTCCTGTGCCTTGAGCTTCAGTCTGTATGCTCTGTACGCCTTGTTCTGGCTGTCCACCCGACACCTCATGCCCTCCCACAGCTTCAGCTGCTCCATGAAGCCAGCGTTGGGTCTGCAGACATGGTGAGAGAGGGGGGGGGGGGGGGGAAGAGGAGGAGAGGGGGAGGGGAAGGGGAGGGAGGAGGAAGAGGGGAGGTCATACAGCAGCGTTCTAAGTTTGGAGTTTAGAGTAAGCAGTTTGAAGGTAAAAACGTTTCCATAATGGCAAACCTTATGCCAGGTTTGCGAGCCTTGAGGTCCTGAAGAGCCATTTTGAGTGGCAGGCACTCGGACCACATGAGGTAGGCCAGCACCACCGTGGCACTGCGGGATATGCCATACTCACTGCATGTGAGGGAACAGAAGTCAAATACATGTAGCTCGTGCAAAGAACGTTGTTTTTCTTCCAAAGACAGTCGCTCTTTCCTAGCCACTCCACTTACGGAATTTTTTACACAGCTTTTTTTAATGCCATACAGCTGGAGAATGGAGCCTGGGAATGAGGTTAACGATTTCCTGTGAGTTGTCTCATTCCCAGGCTGATGGGCTTTCTGAGGCCTCTCCATGACTCACCAGTGCACCAGTATGGTCCCCTGCTCCACCCCCGCTTTGATGAACTTCGCACACGCCTCAAAGTGGTGCAGTAGATCGGCAGTCGGCATGTCTGCCACACATACGTACATCGTCTTGAAGGGGTTTCCCCCTCCTCCTCTCGACACTCTTGCACCACCGTCCTCTTCACTTTCAGCATCATCACACACACGTTCACCTTCATTTTTCTCACTCACATCACATGACGCTGTCACACCCTCCTCACCTTCACTCACGTCCCCTGACTCGGCCACACACCCCTCACCGTCGCCTGACCCTGCCACACCCCCCTCAGAAGTCAACCAATCGGGTGGATGGTTTGTGAGGGTCAGTATATGGGTGACAGTGTACCGCTTAGTGATGCTGGGTACACGGGAGACCACTGCCATGGCATCTCCCATGCTGCCAAGCAGCAACCCAGACCTAACTTCCTCCATAAGTTAGTATCACGTCTGCAGATGAAACAGGCAACCCAAGTACAGTGAATTCTTTAAATTTTAGCAGCCAATGACAACAGCTCACCAATTCCTGCAACACTATATAAGAGCAGTGAGTGGTGGTGTGCAACCATTGCTGCATTGCACAAGCGACGGCAACTGTAAGGGAATTCCCCAATTAATTTGTGTGGGCGTGTACACTGTACTTTGGCGAGCGTGAACGGACAGACTAGACAGGGGCTGCCCCAGTACAACGCAGGTTGGATTGGGATCCCGAGACATCAGAATGGCAGGCTACGGTTTCTGGTGCCGGCTTGCTGGCAATGTTCTGGCGGGCTTACATTCACTTTTCATTGGTCAGAACTGCAGATTTGAACAGCGTTTTACGCGCGCGTACAAAACCGAGGACGAGCTGCATTTTACTTCAGTACTGAGTTTATTGGCTGTGCGGAATGTAAGTGTTTTGCTGATGCAGTATCGCATTATAACTTTGCATTGTGTGTGGCAACCAAGCTAGCATAGGTTGGGTCTGCAGAACACTAGCCTCGCCGACTGCGTGGCATGGGAACGAGGAGGCTATGCAAAAACTAGAGCTGTGGCTAATAATGCTGTACCAGTTTTCATTTACGTGCCTGCTTCTCTCACCCCAATCCAGGCATTGTAAGACTGCAAGAGTTCCCACGGTTGCCGCCCTACCAAGCATCCCAGCCACAAGCACAGCTCATCCCTCATCCAAGCCACAACCACAGCCACCATCCTACCAAGCACAGCTCAACGCAATAGGAAAATGTGAGAGAATGTGCATGACTTTAAAGCATGTGTGTATAAAAGTACATGTAAGTATAATATACTTAAGTACAGGTACATGGTGCGCGCGGTGCCATGTGTGGCACGTGAGCAACCGACGCGCTAAAAACTGCATGCAGGCGAACGGTGCATGTGCTGGGTATACTAATTTCATGTGTACATGCAGGTGCATGACATAATGTACACTATTGTGCATGATGTGCAATTATAATAAATGTGCATGAGCGATGCGCAAATTTAACACGCGACGTATGAATGGGTAAATTATACAGTAGTAACGGCTGCTAATATTGCAGGCAAAATTACCGTAGGCCTATACTGCAGGGACGTCCCACAAGTATAATGTTGTGTTATATATTGTTTTGACATTGTGCACGAGCGATCTGCACATTAGACTGATCGTAACGTTAACGCGCGGGACGTGCACGTGACTGACCAGTGCCAGTATGCGGTAAGATGAGCGCTAGCACTCACAAATTGGGTGGTATTATTATTATTATATATAATGGTATTACAACTGTAGTAGTAATACAGTGTACATGTATAATATGATCTTGGTGAGTGGTCATGAACTGCTATTGTATGGTGTATGTTTTCAGTCGTTTCTATTGTCTGTGCACGGGTTTGTGTATGTGTGTGTACATGTTTTGTGCAAGCCTCAACACTCACTAGAACACACAGTGCATGTACACACCTCAATTAAGAGCCTCAGTTGGTCTATTTCTTTTGGAGACTGCTCCTGCCAATGGTGCTAATGGTGAGTTGTTGCAAATGTATTTGTTTGATCTCTAGGTATTGTGCCAGGTTGCAATTACTATTGGTATATATGACCTCCATGCACTGCGACAATCGAACAAAAATGCGGCCAGATATATTTTCCTTACCTGAACAAACAGTAGCTTGGACTGTGGACAGATCTAGCAGTCCATGCATGCATGTTCCAAGCACTTGTGTTAAATAGTGTCAAGGGAATGCAGTTGTTGCAGCAATAGAAATAAGATTGCCCTGGCATACACATGTGCCAGGTTCTATTGCTATTGGTATATGACCTCCATGCACTGCGACAATCAATCAAAAATGCAGCCAGATTTGTTTTCCTCGCCCGAACAAAGAATAGTGCGTGTCCTGGTATACGCACACACCCGGGTTCTAGTGCTGTGGGTATATGGTGGATGGGCTGGATCGACAGTACCTGCATGTACTGCGACAAGTGAGAATCACCTAGTTATGAATACACATAGTTGTGGCTGTATGCTATCTGAGGTCTTTTGTGACAGTTTTGGTCCGCTGTGTACTTGTGGTCGCCAGCTGCTCTTTCATTCTCTGTAGCTCACTGTCCTCAGGGTCAATGTGGAAAAACTCCTTCATCTTCCGTTCTTTCAATTCTCTAATCTAAGAGATTTCAAGACCATAGCATCATATCATGAGGACCACAAAGTTGACATTATACTAACTTTGTTGCAATCTTACGACCAGCTGTGCGCGCGCGAAGTGCGCGCCCGGCTGATAAAAATCAATTGCTTACCCATGAAAATACATGTCTCTGTGATCCGAAGTCATGGTGAAACACCAGGTAGTACGTCATTGCTGCAGATACCAGAACAGGGTATAGTACATAGCTTAGCCTCATTCCCCACTCTCTCCCTTCAGCTTCTCTTCACTTGCGGAATGAAAGTTTTTTTGTACTGCAAGCGACATTTTCATACTGCAAGCAACAAGAAGCTGGATGGAGAACAATTTTGTACTACAAGCGACAAAAAGCCGGAGAGAGGGAGACTAACAGCAAGTGATGAATGGAAGGCCAGGTATTGCAGGTAATCCAGGGAAAGAAGGGCTTCTTTGTGCAGCTTCCAAATGCTGCTGATAAAAGATTGCGGAATAGGAAACCAGGCTTACGAGTAGTCTCGTGCGGAAGGGGCTGGCACGCGAGCCTAGCTTACAAGTAGGCTGGGCGGGGAATGATAAACACTAATTCCCCCTCCCCCCAGTTCTGACCTGCTGACACAACAGCAGTGAAGACCTTGAAGTGCCTCTGGTGGTTCCCAAACACCAGAGGTTTCATGAGCTCCTCTGAGATGGGGCCCGGCCGAAGTTCCACTCGACCTCCTCGACTCTCCGGCCTCACAGTTTTATCCTCACCACTCATCACTCAGCCTTCAAGAAATAAGCTAGCATGCAGCCAAGAGTCTTGATGCAACTAGTGATTGCAGGGTGGGGGGTTGTCTGCTCGTTTTTCTAATCAAAGCACACCATCACATGAGCTGAGTGCAAACGGACTCCTGCATGCAGTTGATCGAATAGCTGTCTCTCTAAAGAGTGAGTTTACAGTCCGTCGCCGTCGCCATGGGGAACGAGCACGGCAAGATGCAGGGTGTGGTGACCCCTGCCGGCATCCAGTCCATGGACGAGTCGCTGCAGAAGAAGTTTGCCAAGGGCATCCAATTCAACAGTGAGTCGTGTCACATGCCAACGCATATATTATGTAGACAGCAAATGTATAATTTATAATGCGTATTTAAGTTGACTGTGGATGGAAGCAAATTTTGAGAGTGGTTTGAGTGTAAATTTCTGTGAAATTATACATTCACAGCGATACCATAACTCTATGGATCTACAAATCTCCCACCCATTCATATTTGCAGTTGCAATCTGCTCCATCTGCTGGTGGATGCTTGGTTATAGGTTCGGCAGGAAGTGCATACGTTGACAGCTGTAGCCTAGCCCCACCCTATTAATAATCTTATGCACATCCTGCCGGAGCCATAACGACTCCATCACTCCGGACATGGGGCTAACTTTGAACACTCACTAGGGAATGATGTACAGTAGTTCCTACCATAGCAAGTGTCCAGCAGTAATTTGCATTATAATTGAAGAGCTGAGAAGCATTTTGCTTGATAGCAAGAAGGAACCCTATACAATGGGTAATTGGGTATCAATTGCACATATTATGTGGCTTAAAATAGGGAAGTAAGGTTCAATTAAATTGTTGCTACAACCGGTTTTAGAGGTTTTACAGGTACTTTATAGTATAATGTGGTTGAGATGTTAATAATGAGCCAGGTATACAATTGCAACACTTCTGGTGGGTGTGGCCATGTCTAGGGGCAGATATAGAAAGTCTGTGGCAAGGGTCTCCCTAGGTATCTCTAGTCTTGAGGTGAACATTGGTAACAAGCATCTGATGGCTCCAGCTCTTTACAACTGCCAGAGAAGTCCAGGATTGCAAGTGGGCGTGGTGAATGACGTAATCCCACTTTTTGAGGGCAAACGCGCAAGTTTGTAGGTGCATAAGTACATAGTTGCAACTGTAAAAGACACCCTCAGATGTCAGAGAATCTCGGTAGGTCATGTCCTATAGTTCTCTCTGTTTCGGCTGCAATGAAAACGTGCTGTCGCCGCATTCACTTGCCCTCCGGAAGTGACATTACGTAATTGGACACGCCCCTTGCAATCCATCTACAAAGATGTACAGTAATTTTGTCTCTGAGGTTTTGTAGTGGCCACCATGCTACCTGGACCTTGCACCGGTACATATGTGAAAGTACTGATCACGGAATGACATCACATGATCAAACATGCTGTTCACATGATGACAATACTTTATTTCTTCTCCTGCAGTGAAGATCGTGATCCGTGGGGATCGCAACACGGGCAAAACCTGCCTCTTCCAGCGCATGCAGGGAAAGGCCTTCTCAGAGGCCTACCGCCCCACCAATGAAATCCAGGTGCCCAAACTGATAGCTCTAAAACTGAGTATTTCATGATCTTTATCTTATCTCCTTGCCAACAGGTCATGAGTATCATGTGGAGTTATAAAGGTCAGAGTTTCTCCTATGCTCAGTCTTTTGTATGTATGTATGTATGTATGTATGTAGTATGTATCTATCCTCTATGTATGTATGTATGGATGTATCTGTATTACAATATTTTGTAGCAATTATTGTTGAAGCGTTAACATTGTGCCTCATTGGCCTAGGGTTCACAATGGTACACTGCTGTTTGCAACTTGTGTATGTGTGTGCGTGAATTAATGCACGTGTATGTGATGCTCCCCACACATTGGCAGAAAGCCAGTATTTGTTTGACCATTCTCTCCCCCTCCTCCACACACACACACACACATACACACACACACACACACACACACACGCACGACAGTCACCAGTGATACTGTTAAGGTAGAAGTTTGGGATGTAGTGGACAAAGGTCAGTAGTGAAGCCACTCCCCCTCCTAAGCGTCCTGTCTTACTTGTCACTGCCTCTGCCCTTAGGCCGGGCACTGCAGAAGAAGGGCAGCAAAGGCACACTGAAGCTGGTCAACGCCCCAAGTCTAGATCAGGCAAGCTATGGCTTATTCTGTGACCCGATTCCAATTCCAAACCAAATCCCATATCCACACCCGGTTCCATACCTAAGCCCGATCCCATTCCCAAGTGTATAGCTGCTGTTTCGTTAACTGACCTCTATCGTGCACTCTAGGATGCTTCTGAGGTACCATTGGATGCTGCATTTTTGGATGTGTACAAGGGAGCACACGGGGCTGTCTTCGTGTTTGACATGACCAAACAGTGGTACGTAGATACACATGTGCAGCAAGTGTGACTCAGCCATTACATCATCATTACATCACTACCATTTGCCCTTTGATCCGATCCCAGGACATGGAAGTATGTGGAACGGGAGTTACCTAGGGTTCCCCTGCACATTCCAGTCATAATAATGGTGAGTGCGGCAGCTGTGCGCATGGCTCTAACTCTATTAAGTGCCCATCACCGGTATGATTTATAGAGCAACTTTCGTGACATGGAAGAGCACAGAGTCATCTCGAAGGAGGACTGCCTGGTTTTTGTTGAGCACCTGGACAGGTAAGAGTACACTTCCAGTTTCCAGATCCTTAGGTTAGGACTTTGAAAGTTTACAGTAGATATGTTGTCCCATTGTTCATAACTGGAGTAACCTTACGGACACCAGACAATGTGCTGTTTATGTGGACTCTCAATGATTATTACACCTGCCATACTATCTCAAGTGACCCCACTGTAGCTGGACTTTTCTCATAGCTTAACGATTCTTCATCCAGGCCATGCTGACCCAGCTGCTGGGGTGTAATCCCACTCTCTTCTTGATTTTCACTCTGGTACCCTCTCCCTTTCCTCCTCCCAGGCCTGAGGGAGCTGCGGAGGTGAGGTATGCTGAGAGCTCCATGAAGGATGGCTATGGACTCATGCACCTGCATAAATTCCTTAGTGTACCCTTCCTCCAGCTTCAGGTTTGTGTGTGTGTGTGTGTGTGTGTGTGTGCACGTGCGCTTCAGGTGTGTGTGTGTGTGTGTGCGCGCTTCAGGTGTGTGTGTGTGTGTGTTTGTGCGCACATGCGCTTCAGGTGCGTGTGTGTGTGTGTGTGTGTCTGTTTACAGAGCGGTAAAGGCCATCATGATACAGCAAGTGAGATACATACCTACACACACACGCACACACATACACATAGCAAGAGGCACTGCTACAACAGCTTCAGGTGAACCGGGAGCAGATGTTGGGAGCTACCGAGGAGCTGAACTCTGCCTCTGGGACCGAAGACCAGAATTACGAGCTGTAAGCTGCCAGAACACAAACAGCAAACTATTTCGGTTCTTGATTCTTTGGCCTTTCCAACAAATGACGCTATACTACTACTGCATATCCTTGCATGAGGATTTCAGTGAATTTGTTTACCATGTTTGGAGTTACCTGCTCCTTCCTAATATGGTCGTCCACTATTTTCAGTGAACATTCTTCTCCCTACTTGTGCAGTTTCCAGTCCAAGCTGCAAAAGATCGCAGACGAGAGACAAAAGAAGGTACAGGAGCAGCAGGAACGGGAGGCCATGGCTGAGACCGGCCCAGGTTCGAAGAAGTGGAAGAAGTAGCTGTCATATCTCTTGCATCATGTGCACCTACCACTCACACACGTCACAGTCTCTCCGATTAGACGGGACACCGCAGATCGTAGATCCTCAGCCCCTCCTCCTCAAGATCCCCAGCCCCGCCCACCTAGCCAGTCTGACTCCCGCAGCGGTCAGACGACACGCTCAGAGTCCTTCGGCTCCAAGCTGGGGTCAAAGTTCTCAGGGCTGCTCTCCAGAAACAAGGAAGGAAAGAAAACACCAGACATTCCAAAAAGTACGTGTGACATTACACGAACTAAGCAAGGGCGTGAAGGGTTTAAAGGTCACACCAATTCCATTGGCTGACTAGCAATCGTTTTATGTAACAATAGTACTTCTAGTTGTTTCTTTTCCTGACAGGCCTGCCTCCTAGAGCTCCTCGCCAACCATCTACCACTAACGTGGATGACTTTAAGCCTGAGGGCGAAGTGGATGCGCAGTTTTTTGAAGGGGAGGAAGAGGGAGAAGCGGTGGAGGAGAGTGACGAAGAGAGGTGTGTGTGTGTGTGTGTGTGTGCATGTGTGTGATACTAAGCAGTGTATGTCGGCTACCATTTACCTCAAATAAATGCCCGTGCATTTAATCAAGGATTTTCACCCCCAGTGATGATGATGAGGATGGCAACCCTCAAGTGGCCATGGACGAAGACCTTTCCAGCCCTGAGGAGGGAGAGGAGCCCCCGTCCCCTCAGGTCCAGAAGTCGTACTCACCCACAGCTGCCTCCAAACCTAGCCCTCCTGTTCCCCGGCCATCCAGGTAGCCAGGCACAGAGGGAGTGGGTAGATGGGTGGGTGAGTAGCCCATGGCTGCCTATTTTAGGGGAGCCAGGCTCTAACCTTGAAATTCAAGCCTCCCTTTTTTTGCAGGAGAAATAATCCATAGCTGCGAAGTAATGTTAGGGTTTCATGGTGGGGGTGGGGAAAATGATGTGCATGGAGCCATGCCCCCCAGGGGGATGTGTGTGTGGGGGGGGAGGGGGGGGATGCTCTCCCTGGAAATTTTTTGAAATTTATGTGCTCTGAGGTTGCTTCTGGTGGCTTCTGAGACCCCAAAAAGGCTGGAAATTAGCTACTAATATACTACTGAGTATCAAAAAAATCAACTGCGAACTTCTAGAGGGGGAATCTTACTGGAGGGGGGAAATCCCAGGGCCCCCTCCTCTATGTGTAACTGAATATGTATGGAAGGCCTGGATGTGAGAGGTGATGCCAGCTAGCCTCCTGTCTCCCTGCAGACCACCTGTCGCCCTGAAGTCGGCCAAAGACATTGAACTGACAGAGAGTGAAGAGGAGGAAGAGTCCACAGAGGAGGAGGACGACGGGCCAGTGCCTGAACGGAGAGCTAAGGAGACCAAGAGGGGACCAGACCCGTTTGCTATATTCCTAGTCCAGTCCTCACCCAGTAGCAGTCCCAGTAGCGTGCCAGAGGAGAAGCAACCAGCTAAGAAGAAAGAGAAGAGTACCGGTCTTATGCTTGCCTTTCCAGAGCCCTCCATAAAGGTGGCACCTCCGAAGGAGCCTCAGGGGAAGAATAGAGAAACTGTACCGGCAATGGAGTCTCCGAATCTGCTTGGTGAGGAGAAGAGAGAAAGAAAAAAGAAGAAATCGAAAA
Source organism: Phakellia ventilabrum (assembly GCA_963921505.1). Classification (NCBI taxonomy): domain Eukaryota; kingdom Metazoa; phylum Porifera; class Demospongiae; order Axinellida; family Axinellidae; genus Phakellia; species Phakellia ventilabrum. Next base: position 4,985,498 of record OY997401.1, on the reverse strand, counting down.
AGAGCAAGCAAAGGGAAGTGGAAGATATTGATACGGGTAGCAGTGGACCTGTAGTCACACGACCGGCCGCTAGTGACGATCCCTTTGGTCTGACGTCCTCCCTAGACGCATGGCTCAATGCTGGACAAAGTGATGCGGTAGGCACTAACTAGATTTCCCCTGTCATTTTTTTTGAGTGATGTGTGTTGGTTTCCTCACTATTTTCTGTAGGGGGTGCTACAACCGACTCCAGTTGGCACAAGGTAAAATGGATGTTGCGCTAGGGGTGGGCACTCCCATATGCACTGTAGTCACAGCTAAGGCTGGGATGTTGCGCTAGGGGTGGGCACTCCCATATGCACTGTAGTCACAGCTAAGGCTGGGATGTTGCGCTAGGGGTGGGCACTCCCATATGCACTGTAGTCACAGCTAAGGCTGGGATCAAGAAATTTTGACCATTACGTTTGTTGGTTGACTGCTTGACCGTGCTGCAAAAAGCTCTTGACCATTTGACCGTACCAAAATCTACATCTGCAAAAAGGCTCTTGACCGTTTGACTTCAATATCAGGTTACAAAAATAATAGTCCTTGACTGCTTGACCAATGGCAAAATACCCCTTGACCTGTTGACCACTTTTTGACCCCGGTCTTAGCTGTGACTACAGTATCTGTGGGAGTGATCACCCCTTGTCACGGTTCAGAATGTGGTGAAAATTTGAGTTGATTATTATTAAAATACGCACGCACACACACACACACACACAGTGGTATGGAACTGGGACTAGAGTTGGGGAAGGAGGAGGGTGAGGAAGAGACGCATCACAGAAAGAGCAGCAAGAAGCACAAGCACCGACGGCACAGAGAAGATGGGGAGGGCGAGAAGAGCTCCCACCGGAGGAAACACAAGCATAAGTCCAGGAGGTCCGACCAGACAGAACCACAAAACTATATGGACATATAGTGCGCCATGGCTGGGCCATTTAGACAATGGTTGATATGCACCATTTGCACTGTACAGTTGAATGTTGCAGCACCATCACTGGCGTGCATGCCGTCTGTAAGACTGTTTCTGTGGGATATTTTTGTCACTCGTTGTAGTGGTATGCTCCTCTAGGTTTTAGGTCGGTGTATCAGTCACGTGACGTCGTCCAGTCTAGTCTCGTGCCCCGTCGACTATCCAGTCTCGTGCTCGAATCTGCAGGCCGCGTACCGCGTACCGCTGGGCGCGTGGATATGGGGATCATGAGGCATGGACCGGGCACCGGCACGAGCACCAAATTGTAATGTACCGAAGACACTAGCGCTGTACATGTGTAGACTCATGTTGGAATCAGACGGAGTGTGTGGCCGTGTGATTTGTAAGGCCCAGCATACTTTAGTATAAAAAATCTCAGTACGTTACTGCCTGGTGGCATGGCACGCAGTTACCGGAAAAGATTCACTGGCACCTTCTGTATTTTGACGGTGGTGGTTTTGTTGACTGCGGTGCTGTACTACAGTTCACTGGGCTCGCCCTCAGCGCAGCTTTCTTCTGTGCTACAAGCAACTTCAAAACCAGTGTGGAGGCTAGAGAATGAGGAGGCAAGTACCCCATGGCCCCGGGCTACTCAGCGGTCTGTGTATGAAGCCGTCAACCAGAGCAACACCACCGATAACCCTGACCAACACCTTATCATCCCACACACTCGAAACAACCCATGGCCGTACATTCTTGCTTTTCAATACGTAGAGCAGCAGTTTCTGGGCGTAACAAAGTTTCTTGAGCTATTGCATCTAGCTGCCAAATGGAGATTAAAGACAGTAGATCCCTTTGTATTGGAAACTGGTTTTGGAGTTCCTAAACTCACAAACTGTAGTCCTTTTAGTCTCAGTGATATTTATAATTTATCAAGTTTAGAAAGCTGCATCACTGTGTCCAGCTTTAAGGACTTCCTAATTTATTCAACACGTGAACTAGTTTGGCTAAACTTCACCTCCGAATTGAGAACATTTCAAGAGCCCGTTTTCAACTGTGCAGATAGTACAGCGACTGCTATAGCAGCTGAAAAAACTCTTAATAGCTATGTGGACATTTTTAAGGAGAAGGCCATTGCCAGACATGGGAAGAACTACAAGTTTAAAGTCATCAAAGCCATTTGTGTTGATACTCGTTTCAGTTTCATTTCATTCCCTGATGTGGAGAGGGCCATAGCTGAGCCAGCAGGTGTACGTATTCCAACCGTGGTAATTCCAAACTGGATTGGGCTTACCAGAAGCTCAGGTAAGCCTAGGTATGTCGAGGATATCTTTCGCTGGTCTTGCAGTGTAGATGCCTTACCGCGTACCCAAATAATTTTTGAAGCTGCAGATGAATACAGAAAATCTTTGGGTTTATCAACATCGTTTATGGGGGTTCACATTCAAATTGAGTTGCTACGGATGATTGATAAAGAAAAGCATGGCCATCTGGATCAGTGTCTGAATGACTTTTCTGATGTTATTTGGCCTATAATGCGGATGAACAATATGACCTCTACTAACAGTGTTGTAGCTTTCAATGACTATAGCAGCTACGGCTCACACTCTTGTGCAGCAGGAGAACAAACACAGTGCATAAGTGCAAAACTTAAGGTCGTTAAAAAACTGGAGTCTCTGGGCATTCGAACAGTGGCGTACAACCCTGAGATGTTCAACAGACCGCACAGTAGAGCCTTTGCATCCTTTGTTGAGAGGGAGTTTCTGTCTTCTGCAGACTATCTAGTCACGATTGGAGGAGGGCCATTTCAGACTAGTATTAAAGAACTATTCAAAAAGTACCATGGAGCAATAGGGACATACAGTATGTGTTATAGCTATAGGAACTATCACCACCGCCACCACCACCGCCACTAAGCTTTCATGTCAATTTTATTTTCATGGCTACCCTCTAATGGGTGGACTAGATTATATTTCCCTGTATGTCAATACTCCAGAGGGTTTTGGCCATACAATATTTTGTGTCACCAGCTATTATAGTGATAGTGAGTTTCCCTCTGTGCATGGTTCAAGGGATAAAACTATACATTGTCATACTCATTAAAAGTGTTTTTACTTGGAAACAAGTAAATACATATACATGTGCTTAGTACAGTGAATATAAGGCATAGCATGCTCCTCAAGATTAATTAATTCCAGTCATGTATTACTATTCACACTGGCATCATGAGATACAGAAATAGATTTGAATATAATTATATTGAGTTTACAGCCATTTTAGGAAGTGTCTCTCCCCAGTCCCAGCAAATACCTGCAGCAAGGAAAATAAGGTATTCTGGTGTGTACATGTGTATGTACATGCACACATGTATATGTACATGTGCATTGCATGAGGCCTAAGTGCAAGGCTAGAGTGCTTCCAGATTGCTAGGCATATTGGTGGTACAAAGACTCACCCCTTGTGTGCTATGATACCTCGAAGTTTGACAACAGAGGAATAGCGAGCGACCCAGCTGAGGGTCCAGGGTGTGTGGTCACCACCAAGGGGGGTGGAGTCTAGGGCTGTTTGTAGTTGAGGGTGTGGCAGAATCTCTCGCTCATCGTTGTGAGTCAGGAGGGAAATGTTCCGCAGTTTTGCAAACTCTACCATGTCCTACAGATAGATAAACCAAGAGGTGTAATTTGAGTTGAGGGAGGGGGGAAAAGTTCTTTGAAAGGTAAGGACATAGCTAGCTACTCCATTTGCCATGAGCTCACCTCTGGAATGGTGCAGCAGTGGGCTAGGTTGACCTGATTCACAGTGGGCTTCACCTGCCAAAGTGATGGAATTCAAGGCACAAATCCATAAACACAGGGTTAGCAGAATGGCATAATTATGGGGGGAGAGAAGGACGTACAGCTGCTTGCTCATAGAGATCTTGCAGCTGCCCTGTGCTCAAGTCAGCCGTCCCCACACTCTTCGTGAGACCATCTCTTGCCAGCTGTTCCATGTACTGTATGAACCAAAAAGAGGGTGTCTGCACCAGAGTCCCATACCAATGCACCAGAATCCCATACCAATACACCAGAGTCCCATACCAACGCACCAGAGAGTATCATGGGGCATGCACAGTACAAGAAGAGGTGCTCACCCTCCACACAGGCAGCATGTTGTCGGCTGTGAGCTGCCCGTCCTGACAGGGAGGGAAGGCCAGGATGGTGGTGTTCACGGAGCTCACCCCCAGCTCACTCAACGCTGGACAGAGAACGATAAACAAGTGGCCACAGCTACTACAGACAATTTTTCAATTTTAGGTTCACATGCAACCACAGTCCTTGTAAGACATCTACCAACTCAGAAATAATTTGGTTGTCAGGTGAATTCACTTTCTACTGATAGCAAACATATTCTGGAAGCACCTAGTCTGGAGCAGTAGGCCAGGAAGAAGACTACCATTGGTATCATGTATACTTCCAGCAGGTTTCTATATATTTTATGTTTGGTCATAATTATTTCATCAAATAGACCTTTATCCATTGGAGGGTAAAATACACAAGAACGTGTTTTGACGTATTTTCTTGCATGAAAACATACGTACATGCTTGTTTCCTTGTAATTTCTTGTGCTTCAAGTGTATTGATTTGTTGGATATGTGAAATGTATACCAAGTTGAGGATGGAGTGGCCAAGGTGCAATACACTGACAGAACATACTCACTCTTCTCCAGTGCCTGACGGACGAGACTGCCCTCCCATCTGCTGAGGAACAGTTTAACAGTGAAGATGTAGCGGTCTCTATCATTGGGTTTCACCTTCTCCACCAGTCCAGCGTTCCTCACTATGGGGCAAGAGGACACCTGGGGGGGGGGGGGGAGGGGGGAGGTTTGGACATGCTGCATTAATGTAAAAGCACATAATACCACATAGTGATGACATCATCATAAGATGATATTAGGCATATGTACTTAGGTTTTTCAGACTATTATAAATTATGATTGGTGTGCTAAATATAGATGGATCGCAAGTAGGTGTGGGACACGCCCCTTGCAATCCAGCTATACAGCCTCAGTCTGCTGACATTGACCTCAGTGCAGAAATGCCCTTAATTCGGCCTTGGTTTAATATTTGCCTTGTCCCCAGGCCACACCCCCCGACTGCGTGGCCTGGGAATGAGCCCCTATTTTTATAATACCATCCGTCAATATACTTGTGATGTCTTTCTTTTACCATTACGATGTAATGGGAGGATAAAAGTGAGCACTAATTGGAGAAAATACATGAGAACGCGTTTGATGTAGTTTCTCTTATGAAAACATAACATGCTTGTTTACACGTTTTCGAGTATTTGCTCCATTTAGTGCTCACTTTTACCCCCATTACACCATTACGATGTAATGGGGGATAAAAGTGAGCACTAATTGGAGAAAATACATGAGAACATGTGCTTTGATGTAGTTTTCGTGTATGAAAACATAATAACCCTTGTTTTCGTGTATTTGCTCCATTTAGTGCTCACTTTTACCCCCCCATTACATCATAATGGTAAAGGGTCTATTGTCTACTCCCCGATGACATACTGCTCAGTCCTATGATGTGAATGTCTCATATGTGGGATGACCAATCAGAGCGAAGCTAGAAAATTCTATTGTTAATCACCTCATTGTACCGCGTACGGTAGTATAGTATGGTACGGGGCATGTTTGTGGGCGGGGTCATTCATCATACGTACCTCTGCACTGTTCTGCCGGCCTAGCCAGCTCTTGAAAGCACCCTGGGTGGCAGACACTGCCTGTACGATGGAAATTTATAAAGTATACTTCATAGCGTACTCGGCGGGCTACAGTCTTACCTCGTCGGTGGTGGTCATGACACCTTTTTTCCGGAGCTTGTTCCAGCTGGCTATGTTACCGGAGTGCACTGCAACTTCTGTAGCCGCTCCCAGCAGCCTTTCCGCAGCCGCCGGCGGCTCCATACTATTTGTCGCTAGATCTACAAACGCCATATTATAGCTATAACAAATTATTACTTACCGGTACCATGGTAGTGACAGATGTACCGCAATCGAATTCCGGAAGTGCACTGCTAAGGTATTGCTGACTGTACACGTAATTATGTGTAATGTATACACGAACCAAAAAATATAATTTGCAGTTAAAAACTAAAACAGGACCTGGTGATAACGACACTGATAGCATAACAGTTATAATACATGTGGTAATGTGTACATTATGGCAACGCTGCACAGCTGCTTGTGGTCATTGAGCCTTGGAGTGATTGAGGGTACTCTTGGCCTCCACAAGTGAAGCATGGGTCCGCAGCACTGGGGGAAGGAATATCATAAACTGTTACAGTCCCCAGTCATAGAAGCCTCCTTCTCCCAGCTTTTGTTAAGTTATGGGGTGATAATGTGATTAGATGGAAAAATCCAAACCTTCTCAATACTAGTCAGATGCTCTCTGGCTGTGAGATAAAATCTGAGCATGGAAGGTATGAGGGTCCTGAACAGAGGAGCAGCAGGCAAGCTTTATACAGCTGCTAATTCCCTAGTAGCACTTGCCAGTACGAACTAGCCACTTCCAATTGCTTGTATGGTTTTTGAGTACATGAGTCCTATCTATAGTACGGTATGTGCATGAGCACAAGGCACTTACATTGCTCATACAGTGACGAGAGGTCGACCTTTGTTCCCTTATGCTGAGTACCGTCACTCCCCTTCGCCTCCTGCACACAACAAAGACACTTCTTCAGTTGGTTTGGTCAGGCATACAGTTACATAAGAAGTCACATGACCAGAGACCACACCCACCTTCCCAGTAGCAGCAGCAGTGCCACTTGAGGGCCTAGCAGGGCCGCCATGGGTAGTGTAGGTGGTTGTAGTGATGACAGGGATGGTCCCCGACTCGGCCGTCTCCACCCGGATATGGGAGGTGGCGGGCACTCCAGTTTGCTGCTGTTGCCTTTCAAGCTTCTCCAAGAGGCGTCTACTCTCATCTAGTTGTCTCCTCTGCTGCCGAAGGTAGACCAGCAGCTCCTCAAGGAAGGCTCGGTCGGAGGCCTGTTGAAGAGACAGCTAACAATGACATTTATGGCTGCACTCGAAAACAAAAATTAGGGATGGCAGGCAATGTGGTCATAGGAATAGTAACTGATATACAGCAGGCAGGAGCACAGAACATGTCGTTATGCACTCCTGATATACATGTAGGTTAATTTTAATCTTCATGTAGCTTCGTTCCCAGACCACGTGGTAAAATTCAAAGCTCCTTCCATTTTCCGGAGCATCTGGGAATGAAGCTAAATCTTCTTCCTAATTGCCAGGGAACATACCGGTAGAGTAGATGAGTCCAGGGCCTGCTGTAGTCTGGTCTCCAGGGACTCAAACCCCCCAGCTCCGTGCAACAAGGAAGAGAGAGGCGTGGCATGGGAAGTGGGAGGGGCCCCAGGTGTAGCCCCATGGGACCCAGTGCTTGCTGGTCTTCTCCACGTATGGGAGCTCGAACTAGTCCCGAGGTCTCCGGTCGAAGGTCCTCCTTTGTGCCGGGTGGTTGTGGTATGGGAGTAGAAGGAGCTAGCAGACGATGAATCGAGGGTAGGCCCCTTTGTGAGGAATTCATCCGATCTGCTTCGCTTGGGAATGTCTGTATTCACCCCCCGAGAGTGGTAGGTGACCCGATTGACCCTATCACCATGGATGCCGTCACTGAAGAGTTGACTCTGCGATCCCTTCTGGGTGTCCGACGCGGTGCTGGTGAAGCGTCCCTTGGAACCGGTGCTTCGAGCAGCACCGCCTCTTGCATGGGGCGTGGAGGTGTCTTTGGGTGAGGTGAAAGTGGCAAAGGTAGCCGTGGAGGTGCTGACGGTTTCTCCTGCCTTTGGCTTCGAAGTGCTGGGTGGTTGCGAGAAAGAACTAGCTGAAGAATCACTCAAATGGACGTCGGTATACGAGAGGGAGCTGCCCAGGGGCGAGCCTCCACGGGGTGCCGGTGGTCTTGTCGTGCCCAGGGGCGAGCCTCCACGGGGTGCCGGTGGCCTTGTCGTGTCACGATGGCGATAGTGAGTGGAGGTTCTTTCGGATCGGAAAGTACTGCTACTACTTTTGGGGTGCTCGGTTTGGGGTACGTGGGGAGTGCTTGTGTCTTTCTCAGACGTGGGAGCCCGTGTACTAGTGGATTTCTCGCTCACGTGGATGTACGAGGGACTCGTTCCCCTATCGGCTGTCAACTTGGCAGAACCTAATTGCCCGTCCCTTCCACGAGCACGGGTGCGGGGAGAACGAGATGTGGTCTGGCTCCCCTTCGTCTTGGTAGCCGGAGACGCCCCTGAGGTGTAGACGTGCGTCTCCGAGGTGGTAGTGGTATGAGCAGCTTCCTGTTCAGCCAACCGACTTCGCAGCTGCTCCGCAAGCAAGCTATTGCTCCTGATGCTGCTATCGAGCTGCTCCCTGAGCTTCCGAACCTCCTCCAACAGCTGCAAGACCTTCTCCGCCGTGAGACTAAATCCCGGCCTGCCTGGGCTGGCTCCAGACGGGTCACCCCCTGCCTGGGTGCCGGCCGCTGCCGCTTCTCTCTGTTCCTGTACGTTGTCTCGGAGGAGATTCTGGTAGAGGGTGAGCTCCTCCTGCAGCGTACCGATCTGATCTTGGCAGCCGGCCAGCTGGTCTCTGAGGAGGCCACGTTCTTCCTCCAAACTCATATTCCTAAAATGAGAGGCATTAGCTAACTCATGGGAATACATGGAATAGGTTTGTACTGTGACTCAGAAGTCACAAATTTAAGGTACTGCCTGCATAGCCTCGTACCCAGGCTCCACTGCCCAGCGTTTTTTGCACTTTGGAAAAACACGGGCAGCCCGTGTTCGTGTTTTTCCAAAGTGCAAAAAATGCTGGGCAGTGGAGCCTGGGTACGAGGCTACTGCCTGCAACCATATACACGTCCAGCAGAGCTCATACTGTGAATATCTAGGAATGCAAATTAGGCTCAGACCTTTGCATAACCATAATGTACATGTACATGCATGTAGCTCAAGCCCAAATACTAAGATAATGTCCTGATTAAAGGGATCAGTTCTGCGGCTTTCACTCACTGTCTCTTGAGGTCCTCTAGCTCCTCCAGCGCGCCTGTCAGCTGCTGACTCAGCGAGTCCAGGGCCTCCTGTAGCGTCCCCATCTCCTCGTCTCCCTCTCCACCATCCCCCTCCCCCTCCCCCTCCCCCCTGGCACTCCCCAGCACATGCAGGGCTTGGCTCAGGCGCTGGGCCTTCTCGTTCGCCAGCTGTATTTCTTTCTCCAGCATTCGCACCTGAGACTCAAAGTCCTGGACGACAGCATTCTTCTCCGCCAGCAGCTGGTCAATCTGCTGCTCCAGAGCCTCAGCCTTCTCTCTGGCTCTGCTGAGGCCCAGGGAGAGGCTAGAGGAGGGAGGGGGAATGGGAGAAGCAACTATGACATCATCACAAACTTTAGGAAGAGTGACAATGGATCCTTTCAGAGAACTGTATGTTAGTACACGTTATCAAGGGTGCACCAAGCACAGATCGATGCACCCTTGACTGTATGCTCCCCCTCCCCTAAAAAAGGTATATACATGCAGCTGCTAAAGTCCATTGCACACTATAACAAAGGTTAAGGTGTTTATATACATGTAGATGGTTTCTAACGACATGTATCCATAGCTGGTGATCCCAGCAACCAAGTACATACACATGTACACTGCATACGTTCTATGATCCGGGAGATGGTACTCACTTCTGAATCTCCTCATCCTTGCTCCTACAGGTAGCAAGAGCTTCGGCCAGCTTGCTCCTCAGGCCGTCCCCACTCCTCTGGGACTCTCCCAGCCTCGCCTCTAGGTCGGCAAGCTGACGAGGGGAGAAAGACAGGGCATCCGATTCAGAGATGAACCTACAGACACACACTTGTTTGGCAGTACTAGCTATGCGAGTACATTCTCCCCACACACGTAGCTGATTGGCCACACTGCTAGCAATATAAGAACACACACAAGCTTCTTCTCGCCACTAGCCTCATTACCTAGTTCCACCCCCCACATTTTAACCAGCTGGGCGTACACTTCATGCACATTTGTCTGTTTGTGTGTCTGCACTTATCCTGTGTGCTAAGATACACCATTGCGTTGATATGGCTCAATGGCCATAAGCACTACTGGAAGTTTGCAGACCCAATGCTACATCAAGCCAGCTTAGTTTCGATGGGGAAAAAGTGGTAGAAAATCCTATTTTAGCAACTTTTGGCAGGTAACTGAGAGCGCACTATGAAATTGCTTTCTTGCCTGTCTGGTTTTTATACACAAACTACTCACACACACACACACACACACACCTGCTGACAGAGGGCTGTCTCCCGGGCACTCCACTCCCCCTCCCTCTCAATCAGCCTGGCCTCACTCTCCCTCAGCTGCCCCAGCAGCCCTCTCTCTCGCTCCAGCATCTCAGAGCGGAGAGCCTCCTCCTGTTCACGCAGCTTCGCCTGAGAATGGGAAAGAGGGGGAGACATTAGTCAGCATACTTACAGGAGCCTGTGTTGTGTTCCTCGACCACTACGGACACTGCCCTATTAATACCTTGAATAGTAAGGCACAAATAATTCCCTAAATATAACGGCAAAGCTGCCCGTTAATACCTTGAATAATAAGGACACCATACAGCCGGCTTTGCAGCTGTGTTGTGTCAAATACAGCTGGTTTTTCATAATGTGTTTAAAAAATGTGGCAAATCTACACAACTATATACATGTACATACAACTATACACTCTAGAAGGGGATTGAAGTGTATGATGCTAGTGAAAGTTGCTTTAATGCTCTATTTGCTTATGAAGTGGCACTCAAAAGCTCCTGATAAACTAACACTCTTAATAAAGCCCACCTGCCAGTGCAGTGTTGAGTGCCCCCCACTGCCGGGCCGGGACTGGGGCGGAGATTTCTTCAGCTGCTCCCGACACTTGCGCTGCAGTTCCTGATTCAGTCTCGTCACTTCCTCATGTCTCTCCCGCAGTGCCCTCACGTCTACCGGCTCTCCCCCGGCCCCCATCCCAGTGGAGACCCCGTAAGGGGGGCTAGTCCAGCTGTCTGCTACAGCCACGGGGGTTTGTTCCGGCGTCAGAAGAAGGGACGGCATGGCGGATAAGGACTCACTAGCAGCTAGAGTTGATTTGGTTTCCATCGGCGGAGTGGTCATCGTTCCAATGCTTACAGCTCTCAACTCGGCCAGTGCGGCCCTCAGCCTCCGGTTGTCATCGCTCTCAGCTTGGAACCTACCCTTCAGTCCAGCAACAGTGCCGCGTGCCTCCCCCAGTTCCCGTCCGAGCCGCTCAACTTCCTCCCGCAGAGACTCAGCGGCTAGAGCATCGGAAGAGGTGGCTGCATCGTGAGACATCGCCAAGCGCAACTGCTGCTCGAGGCTTCCAACTTTCTCCTCGGCTTCCTCGAGCTTAGCCTGCAACTCGGCAAACCCTCTCTGCTGCTGCTCCTTCTCAACCTGTGAACGCTCCTTCTCTGCTTCCAACTCATAGAGAAGCCGATCCACTTCTCTCTCCAGCTCCAGGTATCTCTCGGGTGCGAATCCTGTGACCTGTGGCACGGCAGTGGAGGGAATCCGGGACTCACTGTCCTTCTCCATTCCTACCCCAACGTCACGCGTTCTGCCACTCTGGTCGAGTCTGGCCTGGAGGGCTTCGTTCCATCGTTTCACCTCCTCCAGCTCAGACTGTAGTGCACTGATCTGCTGGCTGGCATCTCGCGGGGCTGCGCCAAGGTCAGGAGACTTCTGTGGGGTGTGTCTGGGGGTGTGTCTCGGTGTACGCTTCATCTTAGGGGTACTGCTCCGCTTGGGGCTCGTCTATGAATAATGGCAGAAGTTCGTAAACACTAGTGCTTCAATTAGGAAAATACCAAAGGGGGCAGAAGCAGATCGGAAGACATTTTGGGGGGTGTGCATCTAGTGAGCAGCATTCAATTTTGAAGGGCTGAAACCCTGGCTACATGCAGTAGTGCTGTAACCCCCTAAATAGCTAGTGTGTATGCGCTACTTGCTACGTTTTGTTTTCTCTTGGTTTAAATTCTGCTACTTTGGTCGATGCCTTGTTCATGTTATTGTGGTTGGTGGTGTGCTACTGGTGACCAGCAGAGTCCTCACCTCACTCCCTGAGGACTCGTCTTCTCCCCTCATGAAGTAGTAGGCGGTGTAGCTGGTGTTGGCCGAGGAGGGCTTGGCCTCGGGTGGCTTGCTCCCGTGCAGCACCGAATGGAGCTGGTGCTGAAGATCAGTGATGTGCTCTAGCCTGGTCGACATGGAACTATAGGGAGGTCATGTGACAAGTCACATGATGTCCATACTAAGATCACACGGTAGTTACATGACTGCTAACGCAAACACACAAGTCACAAACAATACGTACCTGCTAGCAACGTTGCTGTCGGCCCTTCCAGCAGTGGTCTCGGCATAGAGCTCCTGCAGCCGCTGGAGGATGGTGAGCAGGAGGTTCTCCGAGAGGGAGCTGAAGATCATGGTAGTGGAGCTCGAGCCAGGTGGCTGCAACGAGCAACAAAACAGCTCATAAAATAAGTTTTCAGTTTATAGTCCATCTACTCCAAGCCAGTCACTTGCTGAGTGTAGGGCATAGTACCTGAGGCTGAGCTGAGGCAGATGGTTGGCCTGTCTCTGTAGAGGTCTCGTGGTGGGTGACAGTGACCGACGCCCCGTCGTCCTGTGGGTGGGCAGAGGCGTCTGCACTTTTCTGCCGCCCTAACTCTTCCAGCTGCTGCTGGAGCTGTTTGATCTGCTCCTGGAGGGCTTCACAGGCAGCTCTGGCCTGATCATAAGCCGAACCCTGAGAGAGAGAGGATCTTTAGTTCTTCCTCCTTCTAGGAGCCATCTACAGGACACGCCTAAGCCACTACCTAGCCCTGCCCAAGCTTAGCCCCACCCCCAACCCCACCTTTTCCTTGAGGGCCTCCTGGGCCTGCTTGAGCCTCCTGGCCAGTTCCTCCCTCTCCCCAAAGGCCTGCGTCAGCTTGTCCTGGAGGTCATCCGAGGAGAGCCGTGAGACCCGGGACTGGGACTGCAGCCTGGCTACCTCAGCCTGGAGAGGTGTGGGTTGGGAGGGTGTGTGAGTGGGAGGGTGGGGAGGGTGGGGAGGTGTGAGTGGTCTTGAACGTCATGTCAAGGCATCTCAATCATACACACACACACACCATATACACACATGTATGCACACATACGACTTTACACATGCACACACACACATACATACCTCTAGCTCATTCTTTTCTCCCTCCAACTCCCTCCCCCGCTCCTCAGCCCGAGCCTTCTCTCCCCTCAGCCTCTGTAGCTGTGCTTGGAGCTCCCTGATGGTGTTGTCCTTCAGCTGCAGAGTCTGCAGGAGGCTGTCCGCCTCTGCCTCTTTGTTCCGCAAGGCGTGCTCCAGGGCAGCCATCTGGGAGCGAAGCTGGGCCTGTGTGTGTGTGTGCACGTATGAATATGTAAATGCATGTGTGTATACATGTATGTACATGTAAATGCATGTGTGTGTGTGTTATTTCAAGATTAGGCACAGAGAATGAGTAGGAAGAGGGAAGTGTGTTTGCAAAAACCCATGTCATAACTCATGGCATACACCTCCATGTGACTGTGGTGATGATATGGGTTAGTGAATGAAGGATCAGCTGGCTACGACTGCTAGCACTACACTCATGCAGTCTTGCTCACCAGATCTGCAGAGGTCTTCTCCAGTTCTGACATCTGTGGCTGTGCCTTCTGAAGGTCTTCAATAATCTTTTGGAGGTTGGCAATTGTCTGCCTGTGATAGGGAGGGTTACAGAAAGTGCACAGCCATAGCCATACACAGCATGCAAGTGTCTCCAACTCATACAACCATTGTTCTCCTGCCCCGAGGAGGGAGAGGGCACTCTGATGAGCCCCTTCTCGTGAAGTAAGCAGGAGGCTTGCTGTAGCTGCCGTGAGTTCACTGAATCAGCTCATGTGATAGTCACATGACTCAGCAGTGCTCTTTTGTGACAGCACATCAACCACCCAAAAGTAGCAAAGTTACCAGCAGTAATCTCATACGAGACCAGCCTCGTTCCGATGCTCTTGTGGAGGAGAAGTCCGCAAGAGCCTGGGAACGTGGCTAGTACATGTATAAGACATGCAAGGCTCTGTTTTGTAACTGCATTGCTGACTACTTGCTCCATGTATACAAACGTGGATGAAAGGAGCGTTCTGAGTAGTAAGGAGTGCATAAAAATGCACATGTAGGTACCATAGACTTACTCTGCCTGCCGCAGCTTCTGGGCCTTGGAGGTCAGCTCACTCTGAAGGACTTCCAGCTGCTCCTGAAGCTCTTGGTTCTGGGGAGCAGAAGGAAGAGAGAGAGGGAGGGCGGGAGGCAGGGAGGGAGGGAGGTAATACTGATATGCCCTTCCTTTCATGAAGCTGGTATAATCAGTTGTCACTCACAGCTTCTCTCAGCCCTGCCAGCTGCTGCTCTAGGGTGGCCTTCTCCCCTGTCAGCTGCGTGATCTTGTTCCTCAGAGCTCTCACAAGACCTGACAATTTTACAGCAGTAGTACTTAGCGCTAAGTAGCAGTTTCCAATTAATGCCAACTACCTTCCTGGCGCTCCAGCTGTTTTGCAAGATCCTCCAGCTCCCCACGCAGAACACCCTGAAACGGAAAGCAGCCAAAATCATAACTTCCAGCAGTGCCAACTGTCTATCTAGTGGGATCAATACACACACTAGTATGTACATGAATGGTAGCCTATGGCGTACCAGTTCGGTAGCTTTGCCGGTTGTCAATTCTAATAGCTTCTCATCTATTTCCTGACAAACGAGAAATTAGGAACACAAATCCAACTAATTATAGGTTGTTTAACATCGAATACACAATCAATTGAATGTCTAAAACAACCTTATTAATTGCACTGACACAAACAGCTACTGATCATCCCACATAACATGCGTTCATCCCACCAAACATGCCCCCACTCACACCCAGCTTGGCCTGCAGGTCCCCCAGCTCCCTCCTCAACTGGCTGATGATGGCGTCCTTGGCGGCCAGGGCTGCCTCGAGGTCCGCCTGTGCGCTGCTGTGCTGCTGCCTCAGCTGTTCCCTCAGTGCCTCCAGCTCCTCCTGCAGCCGCTGGATGGCTGCGGATTGCTGCGGGGAAGGGAGTGGATGCATGTTTGGCAGAGTTTGTGGGTAGGAGCCTCTCAATCTTGTGGGAGAATAACATCACTAACAACAGCAGTATTCCTTACATCATTACAATACATCATTATATTACATCATTATCACATAATTACATTACATCATAATATTACATCATCACTACATCATTATATTACATCATTGTGAGGGGTTTCCCCTCCCCCCTCGGTGCCCCGAACACTGACTGACCTCCTGTTTCTCCATGTTGGCAGTGTGTGTGGACTTCCTAGCTCGAGCAAGAGCCTCTTCCTTCTCCGTCAACTGGGACCTCAGACGAGAGACCTGGGAGAGAGGGAGGTGACATGGACCTCTTGCTCTAGCTGTAAACCAGTCTGTTACACAAGACCTTGTTCACGCAATTACAGCCTCTATGACTTTTAGAGGTAATTACACCACGTATTGTCCTTATTATTCAAGGACTCAGACCATCTCTTCAAGACATGCAACGTAGACATCACATCCTACATAAAACTGGACTCACCTCTTCATCCTTTTCCTGCAGTGCATGATCCAGCTCCTGAGGAGGACGGGGGGACTTAGTTACCACTACAGCAGAAAAGGCAACTACAAACTGGCACGTTTATTGATGTCCATTACGTACTTGGATCTCCCTGTGCTTGGCAGCCAGCTGGGGCTGGGACTGCTCCGCTGCGGCCTCAGCGTCCCTCAGCCTCCTTCGCAGACCCTACAAGGGATCACAAACACAAGAGAACTATGACCTACACACACTCCCTTTCACCATGAGAGTAACAGCCTGGTAAGTGGTGACAAAGAAGGTTTGAAATGGAAGGGATCCCTTGTCCTAGCCACCATGTCTGTCATGGTGGCATTACAGAGGCAGTCTAAGCCTCTGGGAGTCCATCTTACCACTGAAGATAAATGTTAGCTACACAGCTAGGCATACAGTCGTGCCACATGTAAATGCAAAACTTGAACCTGTGTCTCTCTCTCGTGGGCCTGGCCATCCTCCCTGGCCTGAGTCTGGGCTTCTTGCAGCTGCCTCCGAAGATCCTGTACAAAAACAAAAAACAGGAAACAGCTGCTACTAGTGACCGTTACCTAGCCAGTCCATAACACCCAGGTGCAGCATCACTTTCTCAAATGATGCTACCCACTTTTTGAAGCCGACAGTCCCACATACTCACAGCCCTTCCCTCCTCTCACTTGAATCTCTCTATCCTTTTGTCCCAGCTGAGGCTGCAGGTCCCCGGCGACCCCCTCGGCCTCCCTCGCCCTCCTCCGGGCCTCCTCCAACTGCCGTCTGAGCTCCTCAAGCTCCGCCCCCCGCCGCTTCGCCTGGGCCTCAGCTTCTCGAAGGTTAGCCTAAAGAGGATCCAATACTCACTTCGTAAATACCACACACAGATAGACAGACAGACCTTACACCCACACACAGATACAGACAGACAGACAGACCTTGCACCGGTCCATTTCGGCAGCTTGGTCATGCATCTGAGCAGCGTAGTCACTAGCACCAGCGGCCATCTTCTGACTGGAGACCAGCAATTCAAGCTCCAGCTCCTTAACCCTGCGGTCCTTCCCACCCACAGCAGTCTGTAGCTCCTAGGAGCAAGAGGGGAAGGGATGTAAGCCTTTGATCATGCGTACAGTGAGGCTTAGACCAGCCTACAGCAGAACAAAGGTCTGCAGTGTATGACCCACTCCTGAGTACACATGTACATGTAGTCTTATCTTCAATGAAACTAAAAGGCATCTTAATGGTTATATCATTAAGCTCTAGGCCTAAGCCATCCTAATTACTTGACCCTACATACCCTAAATACTAATGCTATACGTGTTTACTAATCTAATTAGGCACATAGTCAAATGAAGACAACAAAGAGAACCCAGGACCAGGAAAGAACCAGAAAGCAAAATACAAAATATTGGTACTTAGCTTTAAGCTCCAGTGAACTGTGGTAGGTAGTTTAGAGTTCACTTGACCATCTCCCAGCCTTACATTTAAAAACTGTTTGAATTTTTAAAAGAACACTAACAGCTGTAATAAAAGGCAGCCTATGACATCATTTCCTGTTCCTATCTAGAGCACCCCATTTAACTTTTATTACCTAACTGTAACCAGCCTATCAAGCCTATTCACGGTATTCAGTGGCAATGGTATACTATCTTTAATATGTTGTTTTAGTGCTATTTTAAAATTGAACAAAAAATATCCTTATATTTACCACTAAACCTCTTAAAGTAGGAACATAATTGATCGTATTTGTAGCCTTGTTTAAGCAATCTGGTGGTGCACACACACACTGCTTCTCACCACAATAGCTTTGTCCTTGTCTTGCAGCTGAGCCTGGGCAGCCTCTAGCTGTGCCTGGATGTTGTCAAGCTAAGGGAAGACAGAGAGACAGAGATGGGTACTGGCTGTCAACGATTACTGGTCAGAAATATGCAATCAATTACCTACTGACTGGATAACCTTACCTGTGCCACCAAAGGCTCTGTGGTCTGGACATGAGCACTGCGAGTAGGCCTCACAGGAGGTACCATCTAGAAGAGAGTGAGCTGGTAATGTCCAGTGCAGCAATGTGAAGGCTACTGTTAGTTAACAACCTTTGCTGCAGCATCTCGTTCAGCAATTGCCTGCTGTAGGTCGTCCAACTCCCTACAGTGCACAAAAAAACAGCTTTTTTAAAACATGTGTAGGTATTTTTTATATACAGACACACCAGAGCAGGCAGCAAATTAGCCTTGTTCCCGGGCCTCCACCAACCATTGCAGTGCACAACCAAAGCTGGGGGTGGAGGCCTGGGGACAAAGCCAGGCAGCATACATACCTCCTCATTCTTCCAAGGTCATCGTCCTAAGCAGAGGAGAGAGAGAGAGAGAGCGGGAAGTCAGTACAGTGCGACAACATCCTAGGTCTGATCAGGAGCCCATAACCCTGGCTCCTGGTCGGAGTCATCTATGGCTCTCACTCAATATCCTTGAATAAGAGCCGTGTAGTTTCAGTTTCAGTGTTTTACCTTCTCCTGGAGGTCAGCACTCAGATCATCGTTGGTAGCTTGTAGCTCTCCCTAAGGAAAATGAGATGGTTGTGGAGCCACATGTACAGGTACTTGCTAACCTCATAGCCTCATACCCAGCCTTTCCACGCCCAGATTTTATCTCGCAGGCTTTCCTCCCCGATTTTTCTCCACGGCTGTGAGATAAAATCTGGGCGTGGAAAGACTGGGTACTAACCTCACTCCTCTAGTCTACACTGAATAATTGCAGTTGGAGATCGGGAATAAGGCTTGCTACGAGAGCATATGCATATGTAAATCATGCACCACTATAATGGACTAACCTCGTACCCAGGCCCCCTACAGCCAGATTTTATCTCACAGCCACGGTCCCCGATTTCTCTCCACGGCTGCGAGATAAAATCTAGGTGTGAGAGGCCTGGGTGCGAAGCTAATAGTGAACACGAAAATTATGTTTCAGAGATAAACTCCTCTCATCAAACCCTCAGCCGCTGGTACTAGAGTCTGTCCTCTTTTGGCCATGGCCAGCGCCTCAGTCCTCATCTGAATTTCCTGCCCCCCCCCCCCCAAGTGATATTGAGCGGGGGCCCCCATGAAAATACTGGGAATGGGTGATTGGGCCCCTCACTCACCAGTCTGGCATTGGCCTCATCCAGCTCTCTCTCAGCTTCTGCCAACTCCTGCAGCCACGGACATCAAGGGAGAAAGGAGAGAGGAGTACGACAATTTCAGATACATTCTGCTGCTGACCACACCCAGCAAGATGGCCTCTCTTTAACAGTGAAATACTGGGGTTTTCAACCGAGAGAGGAAAGGGCTGACTTACCGCTTCTCTGTCGGCCACTCTCTCCTCTAGCTCTCTCATTTCTGTCTGTGTGGGCTGAGACGTTTGCTGCTGCATCTGGGATAGCAGAATGTGTGTGTGTGTGTGTGGAGGGGGAAGGGAACATGGAGACTGAGGACAGAGAACACAGTTTGTCACATATGTCGAAAGGGGCGTGTACTACTAGTCACATGACCTCTATAATATCTAATGCTGAATGTTCAATTTAACCCTTTTATCGCAGTATGGCTCTGTACCGTGAGAAAAGACATACAGGACAAACTGTGTGCTTACTTCACCACTTCACAAACGGAGAGTGAACATTATTTAACGTCCCTTACATACCTGTTGGATGTGTGCCTCATGTCGGGCAGCCATGCTATCAATGGCAGACCTGTAAGACGGGAGCAGTAAGAATGCCGACATGACAATGTTACCAGTACCGCTGTCATACTAGCCTCAGGCCATGCATCCTGAGAACGAGACCACAGTCACACTCACTTGGCCTGCAAGAGCAGCGCGTCCTTCTCACTCAGTTCCTTCTTCTGACTGTCCAACTGCACCTGAAGCTCAATATTCTGACAAGGAGGAAGAACACCGTAATACCTTTCCGCAAGACATCCATACTCAATCTTTAGTCAATCACCAGAACCTTCCTTCATCTCTCACAACACTTCTGCTAATATTACTAAGCTGGGAGAGGCTCCCACGGGACCTCCTCTAGCCTCCTGCCCTCCATACTTTGGGATTTTGCAAGAACAAAACAAAACAAGAGATAGATGTGTGCTAGAGGACGGTATTTCTATAGCCATCACCTTTGACTGTGCGATTAGGAATGGTATCACACACACACACACGCACACAACACTACATTAGCACAGAGGCCCAGACTCAACCAGTGGTCGCACGCTTACCAGCCTCCATCCATCATCTTTGTCCCAGTTCTTGCCCAGAGCCTGTTCCAGGTGGTAGATCCGCAGCTTCAGACCGAAATTCTCTTTCTTGTACTCCGCCAATTGCTAATGGGGAAGAGACACAAGAGGTCTTATCTCCATTCCAGGCGTTCAATGATCACATGGCTCATGCAGGATATCACATGCATATCACATGCTTACCGACTCCTGGTCCTTCATGGTCCTGGTGCGATGGGGGGACACGCGACCTGCACTCGTGAGGTTACGAAAGGTCCCTGTATAAGGAGCAATTGAGATGTGGCAGTGTACATGACAATTTCAGACAGATGTGCTCTAGTAACCATGGTTACACTAACAATTACCCGGCTGTTCCAGTTCACTGGAGATGGAAGTGGCATCATGGGAGGTTGAGTCCAGATGACCGCCATACTGGGAGGAACCCCCTGAGAGCTGGTTTGACCTGTTGGTGTTCATACGTGTGTGTGTGTGTATGTGTGTGTGTGAGAACAGCTACAAACTCTCGTTTTGGACAAACATTAACACTGCGTATATAGGTGTAAAGCAGCAACAGTCTCAATTAATCACCTCTGTATGCTGCTCAAAGCTACACACCACAGACACAATGGAACCCCCCCTCCCCCGTGTTACCAAGACAGTACTTCACCAGACCCCCTCATCTCATGGGAAGGAGTGTTAGTAGTCTCTATGGTAACATCACTCCTAGTCTCGTGGGCCGTGTGAGTGAGGCATGGCCCACGAGACTAGTCCCAAACCCTGGCTTCAGTGATGCACGTAAAGGAGGCCAAGACCATTTCATAAAGCACATTATATACCGTTATCATAGACTACAGACTAGGTGTATGAGTACACATCCCAGCTAGAGCCCATGATTTTATCTCCTACTATCGTGTGATTGGCTGCTTCAGCTAAACCCAACCTCACTCACGTTCCATCCAGATCCAAAGGGAGAGACGGATCCTCCGCGATTGAAGTCATTGGTGTCAAAATTGTACCTGTACAGTGTACTCTGCCACCTAGCTGGCTCGGTGTAAACTTTTAACCCGCCACGTTTGGAGTGACGTCACCAAGTAGGCATTATTTAGAAAAGCATTGCCACTGTTCAGCAAGGTGAGTCGTGAGTACATGTAGATGTTTTGGACTGTGGCTACCTCACAAATACTGCTAGTTGATCTTTGTATATAATTTCTACTCTCTACAGTGTCGCCCATGGCTACACCACCACCATCAAAGAGTGAGATAAGGCCTGCTGTACCCAACCAGCAGCAGTCACCCTTACAGCTCCCTCGCCAGTATGCTGGTAAACGAAGCCCTTCCCCTGCCGCAAACGCATTTTCCAGCATCAGAAGAAGCCCATCACCTGTGGTGGGCATTGGGAGGAGTCCGTCTCCAGCAAGCGGACTTCTGGGGACGAGTACCACCAGTGCTAGTAACCTTACTGTCTCCAACTTGGGATCAGGCTCAGGCTTCGATGTGACACCCTCTCCACCGAAGAGAAAGAGGACGTTCCACCGGGAGTTGAAGTACATGATGCACGGGTTTGGTGACGACCCGAATCCCTACACGGAAACCGTGGACTTGGTCGAGGATCTTGTGGTGGAGTTCATTACAGAGATGACGATGAAGGCGATGGAGGTGGGGAAGAGTGGAAAGGTGCATGTGAATGACATCATGTTCATTCTTCGCAAAGACCCGAAGAAGTACGCCCGAGTGAACGATCTCCTTCGAATGAACGAAGAGCTAAAGAAGGCCAGGAGGGCTTTTGACGATGCCGACACCTACTGATAACGGGCAGCCATCTTCACAGTGTTGCCAGAGCTGATTGGAAACACTAACAAGCTGGGCAAGAGGAGTGTGAACAGTAACGTGGACTTCCTGACTTAGCTGCAACTACAGCCAATGAATATAGGCATTTATTGCAAAGTATTAACTTCCTAAGTCATTGGTTTCCTATAGTTTTCCTCCCATTAATTTGCTGTAAACTGAAGTGTTTTCATTTTGAGTTTCGACTAAAATTTATAAATAATGACATTGTGCACATTACATGTACATGTACAGGGGGAGGGGGATTTGAATGAACAGCAGTTTCTGCATAGTACATACGATTTCAGTACTAGTATTGTACATGTGTGTCTATGTCTTGTAAGAACTCGCTGACGTTCACAGAGAGTATGTTGGAGGACATTGCAGACATTGGCCTGGATGACAATGCAGAAATAGGCCTCACCAGTTCTAGGCCCATGCCAGTGTCCTCCGGTCCGGTTCCATTCTCATCACCACGGCTACCAACATCCCTTGTTTTACCCTGTGACTTTCTAGGTGTAGTGGTCTTGGATTCCGTGGGACTAATTAACAGGGGGTTCCCCTTTAGCGGCTCTATCGGTTGAGGTGGGCTCCAGCCGAGGCTGAGTCGGCCGCTCTGCTTCCCGCTTGGCTGTCTTTTCCGCCTCTGATTTCTTCCTCGCGATCTCTCTTCTGCTACCTCTGCCTCTCCCAATGACACTATGCTTACCCTCATTATACCGCCATCACTGGTCGAGGTGTTGCTATCGCTAGCACTCTCGTATGATCTGAAATAGTTGCCGACTTTACCGAAGTTTCGTTGTGAGAACTAGAGTTTGCTCTCTTCTTGAAATCGATGGGAGATTCCTTCGGGTCTTGTGTGTCTTTGTCCGAATTGGATGGCAGCTTTTTCCTACCGGGTGAGTTTGTGATTAATGGCAGCTTCACGTCTCTTGGAGAATTCGGGGCATCAGATGATTTCTTGGGACTTAACCTGGGAGACGTGCTCTCGGGAGAATGCAATGAGGCCTTTTTTAGACCCTTCACTTCCACCTTGATTCCGGGCTCTCCCAGCTGCAAATGTGGCACGACAGGGGGAAGGGTTTGGCCACGAGTAGGGCAATGATCGGCTGCTTCGGCTCTCTCAGACTCCGGGAGGCTCTGTGGAACTAGACCTGTGCTCCTGCTCACAGAGAACAACTGGAGAAGCTTTTCGGTGTCGATGGAGCGAGCTGCTAGGGCTGAAAAGCTTCTTCTTTTTACTTTGACCTGCACAGTGAAAGAAAATGGCGGGCATTCAAATCACTTGATGTATAGAGGGTGTAGAAAACATAAACTGTTCTACTGTTCACAAATACCCAGCCCACCTATGGCCATTTACGGTATATAGACCATCTCTTTGAAAAGGGCATACTAAATTGCCTTAGCCACCATTCAGCAGGTTTTTTTTAGAGCTTAATTATAGCTAGGCTGAGAAGGTGGAGCCCCTAGGCCTGTCCTAGTAGCCGATGTCTTCTCACTCACTCTGCTCCCATCTCTCTGCCTACTTGGGATGTGCTCATCAAAGTGCAGGCCGGGAACGGTGGAAGATCTCGGCCTCTGCTTACGGTTTTTGTTGCTTGGATCCCTCATCACAGTAGCTGTGAGTAGATCACATGCAGGTCACATGACAAACACATGACAGAATAGACATAGTCACACCTAGCTTACCCGGTACTATTCCAAGGCAGCTGTCTGGGGTTAGAACGGGATCAATCGCACCCATGAGAGGCTGCAGTCTGCAGAGTACAGTTTCAGTAGTGTCATTGTGGGCTAGGAAACTACTAGCCTCATTCCCAGGGTTCCAGGGGTGTGGCCTGGGAATGAGGCTAGGAAACTACTAGCCTCGTTCCCAGGGTTCCAGGGGTGTGGCCTGGGAATGAGGCTAGGAAACTACATTGTGAAGCACTGTGACATCATTACAATAATTAATAAGACATCATAGGCAATTAACATCTATACAATTAAAAGGGGCACACAATCTGATGCCCTGTATAGGGAAATAGCTTCCTAAAAGTATAAAGTGAGGACCCCTTCCTACATTGCACAGTCTCATTCTGCATCAGGTCTCTCCCGTGCAAGCAAGCAAAGCAAGTAAAGAAAATGGGAGAGAGAAAACGGACTTCACTCACTCACTCACATGGAGAAGGTCCGGGACAAAGCTAACAATAACACTATAAATCATCCCTTTATGTCCCCAGCTATTGCAAAATCTTAGCAAAGACAGTGATTCTAGGATTCAAACTTAGACCTACCTGGCGCTCTTCAACTGCCCTCGGGTGCTTGCCCCTCCCCTCTGCCCAGGCCCTGGCTCGACCTCGGCAATGCTCCTCTCCAGCGGCTGCTGCTCCAGGATAGCACGGGCCCTCGCGAGGCCCAGACTGGTTCTCAACTCCAGTACCTTCCCGGGATGGGTGCCACACACCTGCAGCACCAATGTCACAAGTTACCCAGTGAAATACAAGTACGCAGTAGATTTTTAAGGCATGGTCAACATCATCATGGCCGGTAGAGCAGACAACCAATGGTTATACTACAAGTGTGCAATAGCCTTTTCTGACTACACACCTTTTACATGTTTTTGTGTTTTCATGCAACTTTTGTACATGAAAGCACAAAAACATGCATGTTTTCATGTATTTTTAGTGCCCATAACCTTAAGGTTATAATGGAAAGAGTCATTACTCCCACTCAAGATGTGAAACAGACCTCCTTCACAGAAACTGTCTGGCTAAACAGCCCAGGAATGGGCTAGCCTATCAAGCTACTGTTTCTCTCATGATAGTGCTGGCAATGAACAAGTGGTGAGAATGCTTCAGTGGGCTGGTTCTCCAGCTCAGAATATTAAGAGACAGAACACTTCATTGTCTTCCGATCCTTTCAAATACCAGCAATAAAAAGCTGAAACTGCTACACAGCGAAGATCGCCCCACAAACTCTAGCCCAAGGATCAAACAGCGAATATGCACTGACAGTGTCATGAATTTAATGGCTGTTGCTTACTCACCGGTGGAGATATTTGTACCCTCTGTGTCGCAGCAGAGGCAGCTGTCCCCTCTCTCTTGTTGAGTCTAGGCACAGACTTTACGGAACTGTGAGCTGTAGCACTCCTTGGAACACGTGCCATCTTGTGTCTTCTGTGTAGGTCTAGTGCATGGTGGGAGCAAGTTCAATGCCAAGTCAGTGAGCCTTTTGCATCGACATTTGATATTACAAACCTGTAGTTCCAGTCACAGAGAGATCCACCTGAGTGCTCTCCATGCTTACCACAAGTCCTCACAAGAGGAGCCTGTGTTTAGATAATGGAGGGGGAGAGAGAGAGAGAGAGAGACAAAGCTGATAATTGAAGGAAAATGGTACAAAAGTTTACAACCAAATGGTTAGCCTGACCTCGTTTCCTGTTTGTTCACCTGTGAGGCGTCTTTTTCGATCAAAATCTTCACTACCTGTATCTGCGATTTTAATATGTGAATAGTTTTATGCAAGCTGCCCCGCCCCCATTTTGTAGCTTCCACGCATGCGCAGTACTCTGCACACACGTGGAAAATGGCGTCTGAGATGGAGGCCGAGTTTCCCAGAAGGGTTCCCATCACGCTGACGCACGTACAGTATAGTGAAGGTGAGGGACTCTGTAAGGTGGGAGGGGCCTAGTGTAGCGATTGAGCAAACCAGTGGGTGGGTTCTAGCTTCTTTACGAAAGGAAAAACACTCCAAAGTAACTTTATGTCTATCTGGAGTTGGAACACTCCTACTTTGCTACTAATTAATAGGGTGTGCAGTGTCTGTGGGATAATTAGGCTCCAATTTATCAATCATTAGTTGTCATAAGGCCTCAAAATTGGTTGCTTAGAATGTGGGCGGGCCATGAAATTTCCATCCCGCCCACCAACTTTAGTGCTGGGATGCATGGCAACTGCAGTGAGAATGCCGGGATACGAAGCTATTATTATACTCCAGTATGGGAGGATCAAAGGATCCAAGCTTTGTGGAGTGAAGCGAGTGAAGCTGTCTATATTGTGACTATAGATTTAGTAATAGATTTAGTAATAGCTGTGACCAGGGGAGTGTAGCTAACTTACAATCTAGCAGCATTCTTAAACTACTCTTACATGTTTAGTAGATGCAATACACTTTGTGTGAGCGGTTTTAGTGCAGTATCTGAGTCCTCTAATTTGACTGCTGGCCCACCCCTCTCCTTACAGCTGCTAGCCAAGCCCCAGCTCCACTACAGTAGTAAAAATACGACAAAGCTATGAAATTAAAGCCACCCACCAGTTTTAGTGGTGCTCTCCCCCCTACCCCCTACCACTCTACCAGCAGTAGAAGGATGAGTGGGACGCATTAATTGTTTAATTTCTGCACCAATCTTTGAACCTGTTCTCCAAGCAGCTGTCACTTGTCATTATCACTTTCTGATTTCTCAAAGGTGACCTCCTGGGTATGCTACTGGCCTGGTTCAGCTTGCTACCAATCTTCGTTCTTGTGGGCTTCGTGACTCTAGTGGTGTTCAGAAGAGACCTACACACAGTAAGAACCAAATAAATCCAAGCAATTGTATTCTTCCGTGTAGAGTATATTGTAGTAGGTGAGTTTTTTTTTTTGAAATAATAGCAGACTGGCACTTTCAAAGCCTTGTACCCACGCCTTTCATGCCCCAGATTTTTCTCGTTGCATTGTGCTATGAGATAAATCTAGAAATGGAAGGCCTGGGTACGGAGCTAGTTAATTCTGAGCTGTATAATGAATTGGTATTTATGACTTAATGTATTACTGCATATTCTCCTACCTATTTAGATGTGTTTCTTTATGGGTATTCTGGTGAATGAAGGCTTTAATCTTGTGCTAAAGCACCTCATCAAGGAACCTAGACCACCGAATGGTACGGTTATGGTTGAAATGCATTCCGTTGTAGAATGGTATTTTGTAATAAGCTGTCACTTGGTTACTCCATTACCCTCCCACGTCCTCCTTCCCACAGATGTCTACACCCACACTCTCTTTGTGGAGTATGGGATGCCCTCCAGCCATGCACAGTTCATGGCTTGTTTTGCAACCTATTTTACCTTATTTATGTTTGTAAGGTAAGATTTTTAGTTTCTTTTTTCTTTATCTTTCTGTCCTTTCCTCCTGCCCTCACTTTCCTTCCCTGCCTCTCTCCCTCTTCATTTTACTTGCCCCACTCTCGCACCGTCTGTAGAGTCATCCTCTCGACAGGCGCGTGGGACTACTTATGGAAAACCATCTCTTCAGCTGTTGCAATAGGAGCTGCCCTGACAGTGGGTATTAGCAGGTACGGCCTTACTAAGACAAGTTCTGCATATAATTATGACCAGACTTTGTTCTTTCTACAGACTATATCTGGGTTACCACTCCTTCTCGCAAGTATTGTATGGTATCATAGCTGGCTGTGCTGTTGGTGGGATATGGTTTCTAATTGTACAGGTGAGCTATTTAACATTGTACTGCTATTGACTCAGTCCCATTCCCAAACCACAAGTCTACACACTAGTATGAATTTAAGGTCAATTCTGCTTTGCTTCTCCAGTTTGCCCTGTCTCCATTTTTCCCTCAGATCTACTCCTGGTGAGTTGTTAGTTTGATGGTAGTAGACATTTTCTTAGCAGTAGGAGACTGAGACGTGTTGAAGGAGGCCTAGGGGTATGCCTTCTATGAAACTTGGATTTTGGGTGATGGGATGGGATTTTGAAAGTTTGGTGTTCTGAGATTATTTATTGCAGTTCTATGAGGCACAATACTAGTTTGTTTGTTTTTTGGGGGGTGGGGGGGGACATCCCTCTACCCCAC
Organism: Phakellia ventilabrum; assembly: GCA_963921505.1. Taxonomy (NCBI): domain Eukaryota; kingdom Metazoa; phylum Porifera; class Demospongiae; order Axinellida; family Axinellidae; genus Phakellia; species Phakellia ventilabrum. The sequence continues at coordinate 4,958,001 of OY997401.1, read as the reverse complement.
TCTGTACATTATCCAGCTCGCTAACACTGCTGCAGGCAAATTTCACAGATCTTTTTACTGAGAGACATGTCAAGGATCCCCAATATTTTGTGGTACGAGTACACCTCAGTCCGTGAGGAGACAAGGTACGTGATTGTTTAGTGTCGTAGCGGACTGCAGCTGTTTCAGTGATCTGTTTCCACTGTATGTGAGGAGAATGCTTGCTATTCTTTTCTTTGTCACCCAGGAAACGAATGAGGAGCAAGTCCCAGTAGCGTTTTAGTTTGGGAACTGTTTTTTTTTTGGTTTTTGTAACTTGCATATTATGCAGAGCAAGAGTATTATGCATGTACATGCACTGGAGTATAATAAATATGCTTGTGTACATGTACATGCGTGTACCTGTGCATTGTTGCTCCCAGATGTTGCATCGGATATGCTGGTGAGTCATGCAGTTATAAGCTGTGGTGGTAATGGCATCATCGATATCAGTTGAGCATCAAGGATCACCACTCTAGATGGGTGTGACATTAAATTTCCTAGAATACATGGCACCCACGTGACCCATGCCATTTAATCACAATCATGCACTTCAGCTATGATTATGGATGAAGCAGTCTAGTTTCCAGATAGCAATAATCTGTGTAATTTTGATATAATAGCAGTTCAGGTTTACTGACCTGCAGTAAACAAGTAGCTCACCTGTGTGTGCAAGTAGCTCACCTGTGTGTATCTCTGACAAGTAGCTCACCTGTGTGTGCACTGTATCTCTGACAAGTAGCTCACCTGTGTGTGCAAGTAGCTCACCTGTGTGTATCTCTGACAAGTAGCTCACCTGTGTGTGCAAGTAGCTCACCTGTGTGTGCACTGTATCTCTGACAAGTAGCTCACCTGTGTGTGCACTGTATCTCTGACAAGTAGCTCCCAGTATCTTATTACTGCAGACTATCTTTGAGGAACATGTAATTTTGATAATAGCTGCTGCTGCAGTTCAGGTTTACTGACCTGCAGTAAACAAGTAGCTCACCTGTGTGTGCAAGTAGCTCACCTGTGTGTATCTCTGACAAGTAGCTCACCTGTGTGTATCTCTGACAAGTAGCTCACCTGTGTGTGCAAGTAGCTCACCTGTGTGTGCACTGTATCTCTGACAAGTAGCTCACCTGTGTGTATCTCTGACAAGTAGCTCACCTGTGTGTATCTCTGACAAGTAGCTCACCTGTGTGTGCACTGTATCTCTGACAAGTAGCTCACCTGTGTGTGTGTATCTCTGACAAGTAGCTCACCTGTGTGTATCTCTGACAAGTAGCTCACCTGTGTGTGCAAGTAGCTCACCTGTGTGTGCAAGTAGCTCACCTGTGTGTGTACTGTATCTCTGGAAACACTCCCAGTATCTTATTACTGCAGACTATCTTTGAGGAACATATACGTCTGCATGTGGTGAAATTGTATACCACACGTAGTTTACCTGGCTAATTCCACCATACACTACATGTACAATACATTATTAATGGAATGGAAGAGCTTAATTTTAGTTTTGGCTGCTCACAGGTCGTGGAACTTGATGCCATCAAGGTAGAACATGCTTTGGGAGTCGGCCAGGACGAGAGTATTGAGAGCCAGAATATCTTGAACATCTGGAGTGTCGTTGCCGGTGTGCAGTGGCCCTGCTTGATCACATGACAGACTGTGTGTGTGGGTGGGTGGGGGGGGGAGGAAGAGGTGATTTCTACAAGTATAAGATAACTAAGGTTAATAACTCAGTAGGTTTTCATTTTAAGAAGCCGAGATTGTGGTCTTGTCATATTACTCATGACATTGGCAAGAATTGTAGCCAGTAACCGATTCAGCTGGATATACTGTAGCTAACTAACATCTTTATGAAAAACTGCACATGCTTTACAACACCACAGATGATCGTACTTAGTGTGATACACAACAACACATAAGGCCTAGAATACGTATAGTCATAATACATACACTATCTCAATCAGAAATCACTAATGAGCGGGTGTACAGACTACAGAAATGTACTAAACGTAATAAAATAGGCAGTTTTGGATTTCAAAATTTAGCTTTCTGAGCTGTATCTACACTTAGTGATTTGGGTTACTCGGAAATGGAGACAGTCATTCTTTAGGAACTGGCAGTTTTTGGCACGGTTATGGCCCAGCTCGCTATGAGGGAGGAATTTGGGCTCTCCCCATCCACCTTCAGCTTTTTCCCCAGTGGTCACTCTACTGATGTAGATGCTATCTGAAGCCTCATCAGCCTGGCTAAAGTCCATGATTTCTGTACGGTGTTCTTTGTCTTGTAGCTGATTAATCATTTGCACCGTGATATCGCCTTGAAAGGGCCACCTTAGCTGCCCATCAAATTCACCCCGCATTAGGTGGGTCCACACTGACACATGAGTGCCTTCGTAATCGCCCCAACCATTGGCTTCCACTGCGAGACACAGTTTGTACCCATACGGGTGCGTGTAGAATGGTTCACTGTACCAGTGATCACCAGCTTGTTTGTGTTTCTCGAACTCTGTCATGATAAACTCAACGGGAGGGCCAGTGTAAGACTGCAGTGTCCGCAGTGATAACCGGTCATCTTCCTGTTTGGTCTTCAGTTGGGCAAGCTCTTGTTTGGTCGTCTCATACTCCTCTTTCAAAACGATTCTAGCCTTTAGCTGGACAAGCTCTCGTTTGGTTGTCTCATAGTCTTCCTTTGAGACAGCGGCTTTACCCTTGAGTTCTTCTTTGGTTGCAGGTTCTTGTTTTGTTGCAGTATTAGCCTTCAGCAGGGCGAGTTCTCGCTTTGTTGCAGTATTAGCCTTCAGCTGGGCGAGTTCTTGTTTGGTTGCAGTATTAGCCTTCAGCTGGGTGAGCTCTTGTTTGGTTGCAGTATTAGCTTTCAGCTGGGTGAGTTCTTGTTTGGTTGCAGTATTAGCCTTCAGCTGGGTGAGCTCTTGTTTGGTTGCAGTATTAGCCTTCAGCTGGGTGAGTTCTTTATTCAACCCTGCCTCTATGTCATCTTGTGACTTTTGGAGCTGAGCTATTTTGTTAGTCTTTTCTAAGACGGTCTGCTTCAGAACTTCATTTTCCTTCTCAAGTCGAATGATCAACTGCTTGTTTTCTCTCAGGTCGTCTGTGAGTTGTGTAATTTGTTGATCCTTCTCTTGGACTTTACTCCGATTATAAGTTGCCATGAGAGACGTGTGGGCCACTAGATTCTCAGCTAGGTGGGCTGGTAGGTCTTTGTGGGGGAGCTGCACCTCACAACCGGCATAGCAGAAGTCACAGTTGACTACTGTGAGGGGGCAATCTTCACTCACATGATGCTCAAGATTTTGACGCTCAGGACACTCCCCACATTTGCTTGGGCAAGGGACTGGGTAGAATGCACACACTGGCCAGTGCTTCAGGGTCACGTCTTCAAAATCAGCCCCGTAGTTGTCACAATAGGCACAGCTAAAGGGTCTCCGGATACACTCGTCAATTTGGTGGGCAGTGATGTAGCGACGTTGGAAAAGCTCGTAACAGTGGTGACACTCAACCTTTACAAACTCACAGCCAATGAGCTGCTCATGAAGCTTGGGACTCTCATTGAGATGTTTCTCAAGCTGACCCAACTCCCCTCTCCACTCACAACCATCTGTCTTGTGAGAGCACCAAACACGAAACCCATACAATGAATGCTGCAGTCGGACATCTGGAAAGACAGAAAATGCCTTCCTGTTACACATAGGGCATGGCTTTTTGTCAGCCTCAATATGCCTGATACACACTCGACAAAATCCATATCCACAGCAGGTCACCTGATGGGGCTCACGGAGCACTAATAGGCAGACAGGACAGTCAGCTTGCAGCACTTTAGGAGGGCATTCTACAAACTCACAGTCAAACCCAATCTGTCTCTTCTCAACAGCTGGTGTTGGAGAGTTAGGTTCTGGCTGCTCCTCATCAGATTCTTTGACTTGACACACTCTTTCTGTGTTTTGCCCCTGATCAACTGGTGTAGCCATGTTAATTCACTGCAAAAATAAGTAGTTGTTTTGACCGCTTAGTGGTTACCTGAAATTCCAGATGTCTGAGTATGCAGGTAGGAGTTATACGCATCAAAGTGGGTAATGCTATGGAACCTGACATTCCAATGACATGAGTATGCCAGTCCAGGAATTGACGGTAATTTGTGCTTACTACAGAACTTGACATTCCATAGTGAAGCTCCATAGCAATTATAATTAGCTACCCAGTTTGAGGCCTAGCTAACTCCTAACTTCATACTCTGAAATTCAGGAAACCACTAATCATGCAACTACTTTTTTTTCTGCAGTGTGCAAAAGGGGCAGATATACTGCAATAATATATTGGACACACTCCGTAATGGCATAGTATGATGTGATCAAGGCTGGCAAATCACCCCTCTAGCTAGATGTGACAGATTTCCTATAATAGCACAATCCATACCATTAGTGATGACTACAGACCTATCTACATGTACCAGCTATGATACTTCCAGAAACATTATATGTGCAACCATGTATGAAGCAGTTGGCAGCTGCACGGTTCAATGTCAGGCCCTGTGTCCATAATATGCCTTGATTACCATCTATACACAGTGAGTGTCATTAAACATGACCAGTATTATAATAAGAATTGATGTATTATTATCAGAGCTAAGGCAGCTTTAGCTTGGCTGTTCCTAAGAAGTACGACAGTATCCAGTCCAGGATGTAGGCACAGATAAAGTCTGCCACAAGAACTGCCAGAAGCTTGATACGAAACTGCACAGAGAAAGAGGTGTAAACAAAAATGACTTACAAACAAACTGCAAAGTCCAAGGCCTCTGGTATGCAGCAGTTCTTGATAAGAGGTCACGGACTCTTGCAAAAAGAGTGGACTTTTACAAGAACATTCTCCAGTATTACTGATGAAGTAGGATCAGGTACTAAACACACTGTACAGTACACGTACCTCATCTGAAAATGGTGTGATCTCCAGCCATTCTGACAGCTCTGGTATGATCCCTGAGGCAAGGATGAAGACTACAGAAGCAGAAGCCACCAGACTGTAGAGCAGAGGCTTGTTTTCCCTCAGGCTTGCCATGAAGGGGTGGCCCTGGAGGGGGGGAGGGCGTGGGGTGGGATCTTTAGGGTCCCAGCTCGTTACCCCCGGCCTATGCAGTCTGGGATAGTGAAGGATGTGGTACCTTGTAGTTGACAGCAAAGTTGCTGATCTGCATCGCTATGGAGATGATGTAGACAACACTGTTGAGCTCATTCTGTTCGAACTCCTTCTCCAGATCTACGAAACCTTCCTCACTGATATATAGAAGGGCAGGGCAGGAAGACATCACATAAGACTAGCACGCACCATGTGGTTATGAAGCCTTTGTGCAGCTTCGCCGGCCGCACATCCGTACCTCGGTGGCATCTGGGTCTTGGCCTGCTGCACTAGGTAGACCAGGCTGGAGAAGTGGATCAGGAACTGCAGCATGACAGTCAGGACAGTGTAGAGGTTGAAGATGTTGGGCAGTGGCCGCTCATGGGAAAGGGTAGTCAGAGGCTGGGAAGGGACAAGAGCAGAGAAAGGGCACAAATGGGGAGAGGTAGCCTCCAGAGAAACTGATAATATGTAGCTCATACCTTAGATCGTGAGATGAAGAGGAAGCAGCCAGCCAGGAGGAAGCCCTGGATGGTGGCCTGCCTGCAGGGAAGGAAGTTTAAGTCACTCAACCATGAGGCTGTAGCCCATCATGGCTGACAGAGAAGCTGCAAATTCCTGAGTGTACATTGTACCTCTGGAATAGTATAGCAGACATAACTTATCTCCCTAATTCAGCCTTTCACTAGAATACAATTTTATCAATGGAGCTTAATTCAGTCTGTGGTGCTCACAGGTCGCTGAACTTGATGCCATCGAGGTAGAGCACGCTCTGGGAGTAGGCCAGGATGAGAGCATTGAGAGCCAGAATCTTGAACATCTGGAGTGTCGTCACCAGTGTGCAGCGGCCCTGCTTGATCACATGACAGACTGTGTGCACATGGCGGGGAGAAACCAACATAGCAAAATGTAGCCAAGGTCGTAATAGCACCTCAATCACCAGAGACTGTGAATCTTATATTATATATCACAGGTTCATGATATGCATGCCGATGTAGCAATGTCAATTCTCCTGTTATATGAGTTTCATAAAAACTTAATACATGTACATCAGGATACCTCACAAAGTACAATCACAGTGAGAGAATGTACACATAATATAAGTCACCATGGTGTTAGTTTACGAGGCAGCTCTGCACTTGGTCTTCTGACCTGTGTCTACATTAGTGACCTGGGTTATTCGAAAATGGAGACAGTCATCCTTGAGAAACTGGCGGTTCTTGGCTTGGTCATGGCCCAGCTCACTGTGGGGGAAGAATTTGTCCTCTCCATATCCATCTTTAGCTACTTCCCCTGTGGTCACTCTGCTGATGGAGAGAGCATCTGAAGCCTCATCAGCCTGGCTGAAGTCCATTATTTCCGTATGGTGTTCTTTGTCTTGCAGCTGATTAATCATTTGCACTGTAATGTCGCCTCGAAACGGCCACTTCAAGAGGTCATCAAATTCACCCCACATTAGGTGGGCCCACACGGAGATATGAGTACCCTTGCCGTCATCCCAACCATTGGCATCCACCCTGAGGCACGCTTTGTATCCGTGGAGATGCGTGTAGAATGGCTCACTGTACCAGTGATCGCCAGCTTGTTTGTGTTTTTCAAACTCTGTCATGATAAACTCAATGGGAAAGTCAGTGAATGGCTGCAGTTCTTCCTGCCGGGCCTTCAGCTGGGTGAGTTCTTCATTCAATGCCACTTCTCTCTTGAGCATATCCTTTTGGAGCTGAGCTATTGTATTCATCTTGTCTAAGAGGGTCTGCTTCAGAACTTTATTTTCCTTCTCAAGTCGGATAATCGACTGTTTATTTCCTCTAAGTTCTTCTGTGAGTTGTGCGATTTGCTGATCCATTTCTTGGGCTTTACTCCGATTATAAGTTGCCATGAGAGACGTGTGGGCCACTAGATTCTCAGCTAGGTGGGCTGGTAGGTCTTTTGTGGGGGAGCTGCACCTCACAACCGGCATAGCAGAAGTCACAGTTGACTACTGTGAGAGGGCAATCTTTGCTCATATGATTATCAAGATTTTGACGCTCAGGACACTCCCCACATTTGCTTGGGCAAGGGACTGGGTAGAATGCACACACTGGCCAGTGCTTCAAGGTCACGTCTTCAAAATCAGACCCATAGTTGCCACAATAGTCACAGCTAAAGGGTCTCCGGATACACTCTTCAATTTGGTGGACCTTGACGTAACAACGCTGAAAAAGTTTGCAACAGTGGTGACACTCAACCTTTACAAACTCACAGCCAATGAGCTGCTCATGTAGCTTGGGACTTTCATTCAGATGTTTCTCAAGCTGACCCAACTCCCCACTCCACTCACAACCATCTGTCTTGTGAGAGCACCAAACACAAAACTCATACAGTGAACACTGCAGTCGGATGTCTGGAAAGACGGAGAAGTCTGTCTGCTTACAGGTGGGACATGGTTGTTTGTCCGTTCGAATGCGCTCGATACACACTCGACAGAACTCGTATCCACAGCAGGACACCTGATGGGGCTCACACAGCACCAACAGGCAGACAGGACATTCCACTTGTAGCATTTCAGGAGGGTGGTCTACAAACTCACAGTCAAACCCCATTTGTCTCTTCTTAGCAACTGGTCTTGAAGAGTTTGGTCCTTCTTTGACGTGGCTCGAGTTCAAATCAACTGGTCTAGCCATTCTTCTCTGCACAAACCTCAGGGGCAGTGGTTCTGACTGCACTCGCTCAAATACATCCCATCTTACAAATAAACAGGAAGGGTTCATGAATTCTGGTGTGCATAGCATGTTATGAATACTTCCTCTATTGCGAGGCTCATCGCCTCATTAGCAGCAATCTCTCTAGAAATTTGAAACCAAGTGGGCATGCGTTTGTATTGCTTTTGGTGGTCCTTATATATAATAGCTGTTTTTGTATGGCTTGGGATAAGTGGTGTAATTATGGTAATTAGTCATATGCATATGTCTATGAATATCATAATTTCATTCAAACCACAGGTGTTTCTAGGGGTTAACTAAGTGGTGCACAGGTGTTTCTAGGGGTTAACCAAGTGGCGCACAGGTGTTTCTAGGGGTTAACCAAGTGGCGCACAGGTGTTTCTAGGGGTTAACCAAGTGGCCACAGGTGTTTCTAGGGGTTAACCAAGTGGTCCACAGGTGTTTCTAGGGGTTAACCAAGTGGTGCACCAGACAAACCCAGTGGTGCACACCACTCTAGTGAGAACTCTGCTCATTAGCAGAGTTAGCTCCATTAGGTAGGGCTTTTCATAATATAATACACTCATGTTGCTGCCGTAGTGCTTACGCCATTGATCACACACCCACAGACGCAGGCGGAGCTTGTAAGACTTCAAGTCAAAGAACAAGTGCAAGAGATTACACCATCCCGATCGTCATACAATTCCTTCTTCCTAGTATCCCACATCACAGGAGTAAGGCCTGCAAAGGTCATCCTTGGGCCCCCAACCTTAAGCAGTCCAACTGAACCACATGAAGGGACCAAATTAGGAGGGCTTACTGCAGTTGATGCTGGAGTGTCGAGAGGTGAAGGGGGAGGCAATGGAGGCGTCACCCAGCCGTACTAGCTGTGGCTCCATGGAGGCCTCATCCAACTGTTTCATCATCTCTCGCAGCTTTTTCTGGGGGAAAAGGGTGTGGTAAGGAGAGGGAAGGAAGAAGTAGTATGTAGGATCTATGCAACAGTCAATCTGCTGAGAACAATAGTACCTGTGTCACACACACACATACCTCTCTCATCTGTTGTGGGGTGAGCGGTTTGGGTGGCTCCGCTAGAGGCTGTGGCTTGCTGCCCTTTGCAGACCTGCACAGAGGAATACATACACACCTGAACATTTGCACACGTCACCAACTATGACCATTCCTGGAGTGACACCCAGAATGGGAATGGGATATGGACCATTCCTGGAGTGACACCCAGAATGGTAATGGGATATGGACCATTCTTGGAGTGACACCCAGAATGGGAATGGGATATGGACCATTCTTGGAGTGATACCCAGAATGGGAATGGGATTTAGACCATTCTTGGAGTGAAACCCAGAATGGGAATGGGATTTAGACCATTCTTGGAGTGAAACCCAGAATGGGAATGGGATTTAGACCATTCTTGGAGTGAAACCCACGCATTTTGATCTCTATAGCAGTAATTTAGCAATGGGATGGCTTTAACAATCACCTATGAAGTGGACTTCTGGTGAGCTTCTGGTCTTCTTGCTTACTCCTGCCGTCATCAGCCGAGCCCTTTGAGTCTTTTTGCACCGGCACAGTGGACAGGAGGGCCACGCCCACGTGGGCATGTTTGAGTGCTCCCACGTCATTGGTCCCGTCCCCACACATAAGGGTGTGGTAGCCCAGGGACTTGTAGGAGGTCACCACGACCTCCTGGGGAGGGAGGGGAGGAAGGAGGTAGCAAGATGGAGGGAGGAAGATACAAGGCTATATTATCAGCTAAGCTGATCATATCTCCAGTAAAGCTGACACCACGTCCACTGGCTTTTATCTAGGTGCCAGGAACTTTGTTATTGCTTAGTATGTGCACCAGTACCGTCTTATGAAAGCTTAACACTACATGTCATCAACCATGACCATTCTTAAGGATACCTTTTGCTTGGGAGCAACTCTTGCAAAGACCTTCACATACGGCAGTACAGAGGAGAAATACTTTTCCCCCTCAGCACTCAGCAGGTATTTCAGGCCCTGTAGGGGAGTAGAAAAGCAGTTTGGAGGAGGGGGAGGGGTGGGGGGCTGATAAACACAGACCCTTGGAGGCAGGGAGTCAAAACCACTCACATCTCCAGTCAAACAGAGGTCGTACTTGCTTCCTAGTTCTGAGGGCTTGGTTTCCATGGCAGCACTGGTGGCTCCACTCACGCTCTGCCACACCCACCCGCTCTCTTCGGTCTCGGTGAGCACAAGCAGCTTCCGCTGGGCGATCTTGAGCTCTTTGGCAACATGGCAGGCGGTGAGGGGATTGTCCCCTGTTAGCATTACAACCTACAAAGAACAGAGTCAAAGGGTACACTGTAATGTGCAGGTAGAGAGCCCTCTTTGCATGTAAGAGATGAAAGAGCAGTGTGTATAGCAGCCTCCCCTTACTCTATTCTTAAGAGGAAGGAGGGCATTCTGGTGGGTATGCAGTCTAGGTCTTGTAGCAACGGCGTGCAGTGGGCAGTAGCTACTCCATTGCTCACGTGATGGGAGGAGTCCAAGAGACACCGGATGTTGGTCTTGGAGTCGTTCTTTAGGGGACAGGAGATGACAATGAACCCGGCAAAGGTGAGGCCTCGCTCGGTGTTCTCACGCTTCAGGTCATGCACCTAGCCAGAGAGAGAGAGAGAGAGTTCAGCTGATACCAAAAGGAGGTGGCCTTCATAATGCACTGAGGGTGTGGCTTCCATTTTTTCAAATCGAGTGGGCTGAAAACCTGATGGTAAGACACACTAGAAATGACATCAAAAAAGAGGTTCAAAATGAAGTCAAAAGACCAAGGGGAATCTCTCCACACTGCTTTTGACACTGACCTTTCATGTAACCTTTACTACAGAGTACCAAATAGCTCTCTATAGGCTAGAAGTACACATACCTCTCTCAATGAGAGGCTTCCCAGCTGCTTATAGCCCAGAGCCAGCACTCTGGCTCCCTGCCGAGTTAGCTTCATGTAGACTGTGTTGTAGTAGTCTGGTACTGAGGAGAACTTGTGTGTGTGTGTGTGTGTGTGTGTGTGTGTGTGTGTGGACAGAGGCACAGGTTCATACAGGTTTGGGGTGGGAAAGATGCTGCACATGGCATGGACTCATGCATCTACGGGTGTGGGTTTTAGATATATTTGGGGGGGGGGGGGGGATTGGGGGCCCCACCTGTATGAAACCCTGACAGGGCGTGTGTAAGAGTGCGTGCCTGTTCAGGATTAACACAGTGATGCAACTACAAATATATATTCCTCACTTCACCCTTGTTTCTCTAACAACAGGTGGGTTATAAATTCCATATACTGACAGGAAGTTGTTCCCTGAGTATCTCGGGAGCCCCCTTGATGGTTGCAGATCAATAATGAGAAGCTTGTGCATGTCTGGGAGGCCGTATGACATGAGAGTGCACACGGCCGACATCCTCTTCAGGGCGCTCGAGAAGTGGAACCGTTGGGCGATCCTCAGGGTCACCTTGCGGCCACGACGAGGAGACACTGTGTCTCCTGGAGCAAGGGAGGAAGACCACAGTCATAGATCATAGCCTTCTTCCTAGCCCTCACTTTACAACATTTTTCACAAAATGCTGCAGAGTGGAGATACTAAGTTAGGAAGAATACTCAATTTGAGACACAAAGCAGAGTCTTAGTCGAGAATTCTGCATTGATGGCTAATTTGTGTCCTTACTATTCAAGGAATCCAACAGTGACAAACCAATGTCTAAGGAAGGCAATTCCTGGCTCCAGACGTGACGCTACTTCCCTTCGTTCCCATACCTTTGGTGAGGTTCCAGTCAATGGCACCGAGGGCTGCCTTCTCCAGAGGGTCTCCTACCAGTTCGCCCTCCAGCAGAGCCAGGGCATGGCACGAGGCCAGCACACACTGTGTCTCGAAGGGAGCCTCTCGTACCGCCACCAGGCCATGTTTGTTGTCTGTCTCCTCAGGGCTGGTGTGAGGTGATGAAGAATACGTTATACTGGATGGTAGTCCTTGAATAATAAGGACAGCCCGCAATACAGACTGCAGGTTATTGCACACTAACTGCACACTAACTGCACACTAACTACACACTAACTGCACACTAACTACACACTAACTGCACACTAACTGCACACTAACTGCACACTAACTACACACTAACTGCACACTAACTGCACACTACAGATACACACTACCTCTTGAGCCCTGCAATGCCCTGAATGACGAGGTTGTCACTGGTGAGTCTCCTGGTCTTGTCAAGGGAGGAAGACCACAGCATAGACATCCACCTTCTTCCTAGCCCTCACTTTACAAATCCTGAATGGCTCTGTGCAGTAGATACCTGGAAATGAAGAACAAGAAAGTAGCACTTATATTTTCCAATAACAAAGAAATAGTTTGTACCCTCTAATTATTTGGTCATCCAATTTCTGCTCCTTACTATTCAAGGAATCCAACAGTGGCAAACCAATATACAAGGAAGGCAATTCCTGGCTCCAATTTGTACTCTAACTATTTGCCCACCAATCTTGGCTAGTTCCAGCAATGGCACCGAGAGATGTGCCTTGACGGCCAGAGAGTCTCCTACCAGTTCGCCCTCCAGCAGAGCTCAGGGCATGGCACGAGGCCACACACACTGTGTTCGAAGGATGAGCCTCTCGTACACGCCACCAGGAACAGCTTGTAACGATTGCGGTCTTGGGTCACCGCACCTGTGAGGGGGAGGGGGAGGAAGAATACGCTATACTGGATGGTAGTCCTTGAATGAGACAAGGAGGGGCAGAGTATAATGATGAGGTGGTGTCTGTACCGTAGATCCAGACGTAGGAGGATGCAGCGACAGCGAAGATCAGCAGGAAGAGGATGAAGACGAAGGCCTCGAGGTTGTTGGCTGTCACCCTCTTCACGCCATACAGGATGGTGCGGAGGAGTTTGCCCTGAGGGGAGGAGAGTAGGCGCAAGTGTCTAGTCCAGGCTCATTCCCATTGGCTCATTCCCAGTTCCAATCCAGGCTCTCTAGAAAGCTAGTTCCTAGTTGTGAATGGTATATCACCTCAGAAACGATAGCTTCTGGGGACAACACACCTGGAGATCTTACGTATCTGTGCCCTGTCACTGTTGCAAACCTGGGAGGTGTTGAACCCTGTCCTGAGTACGTAGCCAATGCAGCCATTGTCGGGAGCTCGCAGGGCAGCGCTGGCCTTGTCGGGAGGGGTGTGCTGGACGATCCTTGTCCCTCCACTAATGATGTGTAGGCGAGAGTCTCGTTGGAGGTCCAGAGTCTCCCCCGGGGTGGAGTCATCAAGCGGTTCCTGTGTGTGTGTGTGTGTGTGTGTGTGTGTGTGTGTGTGTGTGAGTGAGTGTGTGTGTGTGTGTGAGTGAGTGTGTGTGTGTGTGTGTGTGTGTGTGTGTGATAGAGATATTTACATTATCCAATGATTAATATCTGAACTGCTCACTTATGCAACTGTCATTACAAAGCGTGCAACAGAGAACAGACCACACTAGCCTTCATCTGGGGCACGGACTCCCCGGTGAGCATGGACTCGTCCACGATGCAAGGGCCTCGCAGGAGGAGGATGTCACAGGGAACCATATTGCTGTCCTTGGAACGCCCTGAGGGGGGGGGGGGGATAACCAGCCAGCAATATTTCAATGGTACGTGTATCACAATAGCATTCCAGTGTTTATTCAATACAGTTTCCCTAAAATTACAGGATGCTGCACGAGTATATCTACCCTGTAGATCAGAGAGTCTGACCTAACTCACTGCCCTCAGTTGGCCCGGTCTAGTTCTCTTACATGCACTACAGAGGAGACTGAGGCGTACCTATGGAAACGATGTCGCCAGGCAACACACCCTCACTGTCCATCTTGTGCCACCGCCCGCCACGATACACCTAAAGAGGGAGAAACAATACCAAGAAGAAACAGCAAGAAGTGGCACAAGCAAAAATTTGAAGCATTACATATGCAATATAACATTATACAAAATTATATGTTCTACACACACACACACACAGTCATGAGTAAAGTGCATGACCTACCTGCATCGGGTAGGGCTTGGCACCCATCTTCCTGATCTGAGAGAGGTTTCTTTGTTGCTGTGTGTGGAAAAAGAACCACTCACCCAGTCTTCAAGCCACATGCACCACTGAGACTAGCATCAGAGAGGGCACACCACACGGCTTACAGCCGTCTCACAAACCTGTTTGACCAGTACTGCCTCGAACATCACCAGCATGAAGAGGGTGAACACGCTGTAGTACCAGTACTCGTCCAGCATCCACAGGCCAACACAGAACACCTGGAACACAAAGAAAGGCGCTGTTGCCCTCTCTTTGAAGAGTGCCCAAAACTCAGGCAGTGTCACGTCGAGTCTTAACAGAGGGAGATGGGAATTGATCAAAAACAGGTTCTGTGTGGCTACAAAATTAATATACATGAATTTTAGATACATGAATTATAGAAGCTTTGTTTCCTACCCTCCCTCCCTCCTGCCCACCCTCCCTCTCTCACTCACCTATTCTTGCCGTATTTCTGTTTTGCAGCTGCTATCTGGATGTCGTCAGTGTAGCCTCTCCACTTGTGGTACTCCTGGTAGCTGAGCCCAGTGGGGAACTCCAGGGGACGGAACTGAGCACCATCGTAGATGTACCTCGTCTTCTGGAAGAGGAAGGATACCAGCTGGTCTTTGGTGACCTTGTGCTGTGTGTGTATCGTGAGGTGCGTGAGTGAGTACATGTGTGTGAGTGTGTATATGGTGAGGTGTGTGTGTATATGGTGAGATGTGTGTGTGTGCGTGTGTGTGTGTGTGTATAGGTGAGTATGTAAGAGTGTGTATGTATGTATGTATGTATGTATGTATGCACGTATGCAAGTTTGTGTGAATTAATACAAGCAGCAGGAGTACATATATACGAAGTTGCTTCTCTCCATCATTTATGTGCTCCCAATAACAGTGAACAAAGATGGTTAGACCCTGATAAATGCTCACTAGTCCTTAGCCTACAGAGTGGTAAGAACAGAGCTCCCGTACACACCATTGACTGAGCATGTCAACAATACTGCCGGCCATTCAGCCAAAGCAATGGGCTGGTAGCCTACACTCACCTTCTCTTTAATAAGAGCGACCAGTTCTGTGAAGCCATTGTTTGGCGTGGGGACCACCTTCACAATGGTAGCATCCTCCACAGAGGAGACCTGGATTGGGAACACGACCAGTATATTAGGGTGATCGCATTCCCATAATCGCACACATGTAGCCTAGCTCCCAAATTATGCTATAATTCCTACCCAGCCATGTCAGTGGAGCCATGAAATTTAATAAACAATTATTAGTCGTTCTCATCTCTAGTCCATGATACTCTAATATAATGGAAGTAGGATTGACGAAGCTCTGATTAATAAATTAGCCATATCTCAGCAAGTGTGTGTGTATGTGTGTGTGTCTGGCCCGCAAGACTATTGACCCCCCACCCTATTAATGTTGAGTGATAAAAATATGTGATCTGCAAACTGACCTTCCTGCAGGTGAGGACGCAGCGTACATGCACTGACCACACACAGAACAGGCAGGCAATGATATCCAGTCCCGCCACAATTGCATACAAGATCAGAAAGGCCTCCAGGTACTCCCAGAACCCGTAGACGCCGACCCACACGGCCAGGAGCGATGCGTAGGCGAGGATGAACGGAGCCACGTAGCCGTGCAGCAGCAGAGGCAGAGGCTTGTGAAGGGAAATGTACTGCACGTCTTCACTCAGCGCCATCGTTACACATTTATTCTATTTAGAGAACAGCCATGTGGTCAATATTTTTATTTTTAATTGGCATACGCGTAATTAAACTTCAAAGGAATTGGAATTAAATTAAAGATTTATCAATTAATGGAATAAAAATAGGCGAAAATCTGTACTGCATAACAATAACTTTTGAGCTCTCACAGCACATGCTGTCGGAGCATCTTTCGCGCCAGGTATCGCTCTCTGGCAGACTCTGCCCTCTCCTTCAGTCCCTCTCGCTCCCCCTCTCCTCCGCTCAAGCTAGCAACACGTGCCCTCTTGGGACTCGGACAAAGTGCGATGTTCTCCACATCCTCTCCTTGCTCTTTCTCTTGAGGTCTTCTCTCGCAGTTGCTCAGTCTGTAGACGTCAATCTCATGTAACCGTGGTAACAGGTCCTTCACCCAAACATAGCGAACGGGACACACAGTCCTCATGTAAGTCTTGGCAGTCTCGAGCAGCTCGTAGTACACCACCCAGTCCAGTGAGTCCTCCGACCCAAAGAGGACAGAGCTGGGGTGGACGTAAGCGGTGGTGCTATGGCCGTCCATTGTTCTGAAGCTCCGCCTACCGAAGGCTATCCTGGCCACATTTCCAAAGAGGCCATGGCACAGAGACTGCCTCACTCTCTGGCCGATCGGGGCAGCCGCAAGCTCGAGATCAGTTTCGACCTCGATCGCCTGCTTCAAGAGGATAGTTTCCAGCTGCTGGTGGATGCTTTGGGCTGTCTTCATGGCCCTCCAGTGGATGAAGTGACTCCTACACCACCTTCTTACGTTGCTGCTTTCCGTCGCCAGCTTGTAGATGGCCAGCAACGTAGCAAAGTCGTTGGTCCCCCCTCCCGCCTCTGCCAGTTCCTTGTGAGCCTCCAGGGCCCTTTCAGCTTCATCCTTCTTGCTCGGTCTGATGAAGACGTTTTCCACCGACAGCATCGCAACGATCGGCAAAACTGCCTCCTCACAGTGGAGCTCCTTGGAGCGGATCAGCACCCGTGCCAAACTGGGTTGGAGAGGAAACTCGGCTAGCTGCTTCCCCAAGGGAGTGACCCTGCCCTCGGGGTCTATAGCTTGGAAGTAGTAGAGCTGGCGCAGAGCCTCCAGGATCATTCGTTCTTCGGGAGGGTCGAGATATCGGAACTCGAGGACATTGGTGATGCCCATGCACTTGAGGTCGAGTATGACACTGGTGAGACTAGTTCGCTGGATCTCCGGCACCGTGGCCTCCTCCAATCGATCGTAGAACTTCTTGCTGTAAAGCCGGAAGCTTTTTCCGGGACGAGTTCTCCCGGCTCTTCCTGTCCTCTGCACCGCCTCCGACTTTGCAATGGGAACGATCTCCAGGCTGTCCAATCCAGTGCGAGGATTGTACGCCAGTTGTTTTACGTAGCCACTGTCAACGACATACACTATGCCATCGATGGTGAGGGAGGTGGCTGCGATGTTGGTGGCTACTATCACGCGACGGATTCCTTGCTCGGTTGGTTCAAACACTCTCTGCTGCTGGTCAGTCGCCATGGCACCATAGAGGGGTAGGATAAGCAAGCCCTCAATACCCTCACAGCGGACATCAGTATCATAGTCGATTGTTTCGGCCACCTGAAAAAGTCGGTTGCAGATGCTTTCGATTTCAGCCTGGCCAGTCAGAAACACAAGGATGTCCCCCTCAGGGTGATCAAGATGGATGTCCATTACAGCTCTGGTAACTTGGGACATATAGGTCAGTTTCTGGGGGTCAAAGGTCTCGTCTTGGCAGCAGTAGTGGACGTCAACGGGGAAGACCCGGCCGGGGATTTCAAACACAGGGCAAGAGTTAAAGAAACTCGAGAACTTCCCGACGTCTAAAGTGGCCGACATGACGACCACCTTCAGTGGTGACTTCCTGTTCTTCATTGCTGTTAGGGGTCTGTCGAGAAGATCCCGCACAAGGCCGAAGAGGATGTCAGTGGCTAGGCTCCTCTCGTGGGCTTCGTCGAGGACAATCACACTGTATCTTGTCAGCTCTGCGTCATCGAGAAACTCTCTCAAGAGACAGCCATCGGTCATGTATTTGATCTCAGTAGATGGCGACGTGCAGTCGTCGAAACGCACTTGGTATCCGACTTCGGCTCCCAGCCTGCAGCGCATCTCGTGTGAAACCCTGCGAGCCACTGAGATGGCAGCGACCCTCCGTGGTTGGGTGACCCCAATCATGCCATCTTTGCTGTAACCGACTCTGTGGAGAAACTGAGGGGCTTGTGTGGTCTTGCCACATCCAGTTTCGCCCGTGATTACGATACACCGAGACTGTCCTGATGCCTCCACCAACTTCTCTTCATATTCATGGATGGGTAGTTTATTTCTTGAAGCGGATGAGCTTGAGTCTGGTCTACTGTCGGAGGTGTGGCCCCCTTCTGCCATCTATATCTCTCTTCAAAAGTTTAGTTATGACGTAAGGTCGACGTATCGATAGGCCACTGCTCTAATTAAGCGACACCCAAGATAATTGTATATACCGGGGTCAAATTCTAGGGGGTCTTTGGAAGCAGCGATCTAGGTGAGTTATACCATTGCATTCAACTATCAAGCGGCATTTCCATTCTCATGAGAGCTCAGTGCATCTTTGCATGTGGGTAACGGGTTTGCAGTGCCTTCAATAGGCTCAAACCCGTGCTTGTTTCATAATTTTCTTATCTCATCTGCAGATATGGCAGCTAGTAAATGCACTGATCCAGTTGTCTTTGATCGAAGTGTGCTCCTTCTCAAGCACTGCCTTTCACTGAGCTCTACACGATGCATGCAGGTTCAGCCGTACCCTCCCACATCTGCCGAGGTCATTCGAGTGACTCCCAAAGATGCTGTAAAAAATCTACACTGCAAACATCCTCAGAGACAAGCTGTCTGGCCCCGACCTCAACACTCCAGTAGTAACTGTATGCCAGCTGCATGTAGGCTTGGGCCTTCGATAGATGTTAGTTCTGTAAGCATTTCGAAAAAGCAAATAATGGAGCCTCCATATATCTGCATCACCACACCGTCAGCATCCCTCCTCGGTCTCAACCTCAGTCTGGAGCACTTGGTGAAGCAGCAGTGCAGCAAAGTCGAAAGAGAGACCTGTATTACATCATTTGAGAGGCGATTTGGTAGCACACTCAATCACTCAGCAGTACCTTTACTATCCAAGCCTTCACTTTGTAAAGCGTTAGATGCAGCAAATATTACAGTCCCTACTCCATCCTACAAAATTGCTCCCATTCCCATTCCAGTACGTCACAGCCTCATACCAGCAGTGACAGTATCGAGACATACTCAGACACCACATGTCCAGTGGATTAACAAAACTGATTCAGTACAGAAGGACTCGGGAGCGGGATCCAAACACCATCTTGGCTCCCCTCGACTCCTAAACAGAGCTACGTCAGCGCAGCTCTCCTTTGTCCTTCTAAAACTTAGGGAAGAGGTGTGTGGCAGTACTAGCCAATCATTCTAACTGCATGCTGGTTGTTTCTTTTGCTAGAGTTTGTTTCTATAGTAACCAGGAGCCATCTTGATGTGAGGGGGGGGGGTCTGGGGACGAGATGAAGTGTGTACTGGCATCCTGGACTATATACTTATGGTCTTCTTTCTTAATTACAGATGCCAGCTTTCTTCCATGGCCATCACAGCTTCGACATGTATGCACGCAATATGAAATTTGAAAACAACCTGGGCAACTTTGCATGGGTACTAAGGTAGGCAGACTGCAAAATTAACACCATACTCAAAGGAATCTTTTAAAGCCTAACAGCTTCAGGTTAACTGATACAGTATAACTACACACTCATAATTGTCCATTGTGGCCAGCCTGATGGAGAATTTGGATGCATAGTTATTGTACACACACACACAGTGCCCTTATAAATGCTTTACTTGTGTATGCAGTAAATTTGAAATCAGATCAGGAGGACAATATATATCAAGTACACGCCTATCTTCTTTCTACCCTTAAAATTGCCTCAGGGGCTGTCCAAGTTACCGTCTGTTTCTTGCGTCCTTCCGGCTGGGCTTTCACTGCTGGTACCGCTCCCTCCGACTGGACCTGCTGAAGATAACCAAACAGGTGGAGGGTGGCCGGATCGAAGCCCGGTGGAGAGTCCGGGGGGAACCAAGGTTTGGACGAAGAAGGCTGAAGTGAGGAAATATAATAATATTGGTGTAGTGTATCTTTATGACATTAATTATGTCTCTCTGTTTATATGTAGGGTTGTCCTTGACGGTTTTTCTACATTTGTTATCAACTCAGATGGCCAAATCTTCCTCCACAGAATGGATAAGGTATGTATGAAGGGCTCAGAACCACAGTGGGCTAACCCAAAATCAAGTGCTGGAAGTGAATGAATTATAGGACTAATGAATTGCACAAAAACATGCATACTATGAGCATAATTATGGCAAAATTTTAAATCTTAGCAGCTCTTGAGACATATTTTAAGTGTTCTCAAGTTTGGGGGTGCAAGGTAAATTTTTTGTGGCTTAGACCGCTGATTCTAAGTCCTTCAATTGTCTTTATACCAGAACTGTTGGCTTCCCTGCCCTATGGATTGCTAGCTATATTGCAATAGCTATACTATTCTTATTGTCACACACACACACACAGGTGATGCCAGCTCCCAAGGAAAAGAATCGAGTGCAGACGTGGATAGCCCAGTTGGGGGTCATCCTTGGACTCACGCCACGCCCCTCCTTGGGCTCACACCACGCCCCTCCCTTGGGCTCACACCACGCCCCTCCCTAAAACCTCAGCCCATAGTGGACTTTGCTGACAAATAAATTGATCAGAACACATCTGATCGCTGTGTATTGCATGGTGTGTAGCTGTATGTATTGTACATATGCATAATTTGTACCCTATGATAAGACATTATAATAATTATTGTACGTCATGTATATTATACACAAAATTAAGAGACTGCAGTTTATATAACTGAATTTTTTTGTGTATTAAGATGTTTGCTTGGGGTCAAAGTACAGAGCTATCATCTCCCTACATAATTGGGATGACTTTTTTTTAGTAGCTAATTGCTAGGTGCAAACTGGAAGTCTAATAAGTGCAAATTATTATTATCAGCTAACATAAATGACCAGGGGTACATAAAATGAATGGTGATCAAGATACACTGGGACGGACTAAACCAGGGGATACAGGCACTGTATGGTAAGCAATGACCAGTGTGTGCAGATAAGCGAAAATTTCACAGTTAATGCTCAGAAATCACCGGTGCTGGGGTCTTCGTCACAAGACTCATACTCGTCACTAGAAGCATCAGCTGTGTCCTTCTTGCCACTTCCAGTGAACTTACTCAACAAACCTGAGACTGTTCTCACTATCCACGACCTCTGTTTTTCACCACCACCCTCTTCCTCCCTGATTTCCTCACCAGAAGCGGCTAGGTTTGGCTCACCCTCTCTGTTGCTGGGACGATAGCCTTTGCTACTGGACCTGTTTGAGGCTTGACCCCGACGGGTACGAGAAGGAGATGAGCTGCTGCCAATGGAAGTTCCGAATGAAGACTGCGATGGCAGTGTGCTGCCTTCGCTTGACTCCATAGTCGCTCCCCCACTGCTGAGATTGCTAAGCAGAGTATTCGTTCCAGCTGAGGTGGAGGAGAGGTTTGACATTCCGCTCTCTAGGCTGGAGCACGATAGGTTGGTGATGTATGTAGGGGAACGTTCACAGTGTTGCTTCACTGGTCCTGAATAGTTTGGGGAAACGATTCTTCCACTATGACCTTGGTTCGGTGAAACTTGTTGCGCAGTGGCATACTCACCCATGGCACTGGATAAGTGGGAGGGATGTTCGTAATGTGGGCCAGCACTAGCTGTGGAGTGACTGGTGTGGTGTTTATAGGGAGCAGACATGCTCGTAGTGGGTTCCTTGGTCACTGGGAGATTTATGGATTGAGGTGGTTCACCTTGTTGACCAGCTGCACGCCATGCTTCATATTTGCGGAGAACCGTATGCTCCTGATTGGAGGATGGGGAAGGTCTCCCACCTGGAACTCTTTCATTGGAAGCCTCCGTGCCGCTCTCCTGTGTGTGTATTTGGATAGATGGTGGTTCATGGGAGAGGCATTGTTGGGGGTTTAAATTTTGACTGGCTGAGGTTTCAGGAGCACCATGGGTACTACTCTTAGCAGAAGGTGGTGTACTGTTACTTTCTTGGGTTGGTAGATGAGAGGCAAAGTATGAATGACTAGCATTTTGGTTACCTACTACCACAGGCTCATTACCCAGGGAGATTTGCTTCCTCTCTTCAGCACTCTGATCCCACAAATGCACATGTCCATGGGATGCTGAGCTTGCAGTTGAAGATAAGCTGGATAAACTTGTTCCTGGGCTGTAGGGTTGAAAATCTTGCTGGAACCGTTTTGGTTGAGGAGGTTGCGCATCAGGAGGATGTTCAGGAGCTGTGATGGTTACCTCTGACATCCCACTACGTTGTTTTCGTTTTCTTTCATTCAATGACCTGGTTGTTGGGTAGAGCTCACCAGAAGGCAGTATGGAGGTGCATGGTATTGAACCTCCAGGATAGATGTGTTCGTCTGGAGACTTTGGTAGGGAGGCAGTTGGCTGGGATGGCTGTGGGTATATGCCGCTACTTTCTTGAGTTGGTAGATGAGAGGCGAAGTATGAGTGACTAGCATTTTGGTTACCTACTACCACAGGTTCGTTGCCCAGGGAGATTTGCTTCCTCTCTTCAGCACTCTGCTCCCACAAACTCACATGTCCGTGGGATACTGAGCTGGTAGTAGAAGATAAGCTGGAGAAATTACTGCGGTATGCGCTCAAAGAAGCTGGTGACGACAGCGAACTTGTTTGTCTAAGTTGTGTTTCACTCTCACCAAATTGAGATCGGTATGAGGGTTGACTGTGCATAGACGAGTTGTTATGGCTAGAGTGTGACTGAAGATTCAGTGGGGGGGTGGGGACAGCTCGGAATGGGGCGTTTGCAGGTGGGTCTTCGAAAATCACCTGGGGGAATTGTTGCTGGTAAGTCCTCAGTAGCTGCATAGGCTTTTGCAAATTGAGGGAAGAGAAGAACTCATCGAGTAGCTCTGTGTCATTCTCGCTGATGCAGCCATGCTGCTTGAGCTTGTCGAAAAGCTCAAATCCTTTTGAAATCGACTCTTTGAGGCCGTCTGGAATGGGGCTGAGTGCCACCATGATTTCCAGGTGGATCCAGTCAGTGTGGTTACTGACATTCAGGAGCATTTTCTGAAATCGTAGCTGCTGGTTCTCCTCGGGCCGGAATGCAAAGACACCATTCGGCAGGTTGGGGGTCGTGGAACCGAATGACGAGGATCGGTTGAGGTGAGGATTCTCACGTCGGAAGGCCCGTACCATTTCCAAGAGCTCTTCAAAGTGGGAAATCTCCTCAAACAGTCTCTCTAGGGCCTCGAGAAAGTGCTCATTAGTGCCGGATATCTTCTTCAGCGTGACAAGAAGTTTGATGGGAGTGTGGGCTTCAGACTTCTGAGCCTCCGTGAGCTGAGAGCAGCTGAACACCAGCTCATAGAGCTCCGTGGGCTGGACCTTCAGAGCTAGCTCTAGCATCAGTCTCTCGAGCTTGCCCAGCTTCATGACGTATCTAGACTGAGAAAATTTCATGACATCATCACGATCATGTAAATAATATTCTATGGCCCTCAAAGATCCAACCTTCCCTAATCATTGACTCTGCCACTACAAACTGCATCCCAGGCCCATAAACATCACAAGAACTCACGTGAAAAAAAACCCTGAAAGCCTGCTAGAAAGCCAAACAACAATGCCAGCAGGTAAACGATGCGTACGACAAAGGGGATTCCCCTTTTTGCGGCATTTAATTTTTAGAGAATGCATTCGCATAATTCGAACGAGAAAAGATGGCGGACTGCTTGACTCTGCTGCGGCAATACAACATCCAGAAGAAGGAGATCGTTGAGCGAGATGGCCTCATCGTATTCGACCAGATAGCATGGCCCCGCACCGCCAAGACCAACTACATTGTATACAGGCAAGCAGAGTATAGTCATTGGCTGTAGTGCTACTTTGAAACTGATAGCATGTCTACGAAACCTCGAACGCGCGGAAAAATATCCTCTACGACAACACCAAAGTTATAAATGCATACTGGTGGAGTTGATTGCACTTCAAAGTTGGTTTCAGAGGTGGTGGGCTCTTATTGAAATAGGGTGGCGGCTGTCTGTTGAGAACTCCATATCTGCTCCCCTCCAGGACGGGGCAGGGAACAGCCCTCCGGGAATACTACACTCTGGAGTCGCTGCTCTTCCTGCTGAAGAATGTCAGCCTCTCCCATCCCATGTACGTGTCGAGGGCGGGTGCGCAGAACATCCCGGTCATTAAATTCCCGGACAGAAGGGTGAGGGGCGGCTATACTGCAAGTTAACAAAGCCTGTATGATGCACTTCACACTGTCAGTAGTTGCTATGGCCAGATAGTGGTCCTCTGACAATATTTGGACTTAATTGTGTCGTGTGTGTGTGTGCCTCTAGGGGAGCATACTCTCGTGGCTTCTTTGACATACCATATTTGGACTTAATGCGTTGTATGTGTGAGTATACCGTATAGCGGCAAATTTTCGCGAAAATGCCAAAACGGCTTCAGTTTTTAAATTCGCAGGTTTTATTTTTGCGTCAGCCCGAATAATAATTGACCACGCCCCTTCGTCCTGTCACGCCTAGCGCCGCTCAACTAACTCGCTCTTCACGCGTCAAAGGCAGACCGAGCGGACCGAGTGTCTTTTTATGTTGAGGCGATGGTGAGAGGCTACCATACTTACGAAGATATTTGGTTGTTGGTGAAGAGTTGCCGTGCCAGAGGGAAGTTCGTAACCGGGTCGATACTTTCGCTGTGGCCGTAATCAGCATCCTTTATAGCCGCGGGGCTAACAGAAGCAGACAGAGATCCACTGGAAGCTGGAAGGACGTGTACCGTCTTGAAATAGCAATAGAGGGCCTTTTTCTTGGTGTCGCAAAACAGACAGCTTCATGTGTTGGCAGTTCAAAAGTTCACTGGTTCAAAATTTCGCAGTTCTTATTTTCGTGAAATCGGCCTGGGCGCGAAAAATTGCACATGCGAAAATTTCCCGCTATGCGGTATTTTGTTACCCGTAGACTTGTTCTCCAGTGTACACGGTACCAGGTACCTTGATTGCTGCCATCACTCTCTTTCTGTTCTGTAGGGCTTGCTAGCCTACCTCAATGGAGAAGTCGGTAAGCCATAAGCACACTGCAGCTGCAATACTGGTCAGCTGCATGCCCCATTTGAGTGAGATGGCCATTTCCCTCCCTATTCTCAGACACCTCTACCGGCATTGACAAGAGTGTCCATCTGGAGATGGGCGTACCCGCTCCAGGTAGATCAGTATCTCTAAAGAATTTAATCTGCTATACCACAAGCATAGCCTCGTACCCAGTCGCAGCTTTTTTCTCAGAGGAGGCCTGGGTACGAGGCTAATGCTTGCATGCATGGGGCAAGGACACGTTTGATGATTTCGACTGTAGTGTTCCTGTATGGCCTTGTGTGTGTATGTGTGTGTGTGTGTGTGTGTGTGACCGTCCACTCTCCCTCTCTCAGCTGCCAAAAGACCGAACGATGAGAGCCATGGAGAAGGCGTCAAGAAACCAAAGCTAGAGGTATGTACATGTATGATATTCCCGGCCATGGGTACATACATGTGCATGTACAATGGCCTAACGAGCTGCTAGTGGGAAAACCTGGGTGCAAAGCTAAAAAAAAAAACACTACCTCATAAATTGGTATAGAATACAGAGGATTACTAAGACCTGGACCTCTTTTTTTGGTACTTTTATCAACTGTAATTTTCGCCCCTCTCTTCTCTACACAGACTGAAGACATATTGGCTGACAAGGTAGGTGCATGTGATCATTTGTGTCTTTAGCTCAGTACACTGAGCCTTAGGGCCATAAGATAGTGTGTGCTACATGTATTTTTAGGATTCCTCTCGGACCTGGCATCAAAAGTTGACCTTTTTGTTTGTTAAAGTTTCTGTCTCGTAAAGTTCTCATCCCATTTCTTCTCCTCCTCCTAGCAACGGCTGGTGGAGAAGCTGGAGGCCCGCAAGGAGGCTGGGGCCATCACCGACCAGATCCGTGGCCTCGACGGAATGTCCATTGAGAAGATTGCAGCCATCAGGGCAAAGAGACTGGCCAAAAAGAGAGCCACCATCAAGACAGACGACGACATGGCTGCCGGGGCAGTGAGTGGGGAGCTCTTTCCTCGACCTTTACTCGTTTTTTTTTGGAGGGGGAGACATGACCCTATTAGCTTGCATGACCCCATGACCCCATAGATATATGGTACCCAGATTTTGAATGGACCTTTATCCATTGCGGGGATGAAAGTAGGAACTAAATGGAGAAACACGAGAGCATTTTATAAGAACATACTTGTTCGCTTCTAATTACACTATTATTGTGATGGATGGCGGTCTATAAACCTGGAGTATTCCAAGCTGAGTTGTAGACTATTCCCTGTTTATGTCTCCTTCACTGCTCCTCTGGGCTAGTGGCATGGTAAAGGATTCTTTCCACTCCACCTCTGTTTTCCACGTCCACAGGACCACATGTTCATCGACGACACAACGAAGGAGATCATGGGCAAAGAGCGTAGCCACAGGACAAGAGCAACTGTTCTCCAGAGCACGGGCAAGGTAGGCTCTGATACCACAACATCTCTCTGTTACATAAATCCGAGTATGATTTTATCATCCTTAATGCTAACGCCCACGCAGAAGTATAGTGTAGTGAATAATTTTTGTAACTGGAGCATGGGGATGTAGTATGTTGATAATTGGTTCTTTCCCAATTTAGCCATAGCAAGTAAAATGAGCACAAACTCTGCCTAAACTTCATGCTCAAAAATAGCAAGGCCAGCCCACCCCCTCTGTCTGTTGGGTACATCAGCTTTCACTAAATATCCTTGTGAGCTAAGGGAGTAAGATTTTCATTTGTGTTTTGGCACATTCTACATGTATATACTTGTAAAATGTGGGAACCATGTATATTTGCATCCACTGTGAAATATCATTATCTACTTCACCCCCAGTCTTTCAGTAACATCTTCAGCCTGCTGCAGTCTGTGAAAGCTAGGGACGAGGGCAAGGGGGAGGCAGTAGGGAAACCCCCTCAGCAGGAGGAGCCCCGCCACCCCCGCAACCCTCCTGCACCTACCCACGGCTACAGCAGATACGACCAAGAGAGGTTTCGGGGGAAGGAGGGTAAGAGAACCTTTCTTTGTGCAGATTGCTACTACTGTCATGGGCTTTCCAAAGATTAAGTCTCTCCTACAATGCATGTAGCACCTGTGAGTAGCTAGGGTCTCTGTCTGCTATAGCTTTAGTTAAAGTTGTTTTGGGGTATCTTCAGTCACACTTAGAGTTAGGGCTACCATCCCTGCTGCTAGACTGCAGGTAAGAAATAATGGGCTCATTTTTCTTCCAGAAACTGGTGATTTCAAGATTGACACCACTGGCACCTACCGTGGCATGAACCTCAAGTCTGTGACTGTAAGTGTGCACTGTTGAGTACGAGTATCAGCTGGGACTCCGCTTTGCTAACTTGTATGCCCCCCTCCACAACACACACACACACACACACACACACACACTCACTCACAGGAGAGTGCCTCCAAACCCAAGCCTCAGATCCAGCCTGCAAAGGCCCCCCCTGCCCGCAAACCCAGTGGTAGGCTTCTCCCTTCTTGAGCACTCTCGTCTGTTGTGTTTACTACTTTTGTTTTGTTATACGTTTTAGAAAGCGTACGGCAGGAAGTCAGCAAGCCCCACAGAAAAGGTATTGCTACTCTTCATAAGACTTATTCTAGTGGAGTCTGTGTAAAAATCTCAGCCTGTACATACTTCAAAATTAAATCTCAGCCTGTACATATTTCAACATCCCAACCTTTACACATATAAAATATCCAGCCTAGTACACATGCAAAACATCCAACCGGTATATATGCAAAGATCTCTGCCTGACATGTGCTCAAGTTGGTCAGCTAATCTCCTACAAAATACTGTCCTCCCATCCCTCCAGACCACCGCTCACGGACACCCATCATCATCGTACCTGCTGCTGCCACCTCAGTCATCACCATCTACAATGCCAAGGACTTCCTGGAGGACTTCAGGTCAGTGGCTGTTATGCAAAAGTGTTCCCCAGTCCTTACCTTTAATTCCATAAGTACTACATCTCCAGAGCCCAGATACTATCCCTAGTACATGTAAGACATTTGTATTTCCAAGTGACACAGCAATTAGCTTACTCCAGTAAGTATTTCAAAAGATAGAGCAAAAACAGAAAACAAAATAGAGTAACACAGTAGTATACCTCTGCAGTGCCTTCAGACTGTAAAATGCTTCAAATATTTTGCATACCACCACAATGATTACACTATGCTTGTTCAGCAATCAATTTGGAAACCCACATGTAGTTGTACATCCTCATTCATGTCTAGACTGTTGCAACTCAAATACACATAATATAATGCTACAACATTTACCTATCAATCCTGTACCTCACTCACATGATTACTTGCTCCTGATAATACTGTGTCTGTTCTCCGCTGCTATCTCTACAGGTATGTCTCTTCGGATGACAAGAAAAGAGCTGGTGCGAAGCGACAGAATGAGATCTTCATACACAGAAAAAAGCCCCATCCCACACAACCTGGCCAAACAGTCTCTATCCCATACCGTGTGACTGATAACCCTCTCAGACTCAGTCCTCCAGATTGGTGAGGGAATATCGAGTACATGAGTGACAGCTCTGAGTTAACGGTAGTGCGTTGTCTTGCTCCAGGAAACAAGTGGTTGCTGTGTTCGTGGCCGGTCCTGCATGGCAGTTCAAGGGCTGGCCAGGGCTAGCGGCAGACGGGTCACCTGTGGACATCTTCACAAGAAGTGAGTTGGAAGGAGATGAGTTTGGAATCATTCCTTATACCATGCACGACATCTCACTTACACAGTTAAAGCTTTTCACATAAAGTTTGATGAACTAAAATTGGACTCTAGTATTCAGAAGTGGGATGTCCAAGTTTTAAAGGTACGATCATGGCGACGTCCTCTACTGTCAGCTTCACTTGGGACCATTACATCATCTCCCTCTCCTACAGATCAGTAAGACCAAGAGACACCTGGACAAGGCCTCCATAATGCACTTCTGGGAATCACTGGACAAGTAAGTGTCACCTACCCACCACTGGAATGCTACACTCCTAGCCCAGGCCCCCCGCTTTATAAAAGCAAGGTCCTGGGGATGGAGGCTTTGCAT
Organism: Phakellia ventilabrum; assembly: GCA_963921505.1. Classification (NCBI taxonomy): domain Eukaryota; kingdom Metazoa; phylum Porifera; class Demospongiae; order Axinellida; family Axinellidae; genus Phakellia; species Phakellia ventilabrum. Next base: position 4,929,108 of record OY997401.1, on the reverse strand, counting down.
ATCCTAGGCCTCATGCAGGGGCCTGGGAAGACATTGGCTACTGCACTCCTAGGCTTCATGCAGGGGACATTGGCTACTGCACTCCTAGGCTTCATGCACTCATTTGTGTTAAATTCCTTAATGCCCACTTTGTAAACAGAAGCAGTAATGAAATAGCCAAATTTGACCAGTAGTGTTTACATGACTATATAGAGCAAGCCCAGAGCTAATGAGATTCACAACTGACTGTGCCACAACCACTTTAGTCCAGTACGAATGGCCAAAGCTTGATCACTTGTGGTACTCCAGTACGAGCTGGTCGCCAGCTGTAGGAGTAGTATCATGCCCAGAACAAATACATCCCTCAGCCCCCTCATTTTGATGAGGCAAGTTGAGGGTCTGGGCGTGAGACTAGCTAGCTAGGAACTCAGTAGACAGGAGTGCGTTATGCTCCAAAAATTGCCATTTATGCTATTTTGATGAACGCCATTATTCTCAGCAACAGAAGTCCCACTCTCTATACACTATCGTTTGCCAATGCTTCGTCTTCTTTCAGTCAATATCCACAGCAGTTGGCTACTTCAGCCTATCTAGTGGTGACACTACAGCGCTAGAAGAATACTCTATTCCAATAATTTCACTGTGAGATACACTTGCACTGCCGGTTCGATATGGCCGCTGGCAGTGTTACTACTGCTGCTGGTACTGATAGCCATGTTTTTTACTCGTTCCACGTGTGCAAGGTCAATTATTCCCATCTCTCCTCCATTTATTCCCTCATTATGCTCGCACCATGGAACCGCCTATTATTCCAGAAATTATGCCCTCATATTGTCCGTATCCCTAGGACTCGGTAATATAGAGCAGGCTGCTGGTCTGTGTTATGAAGTGTTGCCATTGCATCCTCCAACTCCACCCCACAGGTTCATCTTGAAACACTACCCCGACCTCAGATACTGACCCTCACACACCACACATGTACATGCCTGACTCGCTGTAGAGCACTGCTCTCTCTGCAAACTGTACACTCTTATGACCATACATGACATTGTGACATTTTCATGCAAAATATTTTAATGTGCAGCTTAGAGACAAGGGAAATTGCTGTACAGGCAGTGCATATAAACAAAACATTAAGAAAATGACTGTCTCTGGTCTGCATGTAATGTTAATATCCATCGTTTACTCAGTCAATCAGTCAGTTATTTCCCTGCCCCTGTGGCCCCCAGTCCATGCTGAGAGTCCCAACAACAATCTTGCTGGGAGCTTGTGGAGTAGTTTCTTGGACAGCTTCGTGTGTATCATCTGCTTGCCTGCTTCTTAAGTAGCTTGCATATAGAAATAACACACCAAGTGCAGTCAGAGTCGTGGCTCCGGCCAGAATGATCAGTTTCAGCGTGTCTAAAATTGGGGGAGAGTTTGCCTTAAAATAATATAGTATAATTATACCATCATCTGCATGCGCGTCAAAGTTGCAGAGATTCGGGCATAGATAGTAGATTCAGGTATTATATTATTGTGTATGCATATATTTACCTGGCATTATGACTTGCAGCTCACTTGCCGTCACATACAAAACTGCAAAACGATATCAATGATGTGAATCTTGCTGCAATGCGTGCTGCTTCGCAAACTGCAATCAGTCCTGAGTTTCTGCCTTTCCTCGAGTTACGCGCAGTGTCCTGACGTGTGTGCCTGCATCGGGGCGACCGACACGGTGGACTGCACGCCGAGGGCAGACATCTCCTTCAGGTTCACTGCCATTCCGCAAGATGGCCCTCCCACCACCAGGACGCTGTGAGTTGCGTGTATTGGCTAGGAACAATCTTTTATAATTAATGCACTTGTACTACAGATTGAAATTATAAAATCAACCATCCATGGCAAACGTAAGACTGAACCTACTTGATTTTTGCTTGAGCAACAAAAATCAAATATAGGTCTGGCCTTATCACAACATAGAATCTAACATTGTATCCTATTGTATCCTATGCTGTTCCCCTCATCCTTCCCTCCTCCAGAATCATGACAGGCAACCAGCTGTCCACACTTCTCCCTGGTAGCTTCACTGCCTACCCCAGCCTAGACTCACTGGTGCTGGACGACAACCTCTTTACTGAAGTGCCAGGGGAGGGGCTGGACGACCTGTCTCAGCTCACCTCTTTGTAAGGGCATAATTATGTCAGCAGTATATGTATAGGATAGACTACACCCAAGAGTGGGTTATGCGCCTATGTAACCCACGAGTTTGCGGTTATCCTGAGGCGAAGCCGAGGGATAAATGCAAACAAGTAGGTTACGGCGCATAACCCACGAGTGGGTGTGGTCTATCTGACTTATACCACATTGCGCATGCGCACAATCAGCGCCGCGTAGCAACGTCTTGCCTCTAGCAGTAAGAATAAAAGTGTGGGTTATGAGCCTATGTAACCAATACTTTTCAGCCAATCACGATTATTATAGATGATGTAATGTTAGACGGCGAGTGCAAGGGATCTATGGGATTTAGAAGCCACGAGGGGGCCGAGGCTGCAGGCGTCCTTCTCTCGCTCGGACGCTACTAAGGGCCTCGAGGGCTTCTAAATCCCATAGATCCCGCGCACTCGCCGTCTAAGTTATTTAGAATACAGCTTCAGGCGCGTTACCATAGACACCTACGCGCGACAACACTTACCGTACCTTAGTAACACAGTTCGAGAAAAAAGAGTGCAAACATGGCGACTAGTTCGAGTTCTAGCTTAGAGTTGGCAGACCTATTGTCCAAAGACCTCTTTGCGTGGTACAGCGGAAATGACGATAACCCTGGTAGCCACGCCCAGTGCAATTTCGAGCGCGAGGAGGAGCTCGACCTAGTGCTGAATGCAGCTCTACAAGAATTCGAGAGCTCACAGACTCATTCCGTGGCAGTCCCTTCAAAAGCAAATCCGTATTCCGTTTCTGCCTTTATTTATTTATGTATTTATTTATTCTTCCATTAAGCTTGAATGGAAATTCACTCCAGGCACTTATAACCCACATTAACCCCAGGCACTTATAATCCACACTAGCATGGGTTATAAGTGATTTATGACCCACGCTCATAGCCAATCACATTGCAAGATTAAAAGTAGCTGAATTCTAAATAATGGTATTTGCTGGAGGTTCTGATCATGACAAATAGCCTTGAATGTACTCCCCCTATTTTTTAGTCTTTGCTCCGTATGCATATTGCATGGTACGTTGCTGTAACCTATACTGAGTGTTGCAAGATCTATCATTGAATTAATTACAGGAGCCTTGATGGCAATCCCCTAACTACACTTGGAGATGGTGAATTCAGAAATCTCACAGCCCTGCAAGAGCTGTAAGCATGAAAGCGTAACACACAGCCACATCAGTGAATGACACCAGTTCTTGTTTCTACATCCATAGGTCAGTCCAGCAAACTCCACTGGCCACCATCAGTGCTGGTGCATTTGAGGGACTCAGCAGCCTTCAGAGATTGTGAGATGAGATCCTTTGGATATCTCCTCACTAGCTATATATGTCTCAGCTACAATTGCATGCATACTAACCCTTTCATTCTATCTTTAGGTACTTGGATGACAATCAGATATCTGAACTGCCAGCTGACTTCTTTATGTTAATATCACAGCTGGAGTTCTTGTATGTATAAAAGTACATGTAGCTATGTGTTCGTGAAAAGGTTACCTCATGTACTGTCTTATTGACTGCTGCAGGTCTCTTACTGACAATAACGACTTACAAACTCTTCCAGAAGGATTCTTTGATCCTTTAAATCCTGCGGTTGCTCAAATGTAAGCTGTAAATCTCATCCATATAATTATATAGCCCAATGCTAGCTATACCCTGCTCTAATGTCAGTATGGGAGTTTTTGTATTTAGTCACTGGTACCTCCAAATCTCTGTGTAGAGACCTCACAAACCTTCCTTGGTCATGTGACTGCTTCCTCCAATGGCTGGGAGAGTACCTGGTCTCAAACCCAAGTATCTTCACCAACGATGCAGAGACACTGTGTCTGTGGCCACCTCCCTACATCAACCAACCCATCAGCTCTGTACCAACCAGTGACTTCCAGTGCTGTAAGTACTAATAACTTGGGTATTGGACTATTAAAGTTCTGGAATTTGGCTGAAATCTGCATGACCAATGCCATAAGCTACTAATGATACTGGAATCTTCAGTAGCTTATAGCTGGTCAAAAGAGATGCAAAATTTTAATACACCTAATCACCACGCATGTTTGTAGTTATGGATAATTATTTCCCACATGCAGCAAAATAAAATAGTGATTATGAAAGACTCTTAAGCATAACGGTGTACTTTCTTCCTACTCCCAGCTGCCCCCTCTGTGCTGGAGGATCTCCAAGATGCAGACATACTCACAAACCGAGTCTTCACCCTGGACTGTAACCTGGACAGTGCTCCGTTCCCCGAGGTCACCTGGACGAGGGATGGGGTGGTGGTGAACTACACAGAGAGGGTGTTCCTGCAGCAGTACAGTGCAGCACTACAATTTGCTGATGTGAGGCTGGAGGACGCTGGAATATATCAGTGCTTTGTCACCAACATCAATGGGAGTGCTAACAGCACCACTGCTATACTTACCATTGCTGGTCAGTCGTTGGTTTAGCCATATTATATAGTACTGTAGCTTTGCTCATTCAGGTGGGGAAGGCCTGAGGAAAGTGCTGCACATGTACATGAAAACTGAAGGTATCTTAACTGTTATGTCAAATGCACTCACTAAGCTTTAGGCCTAAACACTAGTTTACAAATCCACCCATACTAATTATTCAACCCCCTTAACCCTTAACATATACTACCACATACTCTAAACACTAACACATTCACTTAACCTAAATACGCACATACTTACTATCTAATTAGGCACATAGCAACACAAAAAAATGAAGTAGAAAAGAGCTCTGACTGCAACAAAGAGAACCCAGGACCAGGAAAGAACCAGAAAGCCACCCAGTCCGTGACCGCATAAAGTTAAAAAATTGAAGGTTAATTAAAAAGTTGTTTACAAATGGTTAAAATAGAGGGGACCAAATAGGTCCTTCCCTCTGTTAAAAACCTCCAGGAGGAAAGTTCCTCTGTTCTGGTTTGACCTTAAGAAAACTCTTGCATTGCACTATTATATATATTCTCAGAGTCCACCTGTTTCGATGGCTTGCTGAGCTCCCACGAGACTGACCTGGATTGTGGGGGAGAGTTCTGCTCTCCTTGCAACATCTCTCAGGTTTGTATAGCTATAATATTATGGATTATTAAGCCACAGACTGCTGTCACCAATGGTTGCCATTGCCCGCATGTGTAGGGGTGCCTGGCTGACAGGGACTGTGCGGGAGAGCTGGTGTGCCTCTACACCCACCAGCTGCCCTCGATGCTACTCTACATCAGCCCAAATGACTCTTTGGCCTTCACTTGTGGTAAGGATATTATAATCTTCAGATCCAGCCTCTCCCAATGCATGAGGAAATTAATACCAGAAATTCTTTATGCTCAAGAATTCCACCTACTATGTTGCAGATTATTCTATGCAAGTTTACACCCTGTATTTAAGGCAATAAAGCTCAAAAAGAGGTTAAAAACAAGAACCACGTAACACTGTTAGCAAATTCTTGTATTTCTGCTATATTAGTGGTACTCAATTATTTCTAGAATAATTTCTAGAGAGAGAGAGCCTGATTTGTGACATGGAAACATTCCTTATAGCAGTCCAAATTTATCTGATACCATAAACTTCTCTAAACTCTCCACAGCTGTACCCTCTGTTCCTCCTGAGCTGCTGGAGAGGAACCTACAGGAGAGCTTTCCAACTGACATCTTCTCTGTCAACTTCACTGGCATGGCCGACACTGCAAACCTGCACAGCACACTGCAGGAGCTGCTTGCACAGAACCTACAGGTACAAACCTATTGAGGGGACAGTAGACCAAAATTGTGGCCTATAGACTCAAATAATCCTATTTGGCCTTAAGGCCTGCATAAGTGGGTATACACAATGTCACTGTATCTTTTTTAGGTTCCAGTGTCTACTATTAGCAATGTGCAGCTGCTGACAGTTGAGAGAGTCTCTCAGCCTCTTTATCAGGTTGGTGTGTATTACAGGCATGGTATTTACATCAACTAACTATGAGTACCAGGTTTTAATTGTGAATTGAGTGCATGTGTGTACTGGATTAATATAAACTATATGAATAAAATACCTGACCTCCAGAGCTACTGCTGATTCTCTGCTTCCACGACATTGGCCCTGCATGTATCCACAATCATGCATTGGTGTGATATTTAGAGTTTGATGCAAACACTTTGTATGCAGATTGAAATATGAATGCCCCTTTCCTCACATCAAATACATGTCATATATAGGTCTACTTTGACCTCCAGAAGTCACAGGCAGGTGAACGGGCTCAGACCACACTCCTGGGACAGATTGACGATGGCTCGCTAAAGGCAACCATTCGAGTTACAGAGACTAACACATCTTACAGAGTTAGAATGAACTTGTAAACATGCAGCTGCAGTTTTAAATTCTACTTAGATATACAGCTACAAGCTTCTCACTACTATGTTCTGCTTTTATTCTGCTTGCAATACTTTCCATAGTATACTCTTCATTATAATTAATGACAGGGGTTTCAATGGGGGGGAGTTTGAGAAGCTGGGTTTCGGGGGGGGGGGGGGAGTATACAGTTACAGACCTTTGGCTATGGAATAAGTTTTTTTTGCTGATTTGTCAACTTTCCCAAATTGGCCAACACTCACCCAAAATGTCCTCAGTGCAACAGTGATAATAATTGTCAGGACAAGTTACATGGATATGGAGATGCAACCAGTGTGCAAGCGTATTCCTACTTACTCATATTTAATAGCATTACCTGCTATACTGTTTCATGCATTATGCAAAATTTTCTTTAAAAAACAAACTGTACACAGTAGTTAATGTTTACATTAAACAAAGTTTGAAATTACAGTGATCAGGATCATGTTATATGGCACTGACACGGTGAACATGATCCTGGTCACTTTAAAGTGTTGTATCATATGTGCAAAAATTAAATACTACTATATTCAGTACTAGCTAAACCCCCTGTATGGTGGTCTTGGTCCCCTAAATCCATACCCTTGGGGTCTGTAAAATCCCCCCTGAGGGGGCCCCATTGGACTAAAATTTCCGCTATTAAAGTGTTCTCTTGGCCGGAACCCTGAGCCCCTGGGATAGCCCCGGCCCCTGTATGAAGGGAAGCTGCCTCGGGGCCTATGAAAACCTCTGCCTCTTGGAGGGCCAGCCATCGAGGGCCTGAAGGAAAGAGAAAAGATGTTACATGACTGTTGAAAGTGAATTTCAGGAGTATCTGCCCCAGATAATTTTCTGGCTGGTCATGAAGTCCGTTCCCAGACCTACCCTCCAGGAGGTAGTGCAGGAAGGTTGGGTGGGGTCGGCTTGCTGGACACGAGGGAGCTTGCAGCCTGGATGATGGCGTCGTCGTGAGGAGATGGCTGGATGAGAAGGGTGGGGTCGCTCGCCATGCGCACCAGCATGTCGTCTACAGCCTGCCTCAGGCCTCCAACCAGTGCCGCTGCCTCGTGGGGCATCTGCAGGGGGATCCTGCCGTGAGAGAAAAGTGAGAGAAGAGGAGATTAAAAAGAGGCTGTAACCCATGATCACAATCTTGGCCACAAATGTATACTGGCAAAACAGCATAACAGAGTAAAACTGCTCATAAGTAACGCCCACATCTCTCTGGTAAACCAACGGCAGTCTTCTGCCCCAATCCCACCCGGCACGCACTCACCACTCATCCATCATGGTGGTGATCTCCCCGTGGCAGACCACAGAGCTGGAGCCAAACAGAAGCAGGTGGATGGGCTCCACCATGGTCATCGTCTTGGCAGCCACCGCACGCGTCTTCAGCTGGAGAAGAGAGAAAGCTGGAGTTAAAGGAACTCATTTCACTTACATCGCCACCCACCTTCTCTCCAAAGACAAAGTAAGGAGAAGAGAACTTGGGGTCTTTGTTGATGAGGTTGACGGAGGACTTGTGAATGAGCGCCGACTTGCCTCCCGGGATCAACACTTTCCTCTTGTCCTTGTGGACACACACATTGGGGTACAGCCCCACACACAACAAGGCTACGATCTACAGGGAGGGCAAGGGGTGCGGCTTACAAGGACAACATTGCGAGAGAACTGACAGTAAGTTTCATACCATGTCCACTCTCTCGTCAGGCCCAGTCACTCTGATATGACATGGAACAAAACACTCTATCGAGAGGAAAGACTTGGTCATACACACAGTGCATCGAATGAGATTCCACCTGTGAATATTTGTACACAGCCATTAACTATACATACGAACCTTCAGGGAATCCAGAACTGATGAGCAGCTGCTTCAACTGCTCCTGCTTCAACTGCTCCTGCATGAATACAGAAGAAGTACAGCTAGCTACATGTGAGCTCTGTTTCAACTGCTCCTGCATGAATACAGAAGAAGTACAGCTAGCTACATGTGAGCTCTGTTTCAACTGCTCCTGCATGAATACAGAAGAAGTACAGCTAGCTACATGTGAGCTCTGTTTCAACTGCTCCTGCATGAATACAGAAGAAGTACAGCTAGCTACATGTGAGCTCTGCTTCAACTGCTCCTGCATGAATACAGAAGAAGTACAGCTAGCTACATGTGAGCTCTTACCCAAACAGACACTACAAATACAACAAATGTCGGTCACTTACCCTGGCCTCTGCTGCCATTCTCAGCGAGGGTTCGGCCAGGAAGTTGGAGGAGCAGAACGCCCACTCAGCCTGCTCTCCCTGGTGCCTGCCAACAGTGAGTTAACAACCATCAAGACAATCAACATTGCTCTCACTGAAAAGTCAGGAGCCAAAAGCATAGCTATTGCATAACATCTTTAGACCATTTCCATATGGAAGCTTCAAAGTTTTAACAGGCATTAAGTGAGAGTGATCAGAGGAGGGAGGGAGGGAGGGAGCGAGGGAGGGAGGGAAGGAGGGAAGGGAAGGGAGGGAGGGAGGGAGGGAGGGAGAGAGGGAAGGGAAGGGAAGGGAGGGAGGGAGGGAGGGAATGGAGGGAAGGGAAGGGAGGGAGGGAGGGAGAGAGGGGAGGGAGGGGAGGGAGGGATGGACAATGAAAAGGTTGGAGCTTCAGCAGCTTTACCTTGCTCTCTCCCACTGGTAGAAGGCGTTGAGCATGGCGAGGTGGTCGCTGGCTCTAGACCCAGCAAACTTCTTGTGTGCAAAGCTGAGTCTCTTCTGACCGGGGGGTGTGATGAAGGGCTCTGGGAAGCTGGTGCAGGCTGCGATGGCAATCACTGCATCAGCAACACTAGCAGAGGGTGAAATATGGTAAACTTTCTGAGTATAAGCCACACACATCCAACTTGAGTATAAGCATGCTTGGCTCTACAACAGTTACTATGGAAGGTAGTAAAACATAAGCCATACTCACCCGAATATACACCCCAGTACAATCATTCTTCCCATGCGAGGCTCAATGGGTAGCCGGGCTAGGATAGTCCCCAGGGGGGTTAGCCGATCATTCACGTCCATGGCCTCCATCTCTACAAGACAGACAAGAAACAGAAGTATCCACAAAGATATTGACTAGCAGATAACATCCTCCATTGAGTATAAAATCTCCTGGAGTTAGTTAGGTGGAAGTCATTCTTTTTGACTTCAAGTATCAAGAAACTGTTGTAGTGTGTAATATTATACACATGCACACACACACACACACCATGCAGTAGCACAGTAGCCTCGGTCACACTCTCAGGAGATGGTGGCTCCAGGGCCTTGGCCAGGAAGGGTCCCACCTCCCCCAGCCCCAGCAGCTTGATGGTGAGGGCCACCTCGTGCAGGGGGGTACGCAGCATCTCGGGAGTGATGTGTACTGGGAGCCTGGGGAGGAGGAAGGAGGGAGGAGTGGAGGTGGGGAGGTGGGGAGGTGGGGAGGAGGGGAGGACGGAGGAGGGGAATGTGTGAGCAAAGTACCTTATAATCAGTTGTTTTTGTGGGTGAAAATTTCACAGTCAAGCAAGTTTCTTATTGTAGATGGTTGAATCTCTCACGAAGAAATTGGCAGATTTGAGCAGTCTATCAATCTCGTCTTCATATTTCTTTAGTAGCCGATTATTTTTGCAGGGTTATAGATTATCGTAAACTGCTAAATTTTCTTTCTATGAAATTTTGAGGAGGGCTGTGGACCAGGTGCATGCACTAGCCAGCTATGCAAAATCAAAAACCTTTTGCTTACCTCTGAAACCGTGCCCTGCTGCAGAGGTGGAAGCAGTAGCCGGGTCTGACCCTCCCCGCTCGCCCGCAGCGCTGCTCCAGGTTGGTGCGGGAGGCCCACACCGTGGCGTAGTGGGTCATGTTGTTGTGAGATGTGAACAGCTTGATCTTGGCCCTGTAGGAGCAGAAATAAAAAAACAAACTAGGTCACGTGGTTTCTGTATCTGGGTACCTGGGAATGGGACTAATCTGATCTCTACAGTACCCTCCTTGTAAGCCACACCCCTTCCCCTACCTAGCCCCGTTATGGAGGCCTGGGAATGAGACTAAGCCCTACCTGTGACCTGGGATCAAAACAGTGGTTCCACTCACCTTGCACTGTCAATCACGTAGACTACGTCGTTGATGGTGATGCTGCTTTCGGCAATGTTGGTGGACAGAATCACCTGAAGAAGACAGTATCCAATGAAGCCAGCAGTACATGCATGTACACATACAAGAAACTTGTAGTGTAATGACTACTGGAGAGGTCGAGTGTAGCATATTCAGTTAAGAACAGAAACTGAACTGATTTCAATTGCTAGTAGAAGTGGATTACAAACTCAGGATTGGCTCTATGACTAGTATATCCTTCTGTTGGTTAGCTCCCCTGGATGGCAAACCTTGGTGACTCCCTCTGGGACTGGGGCAAAGACCTTCCTCTGGTCCTCCCTGGGGATCTGGGAGTGGCAGGGCAGGAGGGTGTAGTCCTTGGAGCCTGGGGCAGAGGGGAGGGAAGGAGGTCACTCATGACGGTGGGGCTAGGCCTGGTCCCAGTCTGATACTGGAGGGAGGATGACTAATGCAATGTCCTTATTATTCAAGGAATCTGACCCTCATGTTCCTATTGCTCTGCTCAGCATTATCAGTACTGCCGGGTGCTCACCAAAGACAGGGTGACCACTGAGGTATCTGTGCAGGGCAAAGATAGTGTTCCATCCTGGCAGGAAGACCAGCACGGCACCCGGGACCTTCAGAGACTTGAAGTACAGCAATAGCGCCTAACGAGAGAGGGAAAAGCAGCAACCAGTACTATACACCACACACTCTGTCCAGCCTCAATGTGCCCTTGTGTTGCAGCATACAGTATCTTAAGATCTGTGTAAGATGGAAGGCTTGCCTGGTTGCACAGATTCTACTGGCGTTGCTACTCTGCCTGCAAACATGAATATGATTACCTCGATGAGCTCAAAGGAGATCTCGTACTCGCTCATCTGCGACATGGCATGCTGCGTTGACAGACTGTAGTTGGTGGTGTCACACACCAGGTTCAGATTCTGCTCCTGTAGTTACAGGAAAGATTACATTATTATCACATCATCGCTTATATATACTACACTATAAATTACTTAATGACATCATCATTATAATAAGTGTACGACATAATTATTACATCATCTTCTTCTTCTGGAGCTGGGTCATCAAATTCCCTTTTCTTTTTTTTCCTGTCTTGTGGTGGAGGGATGAAGTGTAACATCTCGATGGCGTCTTCAAGGAAGTATTCTGTAAGTGTGTGTGTGTGTGCATGTGTGTCCTCATTTCCTGTCTTCGCTCTACAGCTGTGTTTTCATGCCAAAAAAGGCAGTGGAGTGGAGTCCCTCACCCTGTACAGTAAAGATCCTCTCTGGGATCTCCAGTATGGGACAGTTGCCAAAGTATTTCGAGAAGAGAGAGGTGTCTATGGTGGCAGACATCAGGACCACCCTCAGGGCGGGGTACGCCTGCACCATGTCTCGGAGGACAATCAGGGCAAAGTCCGTCTGTTAGGAGAGAGGGAGGTGAAGAGGAAATTCAAATATACCCTAGTTATAGTTGGTTATTCTAGTTGAGGTCTACAAGTTGCAATGCCAGCAAACTTTACCTCGAATAAAAGCACAGTGTGCTGTAATTCTTGTGCCTTGTTTACGTACATTGATGTCTCTTTCGTGAATCTCGTCAATGATGACGTGGGACACACCCACCAGCCCCGCCTCCAGCTTGCGAAGGAGCACCCCTGCAAGAGAGGGAGGAACACGGACATTCTTTCACTTGTAGTACTAACACTTCTACAACACTCTGGCTGCAACACATTAAGCATGTGTGCTTGTATTCCTTGAATAAAAAGGACACTCTATGCCCAAAAAGAGGCTATCCTCTACTTGACCCACTCACCCACAGTACAGAAGAGGATGGATGCATAGTGCCGGGGAAGGATGGACTCAAACCTCACGCTGTACCCAGCCGTCAGCCCAACGTCTTCACATCTCTCCTGGGCCACTCGCTCCGCCACAGACACCGCACTGATGCGGCGCGGCTGGGTCACCACGATGTTGCAGTGTGCGCCCTGCCCTGCCGCTATCATGCTGTCTACGATAAACTGGGGTACCTGAAGGAGTGTGAGGAAATGGATAAATGATTATCCAATCAGCCAAGCTGGCTGGAGCCTTACAAAACACATAGACAAACACAGAAATGCTTAGCAAAGGTATGATTGAAACTTATTGTCAAGAGAATCATCTCCATACAGTAGCACTTGCTTTTAAGGGAGTAAGTGACCCTGCTCAAGAACCCATCCAAAAGTTTGCCATGATATGACAGTCAGTGAAACTGATAAAATTTTCACCATAGCTACAGCACTTATGGACAGTCTACATATATGGCCTGCTCCACTGCCATGCATGGACAGTGGCCTGGGAACAAGACCAATACACTGGGCTCAGGCTGTGCTCCCTTAAAATTATCAGTTCAAAGTTGCGGTTCAAATGTATCTTAACCAGTGACATATTACCATGGCAACTGACCTGGGTGGTCTTCCCACAACCAGTACTCCCCCTGACGATGACCACTTGGTTGGCCTGAATGGCTGCCACCACCTCCTCCGCCTTGCTGGCTATGGGCAGCTGCCGTCTCTCCTGGAGGCTCTGGGGACAAAGTAAGAGAGAATAAAAACATGCATGAGCGGACATTAAAGGGGTGGGGTCAGAAAGTTAACAATGGTCACCATAGTGTGGTGTAAGGTCGCCACTAAAGAGAGGACTGACCGATCAACCGACCAACATCATTTGACTGCCAGTGATACCTGCTGCAGAGCTGGGTCCGTTGCTTTCCTCCGACTCAACTCCTGGTAGAGATCCTGGCTCAGCTGGTTTGCTCGTGCCTCCTGCACAGCAGAGAAGGAGAGAAAACAGTACTGTGTTTATGCATGGTTCATAAACTATTCCTTCACTGGCCACACCCCTAGCCACACCCCCAGCCATGGCAGTATATACAATGTAGTTCCTCTATCTTGTCCCAGCCACTAATGGGCTCCATAGAAGATTAGGCCCCTTGGCCACACCCTTGGCCACACCCCCTAGCATGGCAGTATATAGCTCCTCTATCCTGTAGAAGAGTAGGCCCCTTGGCCACATCCCTGGACACACCCCTAGCCACGGCAGTTCCCCTCTCTTGCACTAACAGGCTCCATGGTAGAGTAGGCCCCTCCCTCCAGGTATGCGCTGCGGTGGGTCCAGGGGCTCCAGTCGATGTGCGGAGGCTGCCACTCAATGACACCCGGCTTCTCTGACGCCTTGTCGGAGTCCACTTCCGGCTTGGGCAAGGGAAGGAGGACAGACGTGGGCTCACTGGGATCTCCTGGCTACGTGTGTGAGTGAGTGAGTGAGAGAGAGAGAGAATGTCTGTGAGTGTGTGTGTGTGAAGCAGTGACTCACAGCTATGCAAACCACTAGCTAATTTTTCTCCATAGCCATCACAGACAACAAGATTATGCTGTGGAGTGCTATTTTCTTGCAAGTGCAGCCAATACATGTAAGTGGTGTGATGAGGGTCCAGATTGGTGAAGAGATCGCTGCACTTTTACGTTATAGTTTTCATAAAGAAAAATGAGAGAGCGACAGCAACTACTCACTGGAGGCACCGGAGTGATGTTGAGGTCTTGCAGTAGCTTCTGTAGCATTCCCTGGATCTCACCCGGGATGTTTACCTCCTTCGACTCAACCTACAGAGAAGTATGATGTAATGGCAGTAACACTGACGGTAAAACACATAAATGGAAGTAATTATGCTCTTGAGAACCCCATCCCACTCAAAATAATTAAAAAGCCTGATTAACAGGTTTAAGCCATTTAGACAACCTCATTGGCGGGTTTCTTTGTCCCCGGGGCCCTGGCAGCCTCTATCGCCCCCAGTCTATAGAGCTGAGTGACCAGGTTCAAGGCCAGAACGTTGCCAACCAGCTTCTTCGTACCAGCGTGCTCTTTTGCGTGAATTGCTGGAGGATAGAGAGAAAGGAGGTCGACAGTGGTATGCAGTATGTAGGCTAGCATGTGGTTTGCTGTGGTGTGGTACAGGGGGATATGGGGAAAGGGGTGTAGGGAAGAGGGCAAGATGCATAAGGGAGGCGTATGGGAGAGGGAAGAGGGGAGGATATGGGGAAAGGGGTGTAGGGGAGAGGGGAGGAGGCATAGGGGAGAAGGGAGAGGGGAGAGGGGAGGAGGCGTAGGGGAAAGGGGAGGAGGCGTAGGGGAAAGGGGAGGAGGCGTAGGGGAGAGGGGAGAGGGGAGAGGGGAGGAGGCGTAGGGGAAAGGGGAGGAGGCGTAGGGGAGAGGGGAGAGGGGCTTACTCTTGTGAAGCTTAGGAATGTACACTGTCATCTCTGCAACAAAACTCCTGTGAAAGAATCAAAATTTAACATTTAAAGGGCAAGCCGAGCTGTTGGGGGTCTCCCTTCCTAGGGGGATTAGCTAAAATGAGAGATGTGGGACCCAGTCGGAGGTACCCTAACACAAAGAGCTAGCTAGCCGGGTACGAAAACCCGTCCCTGGCAGACGGAATGCTTGTCAGTTTGAGAACACCTGTTGTGGTCGGGGCCGGTCGGTCTGATCTGCATATCCTTGGGCTGTCGGGTCTGCTGCAGGAAGAGGTGCAGCTGGGACTTGGCCGTCTCCAGCGTCCAGTTGCCGGTGTCCTCATTCTGTGATAAAACGAAGAATGCACGTACGGAATAGTTTGCATCCCATGCATATAATTGTCGTACAAAAGCTCCATGATACTCACTTGCTGCATTTCCTCGAATTTTCTCTTGACTCCTAGTCTGTCAAAATGTTTTACTCCCCCAGGTGCATGGGGGTCTACCACGTTCACTGTTGGAGAGGGAAGGAGAGGGAAGGAGAGGGAAGGAGGAAGAGGGAAGAGAAGATAAGGGAAGGAGGGAAAGGGAGGGGGAAGGGAAGGGAGTTTACAAGCTACGGATAGCCTCATTCCTAGCCCCATGTGTGTGCATCTGCAAAAGTTACTCACTGGTAATATAATAATTAGACTCCCAAACCAAGGAATCTACGTGATTAAAAAACCCGAAGGCCTGAGGCTGTAGCATCACAAGTGAAGCAAAGGCGCCATTAAGGCCTGAGGATTTCTACCGGTAAATCGTGTAGCTCCCATTGGTTGAGGCATTAGAGTATAGCAACAGTAACTAAGGATGCCAAATCACTGGTAATTCGCTACATGTACTTGAACAGTGCGACGTCAACAGCGAATAACAGCAGGGTGGGCTCTGTATGTAGAGTCCATGCCCCAGAGGGTGAACTCTATATGCAGTGTCCACAATGGATTCTATGAGATTTAGAGTCATCATTCACATTGACATAGCTATACCCTAGCACTATATACCTCCATAGTTCTGGATCATCCCTGTACCGGAGGGACCAGGGAGTGACTGTGCTGGGGGGAAATTTATGCCTTGGGCTAGTGAGGAGTGAGGAGGTGGGGGTTGCTGAAAGTGGGGAGGTGGGGGCTGCTGAAAGTGGAGCATGTGAGGAGGAAGAGGCTTGTTGCCAGGAGCAACAGGCTGCTGCTGCTGCTGCTGCCCCAAGGCAAAGGACTGCGAGGCAGGATTCGGAGGTGGAGGTTTACCGGAGCCAGCATTCTGGGCCGCACCCTGCATGGAGGTTCAAGACAGAAGTATACACAGGATGCCTTCGGATCCGACCTCCTCTGGGTATGGGTATCACTGATCAAGACTGACCTCCTGGGGGGTCGGGAGAGTGTGAGGGTCCACCAGTCCCTGCTCCACCAGGAAGCTGCAGAACGTCTTTGCCGCTCCACCCTGGGCCTCCTTCTTGTTGCTGGCCTCTCCGTAGCCAATGAAATCGAACCCAGGCACACGAACCTGGGCCATTTGAGAATGACATCATTACCTGAAGTAACACTATATGAGGCTCGGTTCTACTCTAAATAGGGATTCTAGGAATTATCTGCTTCCCATTTAAATGTAACCTTATATATACGAAGTGCATTGTTGCCATCATGTACTAATATGTGAGTAAAGTTACACACTGTCGGTTTTCCTATTATGCGTATAGATCTACCTCGCAGTAGAATCCAGAATCTTCCTCCTCGTATGTGTATGCAGGCTGCGTCTGCCTCTTTCCACAGAAAGCGTACAGAAACTGCTTGAATTCGTGCGCCATGGTGGGTCGAGCTTAGTTGGTGCGCACTATTTCGACATTTCCATGCACGAGGCACGCAATCATTTTTGCAGGTAAATGACGTCACCACTTAAATAAGTCGAGACGAAGCGAAGACATGGTCCTGAATGTGGAGAGATCTGGGCTTTGACTGTACCAATACAAGAGATTTCCGGTGAGTCCTTGTCTGTACTGCCGTCTATTGCTGTGATTCAATACATCGCCCAAAATATCGGTAACTAGAAGCGCGCAGCAGTGCAGTGCAAGCAAGCCTTGTGTTGCTACTCCGATACAGCTTGCTATGCTATAAGCTGTTGTAGGCGTAGATCGAGCGCCCTGTAGCGAAGCATGTTGTCCTGCACTTAATGCAGTATTCAACAGCCCTTGCAAGAT
Organism: Phakellia ventilabrum; assembly: GCA_963921505.1. NCBI lineage: Eukaryota > Metazoa > Porifera > Demospongiae > Axinellida > Axinellidae > Phakellia > Phakellia ventilabrum. The sequence continues at coordinate 4,911,992 of OY997401.1, read as the reverse complement.
GGTATAGAAATTATTATACCACGCCTTATGAGCAATCCAGATAGCTAGCTACATATTTACACAGCCGAATTGTTAGCAAGCTAGAACTTGGCTCCTTACCCAGATATCAGACTTTGAATACCTGAAGGAGTGCAGAGGGTGCAGGGGGCTACTGCGTCTTTGCTGACCTGAGTGGGGGTGCAGGGGCAAGTTAAAATGCGTGTGGGCTTGGGGGTGGCCATTGAAGTAATCGTAAGATCTCCCACCAGCTATCTTGTAATTGATGCAAGTCTGATCCTTTGTAGCATCACTGACGGCAGTTGAACTGTCGATAAATGCCAGCAGTTATGAAAAATGGCAAATATTCATAAAAATAGAGCAAACTTAGTGTAGGCAGCTAACGCCCTCCTGTATCTTATTGCTGTCTTACAACTCTATGCAAGTTTGGTCGAAAATCGTCCGGGCATAGATAGTAGAGTAGAAGGTGCTTCTACTCTACTATCTATGGTCCAGGCAAGGCTGAGAGATGGCATTAATTTGCAAATATGTAGCGGCCTTTGTGTTCCCACCCAACCCAGACTGCAGCATCGATCAGTGCATGTCTGCTGTGCAGCGTAGCCTCCACATGTTGTGGGTTGGCTTGGAAGCAAGCCAGTGGAGTTGCCGCTGCCCAGTGTGTGTGATAGCGTGGGCGGTAGCTGTGATAAAGCCATACAGAAGCAACTCTGTGGTTGCTGCATCAATTGGGAGCGCCACTCTTGATGTTCCCCTGGGCAACTTTGATGTGTGTAGCTCCTCCCCTCCTGCCCATGCTCACCCAATCTGGGATGGGCAGCCACTTAAGGCTAACCCGTTAATTAGTGAGCCCAGTCACCTGGGCTGGTTTTGATTGTGTAGTGTATAACAACAATGCATTTTTTATTTGTATGTTTGTATGTACAAATATTGTAATACTATGCTAATTACACCTCTGTCAAGTGAAGTAGGTGTCTGAATTTGAAATGCCATTTCGACTTCTCTGGAGAGAGCGTATACTATTAGCAGCAGGTGATAGTTGGAAGAATAGGGCTCTGAAATGGGCATTTGGTCATCAAATTGCACTCCCTATCACTCACTCAATTTTGTACAACCTGACCAACCTATTACCCATACTGATTTAGCTGTGGGATAGAGGCATAAGTGAAAGTTGTATACATGAGCCTAAGATACACTGGAGGTGGGTAGGACTACGGCTGTGTAATCATGCTGCTACCTCTGTTATGTTGTCATTGTAAGCTCCACACATTGGTTAATGGACATGTGTACTACAAGTTAGAGGAATTCGAGTTCACCAAGGTGATTTGTGCTATGCTCACTGGCTAGTCCCTATATAGTTATTGATCTTAATTTGTGACGTAAATGGTAAATGTGATTAGGTAATTATTGTATAAAGTCATTAATATGTGCCACACACACACACACACACACACACACACACATCATCATCTGCAGAAGACAATGAGCACGGAGTCCAAGGACCTCATCAGTCTGGTAGAGAAGCTCCGGCAGGAGCAAGAGTTCGTCTCTTTCTACAAGACCCAAATCCGCCAGAGCGTCCAAGAACTCAACGCCCACTGCAATGGTGTATTCCACTCCCTGTGGCTCGACCACACCCTCTCCTACAGCCTCGGCCGGGTTCTAGCTCACCACCTGCACTGCTCTGAGTGGAGCCTGGCGTACAATCAGGTCGATGCCGTCGACTTTGTGGACGCTTCAAAGCTATTTCATTCCAGCCTCACCATCGAGAGATATGCCAAGATTTTGGGCTTGCTACTCAATGATCCAAAGCTCCTTGCAGAAATTCTTCGTTTTGCCGAGTCGGAGGGTCTCCACACCTCACTGCTGGTGAGCGACCTGATATCGGTGGTGTACGGGCACTACGTCTTTCAGTACGACCACCTGCAACTCCTTCAGCTGATGAAGGAACTTCTTAGCCACCAAATCAGTGCCTGTGATACCCCGAAAGATCTCTTTGGCGGTGTGGAGCCAATTTTCAGCTTCGTCCTGACCGAGTACTGCACACAGCTGGTGAGCTTCAGAACGTTTCTGACGGAAGCTCTGCAGGAACCTCTGATGCAGGTTCTGGCGTGTGACGACTACCTTGAGTTTGACGTCAACAAGGCTGGGAGCCGGTTCCAAACCATCACGGAATCCCAGAATGGGTCGCTGATCGACACCTCCAGTTTCCTCTTCAATGAGGACCTGGAGAGCTCGTGCCAGCAACTGGCCGATCTTGCCACCCTGTTTCTCAAGAGCCTCACGAAACTCCTGGGGCAGTTCCCTCTGACCCTTAAGTGGCTTCTTGGCAACCTGAAATCACTTGTCCAGCAAAAGTGGCCGGGGATTAATCTCATAGAGCTCCGGAGACCGATAAGCGACGTGCTGTTTGGGTCTATCCTCGGTTCTGCGATCGTGAACCCTGACAGCTATGGGGTTGTGGACCCGAATGTGGTGATCAGCGCCGTCGTCAGATACAACCTGAGCCAGATCATCTCCGTGCTGCAGGGCTGTGCGTGGATGCTGGACAAACCAAGCAGCACGAAGTACCCCATCAACAAGGTCGTGAAGAGAATGAGCACGGTGAGTCGGGACTGGCATTGACAGTTGGTGCCTGGCGTGAAGAAAAGCCATACTTGCGGAGAATGGAAAATCTTGATCTCTAATTGTTACCAGCTGTATGCATTGCTTCCTTCAACAGAAGACCTATATATGCAGCAGGTAGTGTACTTGGTAAGGTTTACTGTTGAAGGGAATTGAGTTACTCTGGGCAGTCTTGATAACCTTACTGGAGATGGTTTCAAAGTTGTATATATATAGCCTTTTGATAAATTTATCTAGTTACCATTTTTGGCAACTGCCGGGCTATTTTTATTCGGCATTGTCCGTAATGCTGACTCAGCGAGTTTACATACTTACAGTGCAGTGTGCTAGAATAGTAAGAATACCACTTGCAGATGTGATAATTACTGTGTATTGGAATTGATAACAGTATGCCAATAGCTGTGGTAAACATTTACATTTCAGTTTCATAGGCCACAGGTTATTCCACATGCATTAGTGGCTCCGTTCCTTCCTCCCTCCTCAGAAAACCTTCTTCTCCCTGGTGGATGGCATCGATGGCGGCTATGGAGATGAGCCCCTCGAGCTCTCGTCTTCTCTCCCTGGGCTCAGGAGGAGCGCCTACCTCGCCTCACAGACACAGCTCAATCAGTTGGTGAGAATTTGGAAGGGAGGGCAGGAGGTGGCGGGGGAGAAAGAGGAGAAGTAGGGAAGGCAAGGGAGGGGAGGGAAGGGGAAGGGAGGGGAGGGAAGGGGGAAGGGAGTGGAGAAGGCAAGGAAGGAGGGAGGGGAGGAGGAAGGAAGGGGAGGAGGGGAGAGAAGGCAGGAGGGGAGAAGGAGGGCAGGAGGGGAGATAGTCTCACTACATCAATTAAATACCACAAGACTTCTGCCTCTGCTATTTATCCTATCGATATTTTACTGGTGTGTGTCTCCTGAATGACCTCATTTCCAGGTCTCACTTCACAGTATTTTTGGCACTATAGCCCTCACTGGCTATAGCGCTAGAAACCAGCTGTTGCCCTCACTGGCTATAGCGCTAGAAACCAGCTGTTGCCCTCACTGGCTATAGCGCTAGAAACCAGCTGTTGCCCTCACTGGCTATAGCGCTAGAAACCAGCTGTTGCAATCCAATTTTGAGACAGCATCCCAGTACTAGTAATTAGCAAGCTCTGATGACATCAGCTATTGAGAATGCACTTCTTTGCATGGCAACTCCTGAAAACAGAGCACTTATTTAGCATTCAGTTAGCTCCTGGCAGATACAAATGTACTTAGCACCCTAGTGGTCCCTTGTTTGGCCTCCTAATGCAGTGGGGATACATGTGACTCCATGGGGGCAGCGATGTGTCTTTTATGTGTCCTTTTAACTGGCTCCCTGTAGACTACATGCTATATCACATGGTCAAAAGGCTGATTGAGGCATGTATGTAATAATTGCATTGTGGGTTCTTGCTATCGAACCAGTGGGTGTACCTCCCTCCTTCCAGGTCGGGCTGCTGTCTCTGATGGCCAACACTCTGGCGGAGAAGAACGAGGGCTTCCAGGCACTCCACCTGCAGATCTGCTCCGTCCTCTCTCAGGTCCTGCCGCCGATGAAAGAGTTGGCGACCGTCTCTCCCTACGCCTTCAATAACAAGCCAGTCGTGCTGCCTAAACCGGTCCAGATGACTAGACAAGATTCGACCGACTCTGCAATTCCCCAGACTCCGACCAAAAGCTCCAGACGCGTGAAGAAGCGAAGATCCGAGCAGGCCGCCAAGGCGCCACCCAAGGTGCTCTTCCCCAAAAAGAGATCCAACAGTATCTCAACTCTGGCACTCACAGATGTCAAGTTCACGTTGCCTTCCCCTCGGGCTAGAGCGATGACCCGTTCGATCTCACCACAGTCCTCCTTGCATGTGGCATCGACTGGCAATTCAGACAGATTCGTCCTGCCCACCCAGGGGAGCACTGATAGCTTTGCCCTCAGCTTCCAGCTCCCTTCGGAGGTCCTCATTCTACCCGTCGTAGAGGCAGATCCCGGCAAGGGAAATGGAATGGGGGAAAGGACAGAGGGAGACGGGAGAAACATCCAGTGGGACTTTGACTTGCTATCAGAAGAAGAGGTAGGTATAGTGATACCTGGATTGGGTGCACTTGCATTTTTCACTCTCGGTAACAGCTCTAAGAGCCCACTCTGTATAAGAGTCCATCCCCATGTCGTTCAGGTATCTCCTTAGTATTTAGCTGGGGTCCACCCTAACTTATCTCGTAAGAGCCCACCCTGTAAGGTTCCATGAGTACTTAACTACATTCGATATCTCATGTACTTCCTTGTGTTCTTCTTTGTATTGTTTGTCTTTCTGTACGATTCCTTGTTTGTGGGAGCACGATTATAGGAAAACCTGTTGTACAACCCTTTCTCGTTTGAGATAAAATCAATCAAATCTCACATACGTACAATTATCACCTGTGTTTCCCCCCCCCCGGGCCCTCCCCCCCAACAGTTTATGGACCAGCGATGTCGCAGCCCCGCACTCCAGCGCGTGGACTCCCCATCTTTCGGTGAGGATCTGCTCCAGCTTACCCCTGAGACCTCCAAAAAGGTCCCTCCCCGGCCACCACCCCCAGACGACCTCATCTTCCTGGGCGACGAAATCACTGGAGTCTCGGACGAAAACTGGCAGGAGGTCCACGAGAGATCACCTCTGCTACTGCGGACCCAAGAGCAAAGCAATCACTTCGATTTTTCAAGTCTCACCAACGGTCGCGAGTCCCCGCCTCCGAAATTGAGCCATCGCAGAAAGTCATACAAGAGAGAAAACAGTCCCGTCGTTGGCAAGTCCTTTAAGAGGCTGCACGAGGAGAATGGCGATTCTGTCACTACATCCCTTACTACTCGGCCCCTTCGGGTATCATCTCCGCAAATTGCAAGTTACCGTGGTGATAGTGGCTCTGCAGAGTCACACTTGGAAGCGAAACCAGAGACATTGAGCATTCCGGATTTTGGCAGGAGTAGGAGTAAGTCCAGTCCCGAGTCTATGCTATCACCTGTTTGTGCATTCGGAGAGATGGTAGGTGAGGAAGAAGTGACATCTGCCGACCCAAAACCGGAGTACGTCCCCACGGGAAAGCCGGGTCTCAGTCCTGACGTGGGTTCCATCAGCAGTGGTCAGTCGACAGAGAACCTTCTCGAGGTTTACACTCCATTGGAGGGAGATTCCCCGCAGAGCTCCCCTCGAAGGGGGTTTAAGAAATTTCGGAGAAACTTAAAGGAGCGTTTCAGAAAACGCGCCAAAGACGAGCAGCAGAAGCCGCGAAGCAAGAGCGAAAAAGATGCCATCATCAAGGAGGTGTCGCTAGACGTCCCCAAGCCCCGCAGTACCAGTGAACTACACTACAGTCAGAATAAATCCAGCGAAGAAGACTCCCCCAAAAAGACCCACAAAGCACGGAGATCCTACACGATTCTGCTAAAGGACATAACAGACAAGTACGCCACAGGCAGGAAACCCAAGAGCAAAGAGACCTCCTCCACCACCACCACCACCACCACCGGCAATACCACAAGCGGTCCGTCTTCCTCGGGAGGGACACCAAAAACCGATTCAAAGTATCAAGACGTGCGGTCCTCAGTGGCTAGAATGCCCCCCGGGAGGTTTAAAAGATCCCTCTACTGCGGTCAGCTTAAATACAAGCTGAGGGTGGCCCTCCAGGGCATCCACACGCCCCTCTCCACCAGCCCCATCTACCTGCAGCTTTGTGCGGACGAGGACTCCAAGTGTGACTCTCGCTACCATCTGGTGACGCTGCTCCAGGAGGCTCTCCAGCGGAGCAAGTGGCGGCACGATGACATGGAGATAGCGCTGCTCACCGAAAGCCTCAGAATGGTGGAGCCCCTGCCCAACCAACTGTGAGCATAGCCTCGTTCCTAGGCTCCACTCCCAAGTGTTATTAACATTATGCGAAAATGCTGAGCAGTGAAGTCTGTGTAGCCTCATACCCGGGCCGTATCTAGGCCTGCCCTCGCAGCTTTTTTTGCAGCCGTGGAGATAATGTTTTGGAGCTGTGGAAATCGTTTCCACGGTTGCAAAAAGTTAAGGGGAGGCCTGGGTACGAGATCGTTTCCATGGCTGCAAAAAAGCTGTGAGGGGAGGTCTGGGTATGAGGCTAGACCCTGTGAACATACAGTTCCTTGACCTTAAGGGATGGTTAGGATAGGTGCAGGATGTTTTTGAAACACGTGTGGAGGAGGCGTGATGGCCCTAGGTACACATCCTGCAGTTTCTAGAAGGCAGCTACAGTTTCTAGGAGGCGGCTACTGTAAACACACAATAGCAGAGAATTGTGTGTACTAAGCCCCTCCCTCTTCATGGTTGAGTGTGTTGCTCATGAAGCAGCTGAAGTGAATGGCCTTTTAGCTGCCACGTTTTGCAATGGACAATCAGTGTGCAGCTACGAAGTAGCCTCGTACCCAGGCCTCCCTCCCACCTCCGCTTTTATCTCACAGCCATGGAGAAAAGTGCTGAAGTGGGAGGCCTTGGTACGAGGCTAGCTGCAAACAGCTGTTTTTAGCTGAGCTAAGCATAGGGCTGTCTTGTATGTTGTATGTTGTATGGCCTAGTCTTGTATGTTTCCAATACAGTAAACTATTAACCTCTTTCCCAGGCTCTTACGCATTGCTTCTATAAAGCCTGGGACATGTGTTATTAACTACTTACTTATGTAAGGGCAGGGACCAATTGAAAGATGGTTGCCCTTCTCTACCTTTCACTGGAGACATTGTTTCAGTGCTCAATCTGTGGTGCGGATGTTTCCCCTCTGTGTCTCCCGTGCAGGGTGGCGGAAGTGCTTGAAGGGGTCCACGAGGACTACATGAAGCGATCGGCCTACATCTCTTACCTGGTCAAGTCTCACCAGAAGTTCCAGGACGCCAAGCTTCAGGTGGCCGCTGTACAGGTGGCAGTCAACAGGTGAGGTGTGGCTATGGGTGTGGCTATGGATGTGGAAGAATCTGCATACCAATGTACTTGTCAGGGTTTCATGCATGATTTTTCGGTGGGTTTACTACTACAACACGCACACTTGGGTAACGTGCAGGTAGCTGTTCTAAAGCCACTTCATTCCAAGGTGGACGACTCGGCTATAGCATTAGCCCATACCAAGGCCATGTGTAAAATTTTGGAGCTCTTCTAAACTCTAGTACTGCTGCTGTAATATCTGTGATTTGTGAAGCGGGTAAACAACCTGTTATGCCATTTCTTCCAGAGCTGGCAGGTTTAGCTACTCTTCGATATATTTGTCTACCACCCTCAGCAAGGCCAAGGGAGTAGAGAATCAAATGCATTTTGTACAAGCTTTTCCCATTTGTTACAAATGACTTGTAGTGCCCAAACACAAACTGTTATGGTTACTCCACAGACCTCCCCCATCCCTTCTCTCTCTCTCTCTCTCTCTCTCTATCTCTCTCTCTCTCTCTCCCCTCCCAGAATGAAACAAGTTCAGGAGGAGCAGTTTGTCAACTTTGCAGTGAAGCTATTCCTGGAAATGCAGGAGTCTGAGCTGAGAAGGTTTGAGGCTCTTGTGGTCTGTACACAGAATAAAGTGTTTGTTTTGATAATTTCTGGTTGGTTTACTCTCAGGGTGTAGATACCGTATACAGTTATGGTATAATACATTTGGTGCTCTAGTCATCCTATGTTTCTTCTTGTAAGGGGAAAGCTCTGAACGTCGTTGCAGATGACAATGATTATACGTTGAACATGTTGAGTTGCAACTTGTAGTTATTAATATAGCGAGGTGAATTTTAGTGCTGAACCTCAATAGGGTGTAGGAGGGCAACATCACTCTGCAATCATTTGAGTATGCTCTGGAAGTTCTGGTTGTGGAGATCCTCTTTAAAATGACCCCAAAGTTTATGAATGTATCTTTATAATACTCGATAACTCTTGGTACTGATAATGGTCTGTAAACTCCGTTATACTACCCAGGATATCTCCTAGTAATGCTCTGTAAACTCCGTCATACTACCCAGGATATCTCCTAGTAATGCTCTGTAAACTCCGTCATACTACCCAGGATATCTCCTAGTAATGCTCTGTAAACTACCCTAGGTTTGTGCGTGAGCTAGAGGAGCGGGACCTGGCGGACGAGAAATGCTCCGTCATGGAGTTCTGCCTGGAGAGCTTCTCAGAGGCCATCCAAGAGAGCGGCAGCTGGCTATGTAAGTTTGGATAAGCTAATGAACTCTTTAATTGACAATCATAATTTGAATGTTTACTCAAGTGTGCAATTGTTTTCATAAGCCACACTTTCTGTAGTTTAACAGAAGTCAGTAGCTGCAATGTCTATGAACCTGTTAATGTGTGATTAGTGTGGAATTGCACGATTCTTGTTAGTACTAATTCTCGTGTCGTTTGGGAAATACACAGACAAAATTGGATGCGCTTCCTCGTGCATTTGCCTTGTCTGTTGTTCACACAATTATTCCCAAATCACACTCCATTCCCATACTATTATGGGTTTCCACCTCGTTGCATAGATCACGCAAACCTATTAGCAGTCATGTGACCAGAGCCAATGGGCCAGATCCACACAACCCCCATTTCTAGGCTAAGTGTCTCCTACAAAACTAGTAATGGACACTTCAACTGCTCATGTCTTAGCCTAACCTCCTAACCAGGCCTTCCACGCCCAGATTTCATCTCACAGCTGTGAAACTCCTCCACAGCTGTGAGGTAAAGTTCGGGCGTGGAAGGCGTGGGTACGAGATTGTAGTAGCCTACGCACACTGTGGAGTAGTGGTCCACAGTGTGATAAGGTGTTTTGACTGAAGGAGCTCCAGAATGTATGTGGCTGGCCCCCCTCCCACATGCCCAGGGGACTGGTTAGCTAGGGCCTTGTATGGAGGCAGCCTACATTCCCAGGCCTTCATCCCAGCTTTGTCGCTTGCAGCTCGAGGGGAGCCTCGCGACGAGGCTAGTCTGGAGGCCTCTTCCCTTCAGTTTCAATAAAGTAGTGTAAGGCCTGGGCGTGAGGCTACTGCTGTTAGCAGCGTCCAGTGAGGGTGTGCATGACAGTCTTGATAGACTGGGACTACACGACAGTGAGCAGTCTTTTCTTAGCCATCGTCACTCATTACTGCCTGTCATGCAGAAAGAAGAATTCTTGCAGCGCTGGACCTCGTTTGCTGCGTTTCACTCCCATCTTTTTTTTTTCCATGGCATCCAAAATGCAGTTGTGTACATGTAGGAATCTCTGTTAGCATGTGTACACGTGTGTGACTCGCAGTTAACCGGGTCATTTCCTCTGACAAATCCTGCATGTAATCATCTGCTTCAACATCTGTTTGTTCAAACTCTGTTGTTGTTGTTTCTCTCTCCCTCCCTCCTTGGACCACCCTCCCTCCTTGGACCACCCTCCCTCTCTCCCTCCCTCCTTGGACCACTCTCCCTCCCTCCTTGGACCACCCTCCCTCTCTCCCTCCCTCCTTGGACCACCCTCCCTCTCTCCCTCCCTCCTTGGACCACCCTCCCTCCTTGGACCACCCTCCCTCTCTCCCTCCCTCCTTGGACCACCCTCCCTCTCCCCCTCCTGTCTGACCACCCTCCCTCTGTCCTTCCTTGGACCACTCTCCCTCCCTCCTTGGACCACCCTCCCTCTCTCCCTCCCTCCTTGGACCACCCTCCCTCTCCCCCTCCTGTCTGACCACCCTCCCTCTGTCCTTCCTTGGACCACTCTCCCTCCCTCCTTGGACCACCCTCCCTCTCTCCCTCCTGCCTGACCACCCTTCCTCTGTCCTTCCTTGGACCACTCTCCCTCCCTCCTTGGACCACTCTCCCTCCTGCCTGACCACCCTCCCTCTGTCCTTCCTTGGACCACCCTCCCTCTCTCCCTCCCTCCTTGGACCACCCTCTCTCTGTCCTTCCTTGGACCACCCTCCCTCTCTCCCTCCCTCCTTGGACCACTCTCTCTCCCTCCTGCCTGACCACCCTCCCTCCCTCCTTGGACCACCCTCCTCCTCGATCATCTCCTTCTACTCAGACTGGCCAGACACTGACCAGGTTGTGAACTGCCTAGAGGATCACCTTTTTTCCCACGTGTACACACACCTCTTCCACCCCAACGGTGACTCAGACACCATGCGAGACCAGTGAGTCACCCCCAGCTGCATGGCGGCATTAGGGTATTCTGTATACATACCCACTGAAGCCAGCGCTCTAAGTTCCATAGTAACAATAATCACACTTTACTAGACTAAGTGTCAGAAGACCAGTAAAAGAATGTCTTAGAGTAGTGCAGTGACAGGGGTTCGTATAGGAAAATCCCCAAGGGGGGCTTAAGTATGTCGGAAGACATTTTGGGGAGTGTGTGTATAGTGATCAGTATTCAATTTTGAAGGGTTAAAATTCCCAATGGGGGGGGGGGGGGGCACAAAGTTTCCATGGGGGGCGAATGCCACCTCCCGACCCCCACTAATTGAAGCCCTGAGTGAAGGATGTATTTTGAACCCAACCGCCCTCCCAGACTCCAGTATTGGGTTGTAGGATGATCAGGATGTTGGGAGTGTGGCAGCATCCTGGAAGTGCAGCGGATGAATGAGTGACTTTACGCTAGAGTGTGTGTTAACTCATCTGCTTCTTCCTCCCTTTAGGATCTTCTCCGGCCATTTGTCCAAGTTGTCTGACACCATCACTCCAACCCACAAGAGCCTGCAGATCCCAACAGTGAGTTGGCTACACACGCTACAAGGCTGTGGAGGGCTCGATAAATAGGACCCACTCTTTAAAAAATTGTATTTGAAACGACAAAATTGTAAATTTGTGTTTGGAATGTCAAAAACTACCACTACATGGGCCATTAGTTGGGAAGAGAACCAGGATCACAATTCTTTAATTGTATAGCGTACGTCACTGTTTTTCTTACAAGCAAAGGCTTTATGACACTGTTTTTTTTACAAGCTACCATAACCAATACAAAATGAATGCTATAGTGGCAGGGAGGCTGACCTCAAAGGCTTTATGACATTTTTTTTATTTTTACAAACTACCATAACCAATACATGATTAAGACACCCTGCTGTAGTGGCAGGGAGGCTGACCTGAGGTAAACCAAAGGCTTGTAGCCTTAATTCATTTTTGCTCACAAACTAAAATCGTGTCTCTTCACTTTGCATCTTGTTGCCAATTCTGCAGATCTATCACAGCAGCTGCCCATGGATGGCTGCACAGAAGCACCTGAAAGCCATGGCCGTATACAAGGTTAGCAACCAGGAATTACACGTAACTACATTACGCTTTCCTCTTCCTCCAAGAAGAGCCCCAAGACAGGGAATGGAATGTGAGTGCGGGTCAAGTGCTGCATCGAGAATTCAGAGAATTTATACTCAACAAAAGTTGTTGAAAGAGGGTCAGCCGTATCCTTCCCTCGCTACCGATACCTGATGGGCGCCTGCTTTATACCCAAGCCGACTTTGGAAGGAGTCCCTAGAAAGTCTGAGGAGTGAAGCCAGTTTGGCCGCTTGTTCCACTTCTTTTCTCTCAATTACTGCCCGTTGGCCAGACTGTGTTCGTCTAGCTTTCAGCTGAGTCAGCCAAACTGTTGTCTCACTAGCCATACCTTTTCTCCCTTCGCCAGTACTGAACAAAGGTCGTTTGGAGCCGATAGAGACCATACCAGAGAGGGGGGTATACACATAACAATAAGGGATTAGTGAGCTCTTCATGCTTAAATTTAGCCTATACAGTGGAACCTCTATAATATGGTTACTCTATAGAGCAGCCACCTCTCTATTAAGGTCACCTCCCAGTGTACATAAGTATTATGGACCAGCCACCCTCTGTAATGCAGCCATAAAATGTTGGCCTGAGGGTGACCACAATATGGAGATTCCACTGTACTCATGCATTCACTGTGTAGGGGTACAGAGTCGAAAAGTAGTGAGCTAAAACTAAAAGCTCTCGTCTTTTCCCCGTCTTTACACAGTCGCCCCGAGGCAAGGTACGCTGCATCGTGCAGAGCTGCCGGGTCCTGATCAGTTTGCTGCAGTACGCCAAGTGCGGGGACCCTCCGGGAGCGGACGACATGTTCCCCGTGCTAGTCTATGTCCTCCTCAAAGCTAACCCTCCCGGACTGCTCTCCACCATCCAGTACATCAAGAACTTTGCCGAGAGTCAGTTGGGTGGGGAAGACGCCTACTGGTGGGCCCAGTTTAGCACTGCTGTTGAATTCACCAAAACCTTAGAGTAGGATTTCTACCCCTCTTGTTCACTTTATTTTTTTTTTTTAGAATTTTTTTTAAACATGCATATTAATATTCGACGATACATCTAATGTATCCATTAATATATGCACTGTCTGTTATCTCCTCCTGTTACTATATTGTAATGATATATATCTGCAGTCCATTAATAACTGGTATATTTATTACATTACATGTAAAGCTTTCAGACATCGTATAATAACTCCTGCCTTATTCCCAGATCTTCATGCGTGTTATCGCAAGTGAAGTGGACATTTTGACAAGCCAGCAACAAAAGGCTGTGTAGCTAGCTGAATGTCCAAAAGCCTACGTGGGGGATAATTGGCAGCTGAAGACAATCCATTGCAGGTAATTTGAACCTGCAGGAGTGCAAAATGGTGGTTTTGTTAGTACAATCGCCTGCTGATGGGCCTACATTCCGGCAAACAGCTGGGTGCCTGGAATAGAATTGAGGGGAGGAGAGGTCTTTCATTGTATAATGTGTTAACTAGACGGTATGATCGAAGTCTGAAGGTGATAGTGTGAGTGGGCATCAGTCCGTATACATGCATGTAGGTGGCGTCACTGGCATGTGTCTGCGTAAATCAAATTCCCGTGTGTAAAAGTTACTCATCATGGTTAGGTCAGCGTAATTTGATATCTGTCATAAACGAGGAGCAATCAACACATGTACAGCGTCACATTTTTATAGTTCTCGATAAAAAAAATTCATAAAATGTATGCTTTTATAACTTTTGGCAAACAACCCTGGGTACTGGATGGTTGATGGTTCGGAAACAGAAAGCGAATGTATGTGGCATAACTGTTACAGAAAAACAAACATTTGTCACATGTCAGGTGTGGTGCATAATATCAGGATTCTGTGACAGGGTAGACAGTAAATTTAAAAAGTGACCACAGGCGCATCATATGGTATAATTATTGTGATCGAATAATTTTTCGTAAATATAACGCATTCACATGTGCATCATCTCTTGAGCGCTGTTTGAAACGGTTCTGACTTTACAAATCTCACAAAACTGTCTCTGGCCATTAATAGGTAGATGCTCTGCTGTGCTCTTGCAAATGTCTCTCTGTTCGGTGACTTCATGTTCTCAATGATCTCCTTGGTTGTCTGGTGATCAATGTTGACCTGAGACGGCAGATGAAACAGTTTGTATACAGACAAAAAGAGGAACTAACAACAGAGCAACATCAAAGATAGACTATAATATGTTATTGCTAGCTGATCCAATCTCTGATATAGGGGGGGGGGATTCTTTTCATTTGGACACATTCTGGGCTATAAGTTCGATCCCCCCTTTAAAAAGCTAGCTTCAAAGCCACTTTGTGGTGACGTGGGGACTTTGATGGTTTATGAGGTTATCAGGAAGCAGTCTAAGGGTGTGGAGGACTTCCTAATGGGGAGCTAATGGAGAAGGAACCATTTTTCTTAACCCACCAGATACAAATTCAGGGAGTTAATCGAGTTAATGCAGTTGTGGGATAGCAGCTGGTCTATACCAGGGGATGCCTCCAGACATGCAGGGTTGTTTGGTTTAGAATTTGCATGCTTGAAGTCAAAACTCCCTCTAAAGGAATATGTCCACCTGTCTTGTGCATATAAAGTAACTCTACAATGGATACCTTGAATACCAAGGACATTATCCATGTTAAAAGATTATCTTACCCCACTGCAGCTGGTTTCGTTACCTTTTCAAGATCCCGTAGATTGCAAACCATGCTATCAGCATATCAATAACCACCTTAATGGGCCCTAGCTGATGCTCCCATGGATGGCATGCTAATTTATTTTAAAAAACTCACCAGCTTGGATGCTCGTTGAGAGATGAATTCCTCAAAGATCACTTCTGCCTCCTTCTTCAGTGATTTTTTAGGCAAGTCCTTGTGTCGCTCACACGCTCTCCAGAACTGGATGTTCTCCTCGCTGAACTCGGACTTCAGAAACTCCTCAAACAACACTATCCCATCTGGAAATCAGAAAGAGGGGAGGAGGATACTGTCATTTCCTTTCACCCACTGGATATGCCACTCCTACAATAACTGTGTACAGCTTCGCCCTATGACCATGAAATCACAGCGTACTACAACAGTGCCCTGTGTACATATATAAAGCTGCAACATCTGCACCGTCTTGTGGCTCCATATTGCTACACAGTCCAACTTGATAACACAGATAATTATGCAGAATGAAGTATTGCTATTGAATAGCACTGAGGTTTTCCATTCACCTGGGTTTCTGAGCAGTTTATCGAACGAACCTTCCCACTCTCTTAGCACATCCACACCGATACTGAAGGGAAAAGATGTTATGATGCATCAGTAACACTGCAATCATAGTATCCATGCTGTAATATATGCAACGGAAACTTTAGTAGCTTATTCCTTGCAACGTGCAAACCGCACTACAGTGCAGCTTATGCCTATGCTAGCTGTGCATAGTCTGTGTGATTTAAATAGATAGTGCATCCGTGTATCTCTGAGCTCTTTAGTATTAAATAGGACTAACCTATCAAGGTTCGGCGCCTGCCTTGGCGACGTCGATCGTTTGCTTTTCTTGTCCTTGCGGTGTTCTCCCCGGCCAGTGTGCCTGTCCGTCTTGCCTCCCACGCCGAATCTGGGAAAGAAAGAGGCAGATTCACCGGAGCCTTTTCTCTTTGTTTCTTTCTCGCTTTCTCCATCGTAAACGCCGAATCCATTTGCAGAAATCGGAGGCTCAGTGCCCGTCGGACTGTCGCCTTTGCTGCTCTTTCGACTAAGAATAGGCATTTTAGCAGACTCTCTGCGGTACTGGCAAAGCTACAGGTTAATCTAAGCGTGCAACTGTCAACTGAGCTCAGGCCGCTAATCGAAACCACTTTACTTGATTATTGCAGTTTAGTGCCGTTAATACTATGACGCAATGTGACGAAACAGCCAAATATTAGCTAGCAATATCCGGTCTGTTAAATCAACAGTTGTAAGAGGAAACAGTAGAAATGCAAAACCAGAGCCAATCAAAAGCATCACCCTAAGCTAAAGGCCATACTCACAAGCTTCTTCTCTTTGGAACACTCTTCTGCGTGCTGTCAGACTCGGAGTGCTCCAGCTGCTGACTCTGCCGCCTGTTGGCCTGCTGCGTCACTGGTTCCTCCGCCTGTGCCCCTGTCGGCTCCTCCTCCTTCTCCTGCCTCTCCACGGCACTCCCCTCGGGGATGACAGACATGGGGCTCCCGAGGGGACTCTCTCCCAACTCCTCCGCTGTCCCCGTTGACACAGGTGATGTCATCGGCTGGCTTTGGGGAGATTGGGGCTTCCGGGGGGCATCAATTTTGGGAAGATTTGAAATTCTAGGCACCTATGGAGGGTGAATTGTTAATTTCGTCATTGGCACTCCATCTAATGTATTGTGGTCACACCAGAGGATGGTCCGTTGGTACAATACGACGAGTCTATATACTCGTATTTGTCCTAATTATACACCAGAAAAAATAATTACAACCATTGGCTGGCACTTGATTTAGAGCATTCATCGAAAACAGTCCTAGCCCAGACCTCTCATCTTTTCCAGAGTGGACAGGGCTCAAATTTGCAGCAATTATACCATTAGGTGCTAGCTACCTGCTGCCATTAGGTGCTAGCTACCTGCTGCCATTAGGTGCTAGCTACCTGCTGCCATTAGGTGCTAGCTACCTGCTGCAATATGGTACGCCACTCCTACTGCTTCTGTGTTGCTAAACTACAGACAAGACAGCCCCAGGCTACTGCTGTCATCTAAGCAGGCTACCCTGCCAAGCTATTAATGTGAGGGGGTTTCCATAATTAGGAGTGTCCACATCCTTTGGTTTCAATTAGGCACTATTTTCACCAAGACATGCTGCTCCACACAGCTCTCTATATATGGGTATAACCCTACCACTGAGAGCCCATAGAAATAATACTCACAAGTTGGGGGGTGGAATATTAAGGATGGCTATAGCTAAGTTCGAAGGTCAAGGTTCATAAGGTCACTGCTTTCACAGGGAGAACCTCCTGCGGTCTTCAGTAATGGGCATGCAGGAGGCGCACCACGTGACATTAGTCTGACCGTACCCCAAGATGAAAGACCAATGATGTCATCCCGTGAACCTTGACCTTAGCAGCCCGGTTCCCAGGCCTCCGCCCAGCTTTTGTCACTTCAGGGGGGCGGGGAGAGCCTGGTAGCAAGGCTATGACCTTTGTACTTTAATTTTAACTACAACTGCAAGAGCAATAAGTCACCTGATACTCGTGTGATCGTAAACTCTGAAATGAAGTGGTATTACCACAAAATTTACGAGTAGTTTTATCGTGACAAAGAAAAGATAGCAATTATAATTATAAATTTCAGTTTGAGGGTGGTTACATAATGGATGGAGTCAACATACACATAGTAGTTTAGTAGCTAGCTAGTCTCGACCAATGGAGTACCTGAACGCCAAGCAGTGCAAGGGGTGCGTACAGCCACAACAAACAAATTAGCATCAAGATGGCAAAAATACTTCCACACATGCAAAAACGGTAGCATTATGCATTAAGTACTTGAGCATATTGTTTCTAATGTCATATAATATCAGAATAAGGATTGATTCTACTGCCACCGTTTGAAGCCTTACAGAGGATTTTTGCCAAAACAGAAGCACACTTAATTAACACATGAATAGCAGCTGTAGAAGGGAATGTCATTACATAAGCTGATGATTTTTAGGTCTGCATGTAGAAGACTTAAAAGGAGAAAGTAAAGAGAAGCCAGCTAAGCTGCATACCACAGAAAAGTGCTGTACTGTTCCCCTACACTGAAAGGCTGCCATTAGAGAGTGTTGCCTTGTGCTGTGAGCAGACTCTGAGTATAAGCCAATCTTTGCATCTTGAGTATAACCCCACTGCTGCCATGTTCCTGTCCTGGTCTACTTTCCCTTCCATGCAGTCTAACTTGTCACTACACCCCTAGGAAAGGTGCTCAGAAACAACCTTGTACTCAAACACATTGGGGGTGTAGCACCTTAAGTTGAATCTGAAACAGTTAGTGCAAAGGTCACGGCACATGATATGACAACTGGTATTGTCATGGCTACCTTATCTCCGGGTCTTCTCCTGTGCGTGAGTGACCCGGATGCTCTCTCCTTCAGTCTCTGCATCCACTCTGCCTTTTCTTCAGCAGAGTATGCCCGTATCAGCCGATTCAGGGTCTGTGTGTGTGTGTGCATGTGTGCGTGTGTGTGTGCATGTGTGCGAGTGTTATGCGTGTGTGTGTGTATTTGTGTGTGTGCGTATGTGTGTAACCTTGTATCCAGGCCTCCCACGGCCAAATGTATCTTGCAACCATAGAGAGAAATTGTTTACAAGATAAAATCTTAGCATAGGAGGTCTGGGTATGCGGTTATGTGTGTGGGCGTGTGTGTATTCCTGCATGTATGCACCATACATAATGCCTACATATGTAGGGAACATCAACATGCTTCTGTCTGACGACAAAGTCTTTTGTGTGGTATATGTGTATACATTTACAAGGAGATTGTTCAAAAACATTCTACACTTCGATATCTCCACGACAGCAACAGATAAGGTAAACCATACCCTAGCCTGGTCCCCCATACCCAGGCTGCAAAGAATGATAAGCCTTGAATAAAAGGACAAGTCTTCCAAACATACTTTGCTAAGTAGTTTTTAATCAGTACGGCAGCTGCCACATACCACATAGCTCGAATGTCATGCACTACGTGGAAGCACGCCATAAGATGGCTGTGTGTACCTTCAGCTTCCAGAAACGATCAACACCGAAGCCGGAGAAACTTGACCTCACTTTGAGGCTCTGGTGGTCGGGCCAAGTGGTAGCTTGCTGTCTCTGGAGATGCTGACATATTTCTTTGCCATATCATGCATGCAATTCACTCTTTGTTCCTACTACTATTGGGCGGGCATTTACTCGAGCTATGCAGTATGTTTCATGTGCTGGATGAGAGTCATTGAACGTCTGTGAGAGCTAGCTGAAATCAATTCAAGCCTGGAAAGTGACCAGTAAGAGAGTGCGAACTGTTTTCTGTTTGTGTTAACTGATACATACGATTACAGCCACTTCAGTTTGACTTCAATATCTCAAACTCACTTTCTACTCCAGCGGAACTACTCCGATTGCTACAATGTCATAATTTATTGCACAAGAACCCCCTCCCCTTATCGTGCGCTCCCCACCGGAATGTGACTTTGTGAATTTGATTCTTATAAAAATTGTCACATAAATGGTAATAATTATGAAGTGTTGGTTTTTTTTACTTCAATATTTATTCATCTGAAGGGGTCAGTAACTCTCATTTTAAGATTTGAGTACCTCAGTTGTCTAAACTGTGATACTCTATACTAGTCTCACATGACACCAGAAGCAGCCTCAAATTTCAGTCTCATTTCCAGACCTCCATTCCAAAAAAAGTAGTGGTCTCGGAATGAGACAGCTGCCTCACTCAACCGATAACCACACAAACTAAATTATAAGTATGAAACTGCTGCTCACCCCGTCTGCTGCTGAGATCTGGAACTCTGTAACTGTTGGAGGGAGAGAAAACATTACCATGGTAACAGGTATGTGAAAATAGGCGTGGTCATGGTGACGTCTCTTATTATAAGAAAGTACAATGAATGGCCAATCAGATTCACTTTTCTTTACTTCCTAACGAACATACGTATGTTTGTCAGGAAGGAACTAACTATAATTAGTGTAACTGGCAATGGCCAGCTGTAAAGAGAAACCACAGAGACGTAGCAGGAAGCAGTAACAATAAACAGCGACCTGCTATGCATGATCAGAAGCATTGCAAGACCCCCCACCCTAGAATCTATGCCAGGGGAATTATTTCACATTCCTTACATAGCATTTAAGTGACATAATATGGCAGCAGTACCAAAATGGTTGCAAATCATATCTTCTGGGTAGGGGCATACCATAGACTACACTTATCAAATCGAATGGTGTTAGTCCCCCCTACCCTCCACCCCCCCCCAACATTAATGATGATGTAATACCATCTGATGACATCATGCATAATGATGTAACCACGATGTAATGCCGACCTTCTGAGCAGTTGATGTCCTGCACAACGAGTTGGTCCACGAGCATGGGGGCCTGAAAGGTGCTAAGGATCTTGCCCTGCCGGCGGGTGAGGAGGAGGATGTCCGAGAACAGCATCAGCCATATCTGGTGTGTGTGTGTGTGTGTGTTCAATACTATTGTTTCGAACCAGATCCACCACTGTTCTGCATCACGAGCAGTAAAGACCCAAGTGGGTAGTACGGGTTACAAAATTACCTAAAGTTCATTAAATTTTCACTTTCATTCCTCCTTGTCTACTGTACAAAAGCGGCCTGGCCTGTGGTGACATTTTACAAACCTTTTTCTTCTTCTTCTTTTCAATGAGAAGGGCCTCTCCCTCGTGCAGCAGCAGACGGCCCGGCACCACTATAGGAAACGCCTGAAGATAGAGATGGTTGCAAGGTCAGCTGCATTTTGAACTTTGAATGTGAAAATTAAATATTTAATTAATTCCTTATAAAGAGATAATCTATTCCACTTAATATATCATGACATCGTTCAATTGTTGGTATGGTTACCTGGACTCCACGTCCAAAGCCAATACAGAGCTGCAGGCTGTTCATCGTGTCTCTGTCCTTCTCCCACTTGTACACCAGGTCCCTCTCTGGGCACAGCTGCATCAGGCCTGAAAAATATATAGCCAAGAGAACTATAATAGCATGTGCACCCTGAGCAGTGAGGTGCTGAACCTCAGTGGGGTACGCAGCCACTTCAATGGTATTCAGTGATGCAACATTAATGTTGTCTCTCTCGATGGAATGCAGTCAAGCCACCCAGGTGGTAGAGGTTGGGTAATGGCACATAAAAAAACCCTCACCAGTCAATAATTGCAAGTCCCCTGATCTGGTGATTAATGAATATCAATCCCCGTGACAGTTACCAGCCACTCTCGTGTGTGATCACTGTAGTTGCTCTAGCGTTAAATGTACTGCATTACGTAACTCTCCCTGCTGGTCTTACTGTTCACTACTGAGACCCACGTACGCCGGCTAGGTGTTAGTATACAGTTATTAATCAGGGTAGCTATTGTACAGGGTAGTTATTATACAAGGTAGTTATTATACAGGGTAGTTATTATACAAGGTAGTTATTATACAGGGTAGTTATTATACAAGGTAGTTATTATACAGGGTAGTTATTATACAGGGTAGTTATTATACAGGATAGAGAGTAATAACTAATACTCGGATAATCCCTGTAGCTGCCTGAAAGATGATTATCGTAACCGGCTATAAGAAGTTAAGCAGGCTGTGGAGCAGCAAAGTTGGGGCTTTAGACAAGATGGCTTGCCAGAGAAAACACACCTTGTATGATGGAGGTGAGATAGCGGTGGTCCTCGTGCCACAGCGGAGTGAAGTAGCTGACCGCCATCATGTACTTGGTCAGCCTCGGCAGGTACTCCTTACCAGACTCGATGAAAGAGTAAATGCTCGGCTTCTTCTCTCCCACGACTGACTCCTGAGGAGAAGAGTAGGAGCTTACAAGAAGAGCCAAAAAAAACAGTTGCTATGCTCAAACGTGACATCCCAGGCATTCATACTTCCAAGTCCCATTCCTATGATTCATTCTTAGGCACCATAAACTTCCATGCACCATTCTCAAATACAATGTCATGTACTTCTATGCCTCATTCTCAGATATCCATATTCCATGCCTCATTCCCAAGCATCCATACTTCCATGTCTCATTCCCAATCATCTATACTTACATGCCTCGTTCCCAAGCATCCATACTTACATGCAATTTTTCCCATGCACAGTCTACAAAACCTATCCAATGTAGAGAACTATCGTATATTGTACACACCTGCACAAGTTTGGTGAATTGTTCATTGGTGAAGGAGAGCGCAATTTCCTGGCGGGCAGCGTGCGAGTTCTGCAGATACCCCTCGAAGGTGTTCATCAGCACGGGCAACTGGGAGAGAGGAGAGAAAGGTCATGTGGCAGTCATATGATAGTCATGAGTCCCAGGGTCACGGACTGCCAACGGAGACTCCGATGCACTGCGCAGCTTACCTTTGCCTGGTAGATATCAGCTATCCCAAAGAAGTAGAAGGGAATAGGTGTGGCCTGGGAGGAGTAGGTTATCCTGCGGGCCTTCAGCTGGGCTATGAGCTCCTGACAGACGGTGAACAGCTGCGTGGGGAAGAGGGAAGAGGGAGGACCACCTGTAATCCATTGGGGAGGCAGTGTCACACACACACACACACACACACACACACACAAATGCGCGTACACACACACACACACACACCTCATCAATGTACAGGAAGATGGAGTGATGTGCTGTATCGGGAAGGATGTTAAAGAGGGCCCCCATGTACGTCTCCATGCCAACCTGCAGCTCCTCAAGGAAGCTGAACTCGGCATTCATAACACTGTTGATTGCCTAAGGGTGGGGGGAGGGGCATAGGTTTAAGCCACGCCTACAATCACGAGAGACCAGTTCCTACCCGCTGCCTTCTTTGTTCCAGAGGTAGTAAGGTCTACGTGGGACAGAATTAATTATGATGTAATGATGATGTATTCTACAATTGAGCGCCACTAGTCATATACCTTACCTCCCAATCAACTAGCCCTTCCTCCTCTCCACTGAGGCACCGCCCAAAGTGGGAGGAGTCTCGGCTCTCGGATAGGCTACTCCTGGATGCTGTATTGTTGCCGTGGTGCAAATTTCCATGAGACGATTCTCGGCTTCCAGACAGACCGCTCTTTGAGAGGCCTCTCCCCTCGGGATGGGCGGAACCTCGTTCTTCGGGTCGACCAACAAACTTGGAAGTTGTCTCTTCCATGTCGACTGGCGATCTGGTGCTCCCAGACTGGTTGCTAAGCCCCGAGGCATATGCAGAATCACCGCCTATCGAACCATTGGAAGCCATGACTTTGCTGCTAAAGAGAGCCCTCGACTGGGACCCTCCAGAAGTGTACTCCGGCTGCTGATTGGGTGAGAACCGGCCGTACGCACCCCTGTCCGCGATCTCCCCCTCGATCTGCGACATGGAGTACTTGTCAAAGTGAGTGCGGGGAAGCGGGTGCCTCGAAGTCACCGTGTGTCGAACGGGAGGGGGGCCGAATGCATTGTATTCGGGCTGGGTGGAGGCAAACCTGTCCACACCCATGTTCATCAGATTTGGGTCTTGGTGGTGAGCGTGGGCGTAAGACCCTGGGGCACTGGTCTTACGGGCGTGGGTGGTAGAGTGCCCACCGCTAACCTTCGTGTCAGAGACCTTTCGTCTAGTGTGACCTCTGTGCTCGTAATTCGCTGTAGACTCTTCGGGAATCTGGTCATGGCGTCCTCTTTCTCTGCCGTGCGAGGACGATCCTCGGGAGCGTGGATGATAATGCGTATGGAAGGCTGGTTCGCGAGAGTAGAGCGCTCCGGCGTCAGTGTGTGTGTGTTGGCTGTAGTAGCCACCTCCGCCGCCATATGCAGGGTCTGTGACCTGTGTGAACCCCCCGTGGGTGTGGTGCCTGTGGTGCAGCTGGTGTACAGGGGCAGGCCCGACGGGAGACGAGAGTCTCCTGCCTCCGCGATCGGACATGACGAGTTGTGAGCTGTAGTGGGCCCGGGAGAGACCAGACATGCCTCCGGGGCCTCCACCACCACTGCCTCCCGGGGGAACCGAGCGCATGGACGTGAAGGACTGCGAGAGGAAGGGCTGGGAGGCGAGAGGGGAAGTGAAGGTTGCCCCGCCCTCTGTCCTGGGGGTGGTGGTGGGTGGTGCAGTAGGTGTGGTTTTGGTTGGGGTGGATTGGTGGACAGGGGAGGAGCTAACGTCTCGATAGAGAATGAGGTGCAGCATCTCCGGACACTTCCTACGGGTAGAAGTGAAGAGGAGAACAGTTGAGCACATGTTACCATAGTATACAGCTAGTATACTAGAGTATACGTTAGCTGTATACCATAGTATACTATTCATCAATTGTGTATCACTATTCAAGTCAATTCCATTGAGGTGAAGACCTCTCACCTGACGATATTGACCACCAGGTCTCCACTTGCCCTCAGGACATCCGTCCCTTCCACCTCCGTGATGACATCACCCACTTGCATGTCTGCCATGTGAGCCGGCAGCCCTGGGAAAGAGCATCACACACACTCTCAGCTCAAGTCCTGAGTACATACGTTATTAGCCCACCTCTGACTACGAGCCCACCTATGAGTATAAACCCACCCCTGAGTATGAGCCCACCCCTGACTATGTGAGTATAAGCCCACCCTGAGTATGAGCCCACCCTGAGTAGCCCACCTGAGTATGAGCCCACCCTGAGTAGCCCACCTGAGTATAAGCCCACCCCTGAGTATGAGCCCACCCTGAGTAGCCCACCTGAGTATGAGCCCACCCTGAGTAGCCCACCTGAGTATAAGCCCACCCCTGAGTATGAGCCCACCCTGAGTAGCCCACCTGAGTATAAGCCCACCCCTGAGTATGAGCCCACCCTGAGTAGCCCACCTGAGTATAAGCCCACCCCTGAGTATGAGCCCACCTCGAGTAGCCTGAGTATAGGCTCACCCCTGAGTATGAGTCCACGCCTGAGTACATACCTTCTTCAACCTGAGTGATGAAGACTGGGTTGTGCCCGTGGACACTAAATCCATATCCTTGGGTGCTCTTTACCAAGGTTACCTGAAAGAGGGGAGGGAGGGATGGAGGGAGAGAGGGAGGGAGGGAAAGAGGGAGGGAGAGAGGGAGGGAGAGAGGGAGGGAGGGAGGGAGGGAGAGAGAGAGGGTAGGAGGAGAGGGGAGTATGTTCTCAAATGTCACTGCTGTACTGATGAGTTAATTAACCAAAGCTGTGAAGCACATTATGGACCAGCATTCTTACATAGCCACCCAATTATCAACTACAGCGATACATGTGTCAAACATTACTCCCACTGAAGCCAACCACTCAAGTACAACACAGCAACACTGCACCGCACCCAACTACACCACCATTGGTCAATTACACCGCCACTGGTCACTCACTACCTGTCAGTCTCCTGTCGCAGTCCTTTATATCAACTCTTGAGCTCTGTTAGCTACAAGACTGACATGTGTTTGGCCGTGTACGGTCACACCTATCTCAGATCACAGGGTAAGATACTGTAGCTGGTATAATTTTGGGCCACTTTTCCCAGAAACCTAGTACTTGGGAGTACGCTCCCTACAGAACTATGTAATCTACCTGTAGTAGATACAACTTGCTAGCATTAACAGTAATGGTTTTGTAGTATACTAAAATTTAGGTGAAACTTGCTTCATTAACCGGTCGGAGGACTAGAAGAATAACCACCTGTCATTTATCCTCTCCAGATTGACTGACACAACTGGTCGGCTGGCCACCTGCTGACCAACCAACATCCAGACAGACAGACAGACAGACAATAACTGTACTTGACTGTACTCACAGCAAATGTCAGTCGACTGGGAGACTGGTAGCCGTACGAGGACTCATACTTGGAGACGGAGGTTGGCACTTGCATGTTCTCAGTAAGCCCCTTCTCCTCATCCAGCAGCTGGTACCAGCCATTCAGCCCCTACAACGAGGAGGAAGGGAGGGCCATTCTTGATCAAATCAGAAGTCAGAATTCATTACCCTCAAGAAGCTGCCATTGCATGAAGCTTGCAGGAATGGATGTGTTCCAGAGTAAACAGACACATAATATGCAGATCAGTCCTTAGATTAATACCTCCTCAATTTAAATTAGAATCCTTGAATAAACCTGTATTTCAAATCACATGACCATGTTCAACACACAGTACTTCTGATATGGGTGGGGCTCAAATATATCATGTAATTGTGGCAAATATGCCTTGCGTTTGAGCCCCACCCACACCAAAAGTTCCGAGTTACTACATGTATACTTTATGCTGTCGTGTGATGAAATATGCAATGGAATAATGTTTGTTTTCTTCCTGGGACTGGGTGGCCTTTGCAGCTAAAGTCCTCGAATAAATAGGCATATTACATCCATACTCATCATAGTGTGGGTGTCCTTAATTAGGTACGTTACATTGGTTGATATTATATATGGTTGCTAAGGAAATTGTTGTCCAATAAATATATAGGCCTACTGTCCATAACTATGTGCTGAGGTGTAGTGCTCCAAACATGGAGATCGAGTATCTCAGACACAATATGATGCTAAGCTCAGAAAAGCGAAATACATGTACCTACATGTACCTACATGTACCTACATGTACCTACATGTATCTGCTACAACTAGTGTAGGCGCTAATTTGATCAGTGAAAACCATAGGCTTCAATGGGATACAGTAGTCCATTGAAACAATGCATCCGATATCGGGGCAAAGATGAAGATAAGGACCAAAGTTCATGTTTTGACTGAGTTTCTGCTAAGATAGCAACTTCAGAATTTACCCTGGAGTATTAAACTTCAAAACAAAATTGTTCTATCCTATATTTTTTGACCTAAATTTGAATATAGAGATATTACCACTTCAGTTCAAATTTTCATGTTCCCTGATGGTACTTACATGGCTTCTGTATTGGCTAATATTGGGGGGATTTTGAGAAAACCTGTCAAAATTATTTCCCTGCTGTTTACATACTTATCTGAGTATATAGTAGCGCAATAGTAAAATTCTCTGTCCTTGTACCAACTTGATAATAATTATAGCAGAGAGGTAACCTCTAAATTAAACAGTGTTTTTACTCTGAGCACTGAGAGGCCAGGAAGAAGGAACATGTGTGCATGTCAGTGTGGCTGACCTTGCTGGGTCCCAGGAGGTCCACCACCAGGAAGGACATGCAGCCAACCATCTCGTTCCTGCGTGGGCAGGGTGTGGAAGATGGTGAGGGGAAGATGGTGAGGGGAAGAGAGGGGAAATGGTGAGAGAGAGTCCATGTGTGTTTCCGGATTAATGAAAGAGTAAATGACCACACAGCCTCATGCATCCACTTGGCTTTAGTTATAGTAAGCCTGGTGTTTATCAGTTATAGAGTACATTTAGCATAATTATTACCACGTAATAATACACACATGCACATACACAGACAGACAGATACAAACACACACATGCACACACATAGACAGACACAGACACACACACATGCACATACACAGACACATCATACTCAGACACATACATACACACAGACACACAGATACACACACATACACTCATACAGACACATGCACACACATAGACAGACACAGACACACACACATGCACATACACAGACACATCATACTCAGACACATACATACACACAGACACACAGATACACACACATACACTCATACAGACACATGCACATACACAGACACACACACAGACACAAAGACAGACAGACACACACCTGGCGGTACTATGATGGCTCCACACTGAAATGAACAACCTTCTGGCCTGGTCCTGTTCGGATAACAAGCTGCAGAGAGAGAAGCCGATCAAGTACACCATCTCCCATGCACCATCACTAGACTGCAAATGCCTATCTTCCCACGGCAAGAAATCACGCAGCAAGCATTAATTCTCAATGCCTACACTGAGACTGATTCTTTCCTTCAATACAGGAAATCTCAACTAGGAACAAAGCTATGGGTTGACCACCTCAAGCCTGCAAAGTGCATATTATTCATTCCTGGCACCTACCCTCATCCCATACTCTCCTCCTTTCTGATTTTTCAAGGGAGAGTCTAGGGATGTGGCTACAACTGACTGAAGCATGAATCTATGTTGCTGAACATACAAGGAAAATTTCTGGTTAAAGACGGGGTCCCTCTGTCTGACGATTCTGGTCTTTTCTTTGGTCTGTTTCTGAGGATCTGGCAAGAGGTAGAGCTAAAAGTAGGGAGGGAGGGAGGGAGAGGTGAGGGAGGGAGGGAGGGAGGGAGGGAGGAGTGCAGGAGGAAGGGAGGGAGGGAGGAGAAATGTTTACTTTTCAGGCTTCATTTCTTTCCTTTTCCTTTTGCAATTGTTTCTTTAATACGTCCTCTTTCGTGTACTACTGTTTCCTACAGTTCAATCAATAAGTCTCTAATTGCACACAGTGTTTGCGTGGAAAGACTCATTACATCAGTACTGCAGAAGTAGGACTGTCATTACTGGTCATCAAAACTAGCCAAGACAATTATCTATCCAAAATACGGCTGCCAACTGGTGCCAAGGTAGCAGGATTGCGAAGGTAAACAAACTCCTGTCTACGTTTCTGCTAAAGTGCTTATACCATTCACCACACACCCTGGCTCCAGCAATACAATATCCCACAGTCGGTCATATAAATGCTCTCCACAGCGTGTCATCACAGCATAGTGACTCAGTTCGTGATATTAACCAACATGTCGTAAGCTCTTACCCAAGGCCCAAGACACTTTAATTAACTCTTAGTCTCGTACCTAGACCACATACGTCACCCCTCTTTCGTGGACTGGGAATGAGGCTAATAACTCTTTGAACACCATGGGCACATTATGTGCCCATACAAAATAGAGAAAAGCGTGTACTTTATATTAACGCCTAACATACAATGCCCATACATTGAGCCTTATAAAATTGGCTGAGAAAGAGTTAATTAACGCTGATGCAGCCTCTGTGAGCCCACCCACACTAGAGCCCCTGGGGGGTTACTACAGCGCACACTTAGACCTCTGAATGAAGGTCTACAACAATCCTTAGTCCCTACTTGTTAATAATAGACCATTTTCCATGTGATGACATCACAATGACATCACTGCGCACTGATTTTTTTCTCCCTGAACCTAATCTTTACCATTACTCAAATTTGAATGCAGTAACTTATTCTATCTATGGGCAACTTCTGTCCCTTCCCCCCCTCCCCCTCCATACATTCTCTGTGGGAAATGGACATATTTCACAGCTGCATCTCTCCAGGACAGTGATTTGAAATATCATTTTTCTGCAGCATTTTTTTGGTCCTTGTGAGGATATTTGCATGAGATGTGGTTGAGAGATTGCACGACTTCTTGGGTCAGCTGATGCAAAGACCAAGGCATCTGTGGCTTCCTAGAAGCCCAACATCTAAAACCTCAACTACCAACAAGTTGGGAACCCTGCCGTGATGCAATTAAAATAAAAAGGAGAGGCCACTGCTTTAAGCTCGGGAGTCCTCCCAAAAAGCAAGTACTAGTAGATGATTTAGGTCATGTTATGGTATATCTCGCATAGGTGTCAACCGTCCCGCTTTTGGCTCTCGTGTATTCGCTGTCTCGCCGTCACAATATGTCCCAACTTTTTCTTGAACTAGTGGCATGAAATCTGCGTTAAATTTATCTCGCTTGAGTCGTCCACATCGGTGATAATTTTGGTGTGCTGGGGTCAGCTGTTAGATGCACACATTGTACAAGAACAGCGAGACTAGGTCTGCAGAAGCAAAAAATCTTTTGTGCAGCTGGTGTACACGTGGGGCATGAAGTGTCTGAATGTGAGAGTGCCTTTACCTTGACATAACTATCCAGTGGGTCGCTGTCTTTTCTCAGCAGCCCTCTGGCTTCAAAAACTGTGTGTGTGTGTGTGTGTGTGTGTGTTTGTAAGAGAGAGAGTGAGTGAATGGCAATGAGGTGAGACTACAAAGCATCAAGCCACACACCTCTTTCATGGGAGAGAAATTTTTAATTAAATTCACAATGACTGCGAATATAATACTTTGTCTGACCCTCAAATAATTTATCACGGACTCTCTGAACTGTAAACTGTAAATTCCACAAAATTTGGTGGAGAGATTTCAGAATTCTGTTCTATGAAAAAAAAACATACGTACATGTATAGTTAGCCTTCTGTGAGGTAGAAGACTGCTCTGTGAGTGCCAAGACTGAGCACAGGTATACAGTACACCTGCCACCCATTATGTTACTACACTCACTACCCAGAAATACATGCATGCAACACTAGACAAGACAACACGTCACATCTGGTTCCTACACGAGATGAATGCCTGATAAATTCATTGCTAAGCTCATGATTAGTGGACTAACTACTCTAATCCCTCTTGGGAGTAAATGCTCTGACCAGTGAGCTCTGGAGCAGCTGCGTAATTGTAGCAGATGTTTTGGAATAGCTCTGCAATGAATCTTCAATACATGCCCATGCAGAACAGCTATGTCATGAATCCACTCAAGGGGGTGGAGCTGTTCGCTTGGGATGTAACATGATAGCAAGGGATGGATGCTGGGGGTGCAGTGAATATCAACAGTGGGAGCAGTACACTATGGGGGGTCAGAAGCATGGATTTTGCTTTGGGGGAGGAGGCTATCTCAGATCCTGTGTGGATAAATGTCTAGACAGTTAAACTATTGTTTGAGCATACAGACTGACATACAGACTGACATACAGACTGACGTGCAGCTGTAGTGAAAGACAGTACCAGATATTAAAACTACTAGAAGCACTGAGGTTTGCCTATGGCTCTGCCTTCTGCCATCAGCAGTAGCTCAATACTTGGCTTAAGTAGTGACTGTTCATCCCTCCCGCAATGTCTGAATGGACTTAGTAATGGCGATGAGTGTAGTGCTGTCCACTATGTAGCGCTGGCAAAGCTGATACATATACGTGACCTCCCTCTCCCCATTGTCCAAACTGCTCCATTCCTATCCCTTCCTCTCACTCCAATTGTTTCTCTCAGAGATTAGCTACAAAGCTTCTTGTTTGCAGAACAGCAATAATCAAAAAAGGAAAACAAACAGCTGCACTAAGCTAGAGCTCCTAGCAACACCCTAGCAACCGATATTACTACTAATGTTCAAACCAGGCTAACTGCCAGATGGGAAAATTGTATGCACATATCTACCCAACATAGTGCCTTTGAACACAATCACCACAGGTGTCTGAAAAATTATGTCTGTGGTACCACAGACAGTTTCTGTTATCTATGGTAGAGAGCTACTGGTTCAAAAAAAATCCAATGTTGGCACTCGCCGTGCTGCTATCACCTCCACCACACAATGATGGGGGTCAAAACTGGCACAAAAACAAAGGACTCTTCAGTCATTCATGGGATTGAGGCACTGCAGACGATGCAGCTCTGAATGGGGCCAGGGAGCCTCAACAGCTGCAAACCTGTTCTTGAAGACGCTGGAACAATACCTCTTGCGATATGAATGGAGCTGCCAGAAGCATCGAGCAGTTGGAATTAGATAAACCAATTTTGTGTTTGCTATCACACAAGCTTATTCGTATGCAGTAATGATTTGGCATGCAGTCAGAATGCTTTACCATATTTCTCTTCTTCCTAAGATTCGGTATGCAGGCTAGTACCTTACATGGGCAATTGTTTCAAGGCCACACTCTATTCACAGTTCCACATTTAAAGGGAGCACTACTATAAACTCTCCAAGACACAATGGGCAGCAATAACGCAGTAAATAGAAAGTACTTCGTTTCAGCTGATAGTGCAGCAGCTGCCTCAGCAGGACTACAGTAAGGTTATAGTATAGAAGTTGAGTGATGCTGATACAGGCAATCTTGTACACTGACACAGGAAATTGTCACTCCCGTGAAGCAAATTTGCACAGCAGACAACTTACTTGTTACAACCAGAGCACTGGCTTCTTCATAAATTGAGAGCTTGAGGTGACCTGGGATGTAAAGGGGGGGAGGGGAGGGATACCAGTAATTCCTAAGTTTGCAATTAAATCTGCATGGTATAATTTACACAGATCATGCCCACTCCTCAGGTTAGCCGTAGTCAGCACGGCATGGGTACATAGCCCTAACGTTACTCGATAGGAAGCTTAGTCGCTACCTCCACGTGTCTGTTCCCCTCCTCTTCATTGCATTTCATAAATATTTGTCTTACCAAGCTGACACTGTGAGCTCGAGGCTTTGCGATATTTCCTCTTCGAGCCGTAAATAGACATCGCTGCTGGTTCAGTAGCTGTAACTTCTAGTCTTGAGTCACTACTGAAAGGAAGCTTCGATAATTTCCTAAGTCTATAGATGGGTGGAGCAGCGATCTGTGGGTTTATGCTCACGCCCACCTTGTATACTAAAGCTATTCCGTATACCCAAAATTACAGGAATAATAATTGAGTCTTATTGCGCATGCGTGCAATTAATTCTCAAGTAAATTCATTGAAGTTTGTTACGCAAAAATAACCTCGTGTTTATGACATCAGATCAAAAGAGAGTTTGTTTGTTTTGTGAGGAATAGCTAGTCGCGGAAGAACCACGTACGTTCTTTGAGGCTACCTAGCGCCTTTGACAGCAGGAAAGTGTGAGTTTAGAGATATCGTAAATGTAATATAAGAAAGCATTCAGGATCATTGGTGCAACCGTAGGGCGATCAGTTAAACTTTAATACTGAGAGAAAACTACCTCCCTGCTAATGTCTGCAGCCTTGCATGCTTGTAGGTCGGAGTTGGCAACACAGAATAATTTATATTTTCTGTGAACAACGAGCTAGTTTGGCTAGCTGCCCGTTTCCGCCAGCTGATCGTGTGATTTTGCTATTTTCTTCATGCACCGACACTGCAGTTCAGGAAGAACGCCGGACCAGCCAGCTGCAAGGATGTCTGACATTATAAAGAAAGGATGGCTGGACGTGAAAAAGAAAAGCTACTTCGGCTCTGTAAGCGAACTCTAAAGTAGATGCATGCCTACTTCTGTGTTTATGGTTGGGTGGTTAATGTCTAGTTTACAGTGGTTGATTGTTTTAAAGTGGCTGCTCTGTACCGCGAGTAAACATCTGAATATGACGGGGTGACGGCATAGCGAAGAAGTTGTGTGTTTTTTGTATGTGTGATATTTATAGCTTCAGCATAAATGATCAGTTTTTCACTTTGCATAGTGAGGATACTTCAATTTGTTTCATGCTCATGGGCCAAACATTTTTTCAGTATGGGTCGGTTTGATAAAGCGATTAGAATTTCCACCGTTGACTCGAGACATTGAAATCCACCTTCTGTATGCTTCCATGAAAGCTTTACAGCATTAATGCTAGATAATTTTCAAGAAATCAAGCTGTTTGACACTGCCAAACAGAAGCTATCGCAAAATAGTGTATTTTTATAGCGTTGGGTCAATCGAGCCTATGAAACAACATATCAAGTTGAAGCAACCTTAGTAAAATTTACGACAAGGAAGAAAATGTGTGTAGGGTGTGTGTTTGCATGGGTGCCGCATGTATGATCTTTCGTATGCATACTTCCCGAACAAAAAAAGGATGAGGTTGAAACATGACCCTGTGTAGTGCTTGCTTACTAGAATTGCCTGCATGTGATGCCAAGTGTTTGTATTACATGAACCCTTCAATGTGATCACATTTCAAGCATTGGCAAAAGGAATAGTCTCAACCCCAGGGTCCTGCTCACAGAAATTGTTCAGTACACAAACAGTGGCCGAGCAGCATGAACTGCAACAAAGAAAGAAGAAAAGATGGGAAGCATTTACAGTGTAGCCAGAACTACTTCATAATTCCCAAAACAGATTCCATCTGTGTTTATAACTGTTGTTTTGAGCAGTTGTTATAAATAGTTTCTTGAGCAGTATGTGTCTGTAGTATTTTTATGTGAGTATGGGTCAAATCTGAAGAATTATAATGTGTTGATGACAAGTCAAAGGTTGCCTTTGTAGTCTGATAAGAAAAGGGTTATTTTGTCCTCAGATTTCATTGGTATGTACCCTATTATTGTTGCATTGTTATAGCATGCACTAAAATTGTATATTGCTCGGAAAACACTGAAAGTGGATGTCCATTCATTGCACTCTTGCACAGCTTGCGTCAGACTGTTCTAGACAACTCAATCCTAGTACGTAGTGTATTTCTGTAGCAATCAGCTAAGAGACAGCACAGAGGCTCGCTTAGGATGCACCAAACTCCATGAAGGCAATTGTTAATTTTCCTCATAGGGGAAATATCTAAACAAAAGATGTCGTTCATTTTCTCCAGTTAGCACCCAGAAAGAGATAATAGCTGCTAATGGTATAATTATGTGATGGGCAATTCAATCCTCTGTGAAAGACTTCAGCTGATCAGGCCACTACTACTAAGTCTTCCTGGAATCTGAAGGCTTGGGAGACATGTCTTCAATTAGTGCTAGCATTGTGTATAATTAGATTATTCACTTGAGTAGGAGACTGTGGCAGTCAGACAGTGCTACATGTAGCCCAGAACCATATTTTGTTAATTTGTCACCTATCACGTAACCCGTTTTGGTTTTATCCTATCTTGAAGTCAATTTGATACCCCAGAAGCTAACATTGATCTGAGTGTGCATCGCCATTTTTACATCGAGTTGGCCCTATCACACTCCAGCTACTCTTACGTCAGTTGTAACAGCATGCTGGGTTGAGTTGCAGTCTCTAAGGGGAGGGTGGCAGATTAAATATGATCACATAATTACATACAGTACAAGCCCCTGCGTTTTTTTTTTAAACAGCATTTCTGCTCACAGAGACACAACCGTTAGAGCAGTTTCTGACACCCGTGCGACAATGGCTACAAATGACTCATTTCAGCATCGTGCCTAACTAGCCTCGTTCCCAAGCTCCACTGCCCAGCGTTTTTTTTCTTTTCACTTTGGAAAAACACGGGCAGGGTTTTCCAAGTGCAAAAAAACGCTTTACAGTGGAGCCTGGGAACGAGGCTACTACGCAGCTAGGTTATGGACAACATAGATAGCAGCTGAATGTATGTTTAGAGAACTAATTTTCTTTGGACTGCCCTAATAATTGACGACCCACTTATGTTTTTCTTCTCCCAATCGGTAGTGTAGCTGAGCGTAACGAGATAGCATACTCAGCAGCTAACTCTGCTTTGCTGCACCTGATAGCCCATGATAATTGCTTTGTGGTATTGGTTTACAGTGAGTGTGGAGGAAGTGTCCAGTGGATAGCCCCACTCTGGGCAGCTGCTCTGACCATAGAAAATAAATAAGGAAACTTTTGGTCATCTGGCAGTGATCTTTTTCCAAATTACTGTGACCCTGGGTTGGCACTGGCCCCTAGTAACGGTGCGGTGCGGTGCGTGGGCCCTGTTGTAGCTGGCCTGAGGGGGAGTCAAGTATCAGTTGTTTTAGCTACTGGGGAAAGGTGTGGGTCCAACTGAATTCTGGAGAAAGGATGTTTCTGGGAAGTGTTATGAATGTTGTGAATCTAGTACAAGTATTCTCATTATGGTATGGGACCCTATAGGGAGTAAGCCTCAGTTAATGGTCTCGATACCAGACTCATTATGGTATGGGACCCTATAGGGAGTAAGCCTCAGTTAATGGTCTCGATACCAGACTATACTAGTATTGGTGGTTAGGCCAAGCGGAAATAATTGTTATGTTATTAAGTATATTCACTTGTGCTCTTGTACTGTGATTTCTCTGCTTGCTCACGATCTTTCTCCTCGAGAATGCCATTCGGTGAATGGGTTTTCCGACCAATCCACTTTCCGCCTAAATGTCACCTGGAAAAGCACTGCAGTTATCAGATTGCAGTTCTTTCCTGCGCATGACTTCAGAATCCCGAATGCTCAACCCTTGACAGATTTCAGCCTGGGCAAATCCTGAATATGCATCTGCTTACACATTTTAGCTCTTTTTCCAGGTGCACGACATTATAAGCAAAAAGCGGATTGGCCAGAAGGTGCATGTCATTGGTTCACTGATGGGGTGACCTGTAGTAATTTCGTGATCACTTCAGATAAAATGAACAAAAGACTGGATTATTTGATACTTCCAGGTAGCAGTTTATTGATATGAAATCATATTTTATTAGGAGGTGGTACGTAAATAAATAGTTACATTGTTATTCTAGTTCCTGAAAACGTTATTATGAGCATGTTAAGTATATGGTAAGTGTACAACCGGTCTAACTGGTATGAGGTCTCAGTTATATAGTGGTCTGGTATGAGGTCACAGCTATACAGTGGTCTGGTATGAGGTATCGGCTATATAGTGATCTGGTATGAAGTCACGGCTATACAGTGGTTTGGTATGAGGTCTTGGCTATGAGTACTATATTCTAAATAGTCAGGTATCAGATCCTGGTGGTAGTCGCCATGCCATACAGACTGTGTGTGCTTGGGGATTAAGTGGTCTGGTATGGGACCCTCAGGAGCAAATGTATAGTCTTTGACATCGCTATGGTGATTCCCATAACACAATCACCTCCACCAGTTAAATGAAGTCTTTGCTGTAGTCCATCCAAGTGGTGCAGTCATGTTAAACTCTTCAGTATGTACTGTGTTGTGTTATGTTCCGTATACGTAATGGTATTCACCAAAGTATACTCTGCTGTTACGGAGCATTATGCACGCACACACACACACACACACACACACACACACACACACACACACGCGCAAGCGTTGGAATTTGGAACACAAATGCAATCAACAGTAAATCTAGACTGCTAGTTATTGTAGCTAACAGGCTAATTTGGCTGGTAGTTGGAACAAAACATCTGAAGATCCTAAAATAACAAACAATTAAGCTCTCCACATTGTCACAACCAAAGGACGTGCAGCAATCATTGGCTGGGCTTCACCCAACCCTTGCAGCAGCTGTTATCTGCTG
Organism: Phakellia ventilabrum; assembly: GCA_963921505.1. Lineage (NCBI taxonomy): Eukaryota > Metazoa > Porifera > Demospongiae > Axinellida > Axinellidae > Phakellia > Phakellia ventilabrum. Next base: position 4,875,624 of record OY997401.1, on the reverse strand, counting down.
GGTAATACTCTTGTGCCCCACTGCAGCTTTTCAGGATGTTTTCTGTGCCACCATTGACTGAAGCATCAGCATAATATAACCTCGCCAATGATAAAAGCATTGGTGATTGGCTGTGTCTGGGCATGTAGACATGCACCAATGGTTTTTCAACTTGGGCTACCCCCAATTCAGCCCCAGCCATTATCATGTGTGCATGACCTGCTGAGTGAGCACTTCCCCACCTTTTTGCAAGCTTGACAGACTGAACAACCATACTAGCCCATGCTAGAAGTCTATAGCTTTCTGAGATACGTACCTCTGTGCATTGCCATTTTACCGTACATAGTGCAGCAGAAATGCTTCATTGCTGTACCAGTCCTGTACAAATCTCATTTTAATTGTACATAGTGTTGCAGAGTCATGCTTCTTTGAAGCCTGTGCAATCAGCAGTACTGTGCGCTCAAATTTACTAGGAAGTTGAAAGAAAACAATGCTTGTTCATACAGGAAGTGGAGTTACTATGCTCTCAAATTTACTAACACTAGCCCACGTAGCCAGGCCAGAGTTGAGTAGCCAGGCCAGAGTTGAGTGGCATAATGGAAGTGGAAAAAAAGCAATGCTCATTACAGCGGGAAATAGAGTCTGGCACAAGCAGGGATGACGTCTTAGGCTGTTGTGCTTTGGAATGCAAGCTATGCTACTAATGTGACTCACTTGTGAGTGTCTCAGACAGCTGCATTCTCAGGTGACTGCTGTTGCCAGGGTCCTGGTCGCATAGCACCGCTGAGGTCCTTGCATTCATGGGATGTTAGTTACTAAAGAATGCAGAAATCAATTGGTATGTGTGAGATAGTCCATCGCTGGTTAAATGGACTGCAAATTTTACGCCATTGGTACATGTACTACTGGTACATGCAGGATGCCTTGCATATCCATGCCTGTTTTTTTAATAATTCTTTGTATGCTTGCTTACACACATATATACCTGCTATGCATAACACACACACACACACACATACACACACACACACACACATGCACACACACACACAGGCATACAAGCGGAAATTTGTGATTTTACGAAACAACTCCGCCCTGAAGTGCAAGACAGTGGACATCCTAGACACAGAGACTGTAGATGAGAACGCTGACATTATTCCCCTTGGGGAGGTCTGGACAGTGCAAGACAAGTCCTCTAAGACCAAAGGAAGATATCCCTTTGAGGTGGGTGGAGCTAATCAATCACGTGACCTAGTGGTTAGTGGCCTAGTGGTTAGTGAAACGTGTAGCTCACTGTTGTAGAGTGGATTTCAGCTCCATTTGAAAATTTCATATTCTATAATTATGTGTTCAAGCAAACAACACACTGGCAGTCTGTCTGAGCTAACAGTGTGCTGTCTCTTCAGTTTGTCCTCTCATAGAAATTATAACATGTACCAAGATGGTTCTCATTATAATCCTGATCGATATATGTGTGGGTTCTTAATTGCCAAGTGTGAATTCAGTATTAATTACCAAATTTCCCCCCTGGCACTTTCAGGTAGCTGTGCCCCTAGCTATGTTGGTGGTGGGAATGAGAGCGCAGGGGTAACCAGCTGGTCTTCCTAATCAGATAATGGTGGTGAACTTTGCTGACTCAATACCATGAGGTCATTTTTGTGTTGATGAAATCCTCTTCCAGCAAATGCATTAGACTGTTACGTCTCCCAGTTTCGGGATTTAATTGTTTCCAGAAACAAATCCCATGCCCTAGGCTATGCCCTAACCTTACCCTACCATCGATTCTGGTCGAGAATCTGTACATTTGTAACTTCCCCAAACCCACTGAACTGACCAAAGGGATAAGAGACAAGTGATATTGTTGCTGTGATTAGCGAGTATGGCTGCACTTGGCTGTGTTTTGAAAACCCTGGGTTCAGATGTGCAGTGTTTCCATCATAAGTGGCCTTGGCTGTGTTTTGAAAACCCTGGGTTCAGACCTGCTGTCTTAGCACCCAGAGTTACCCCCAAGTACGTATCCCCAAGAGGATTGCAGCACTGGCACTATTTTATGAGAAATAGTCACAAACCAATCAAAACATGGCATAGGGCATTGAGTTGGCACGTCTTGAGCCATTGCCAGAGAAATTGAGCAGATCAGTATTACGCACATGCTCTAAAACATGCGTGTACACACACACACACACTCACACATACACACACACAAAGCCATAACGATTAATTAGCCATAATTATTAATCTTTTCATAGGGCATAGAAAGTAAGGTTGCAAATTAGTGAGACAGCTGGTTAAAAATACCCCCTAATCTATGAGGTCACTGAATTTTTTCAATCCCAACTAGCATGATCCTAATGAAGTCATAAATCCTGGAGTCATTGAAGTTGCTTCCAATGAGTAGTGGTAATCCCCAATTCTGTGGGGTCACCAAAATTACTTACGACCCCCCGTGAGTGATCTTCCTCCCCCCCCCCCCCCAGCAGTTGTTGTTTGAGGTCTTTTGCCTGACATGTGTACACATGTATTTATAGCAACTTTTCCTTGCGTTCTTCCGGCACTTTCCCCGAAAGATGCATAGTTCGGCTACAGCTGTAAAAACTTGTGTAATGAATTTCGCTGCTTCCTTACCAGCAGGAATGTCGCTATGACAACTAATATGGGCAGTTGTCGCTATAGGAGCCATAGTCGTTATTTTGGGGAGGAAAGCAAAACGGCCTACGCAAGCATTTGCTGTCATTCACTGTCGTGAATATGTTTCGTCATAAGCTTTTAGTGCTGACCTGGACATGTATTTTTTGTGCCATAATGTCCGTCATGTGATATACAGGTGACTGTTAAGTGGGAAGCTCTGTTGTGACTAATTTGCCATTGTGAAGTAGAAAGATAAGTCAACATTTCAGTCATTGTTAATTAACTCAAGACAGGCACTGCCAAAATTTCACTCCAAAAGTACCTTCTGACTAAGTGCTGTAATGGCTGGCAGGAGTTCCTCTATGGTTTCTTAGAATCACAGAAACAGAAAGTCTTTTAGGGTAGAATGGAAGTCCCTCTGGTTTACCTTAGTGGTAGCCAGTGTCTCCCCCCAGCTACAGACAGCTGTCTGGGAACTAAAGGGAAGGGTGGGGATCATTACAGCTCAATCAATTAATGGACCTCTGCCCAGATTCCTTGCTCAACTGCTGAGCAATTTTTTTTGTTTTTTGTGAAAGATGACATCTTTCTTTGATTGGGGCTCTGGATTGTTTTGCTGCAAAAAAAATGCCGGATCAACTGGAAAGAAGAGCACCGTGAAAATTAGAACCTGCAAGGCTAACCTTAAACCTCACGCGGATATAATTTCATGGTGCCGTTCTTTCCAGATGAACTAAAATGCCACATTTGTGTATGACTACCTATGTTATTGACTCTGTCTTTGGAAACTTTCAAACTGTTTTCTCAATTGCATTTTAGAATACTGACTCTACTGGTGGTTATAGTGTCAGTGGGAATTTAATCAGCTACTCAAGTTGAAAATAAGCAGCAGGTCTTCCAGGAAACTTTTGGGGGGGGGGCTTGACTTGTCAGGAAAGAGTTAGTACACTGTTATCACCATGACTACACACCAGAGTAGAGGTCACCAGGTCATCTCACCCTTAGGTGTTAGGTGCTAGCTAAGACCTTCTGCAGATTGCAATAATGTGAAGACACAATGGTTTGTGGTGTGGCAGTCCACTTCAAATGGCATTGACTGCTAAACCTTAAAGAGCCCCAAATTATGCTCAGTTGTACAATACACATCAGATGCAAGATTATGTTGCATGTAGCAGCTTCTATGCAAAAGGTAGCATGTGAAGGGGCCTCGGAAACGCAGGCATGTATAAACTAGCTAGCATAGCAGTTCAGTCTCTTTATGCTAGCTAGCGTACCATTCTAACCCGTGCTAACACTCTAACCCACGCTAATGCGCAATGCAGCTGTAACCCAATCCAATATCAATGAGCTCAACATCATAAACAAACCAAAGACATATCATTTCTGTTATGCTAAACACCCCATCTGGGCACGCCACCTCAGACCTGATGTAGCTAGGGAGCAAAGGTAAGTGAATGGATTAACGACAGCCTTAAATGCACAGCCAGTCCATATTAGTGTCTGATTCTCAAAACATGGAGGACCTTCCTAGCCTGACTTCCTATGAAGTGTAACACCTAATGGAGTCAGTTGACATTCTCAGGGGTCTTCGGGTCTATGTTTTCCTGGAACTGTACAATACAGGGTTAAACACTAGTTTCCTCCTTGCAATGAAAAGCAGCTTTGGAATGGCTAATTAAAAATGACTGGGGTAGATGGGTTGCTTATACCTTACATCATTGTTTTCCCTTGACATTACCTCATAACAAGTGGGAATACTTTAAAGTTCATAGTTCATATTGAGTACATAATATTGCTACATTAGCTGAGGCCTATGGATACCAGATGCAGAAGTGAAGGACATAGTTATTACATAATTGCTATTGTCCTGTGAATGAAAACACACTTGACAGTAGCAGGGCCTATCGGTACTCTGCTGTTCTCATGGTTATCTACACATCTGAGACTATAGTCTGTTGAGTAGTCACTTGATACTACCTATAAGTACTGAATGTAGTTTGTAATTAAGTTCCTTCCTACTCAGAAGTAATAAATTGGTTCCAAATGTCTGCCTCCAGACAATAAACTGTAGTCCTGGGAACTCTTAATCGCCATGGAAACCACAACTGTCCCTGCATCCATACAACTGGAGGGGTCCACACTTATACAAGTTGTACTTGCCATTGGGTTCAAGGACCTGTGGTGTGCATACTACTTTAGTAAAAGTAATGGTCGCTTTGTGTTTGCTGATTGTAGCACTTAGCTAGCTTTCTGTAGTGCCAAATCTTTCCCAGGCTCGATCTCTCGGCTCAAAGGTGCAGAAAGGAACGGGAGAGCCCGGTATACTTTGTGATGTAATTGCATGCAAATAGGATGTGATTTTACCTACAATGGACGTGGTATGGACACCAGCTGCACTTTTGTCTGAGGTTACTGGGTGTCAGACAAGTCTACACTGAGAGACAAGCCTGAAGAGAGCTGCATACTACATTGGGGCTCCTTGCGTCACAGTACTTGTGACAGGATAGCAGGAAAAATTGAAAGACATTAATATTACTCAACATACACATCCACACACACACACTTGCACACACATGCACACACACACACATACACGCGCACACAACTCACACAACTCACATACACACACAAACACACTCACACACAGCTGATTATGGGTGCAGAAGTTTTGACCTTCAGCTGCTCATCCATTGAGGAAAGAGAACAGTGGATGAAGGCTTTTGACGCCCTCAACCAACTCACCAGCGACGGCCAACAGTCTGCCTCATCCATTACTGGTAAGTCCCATAACCCATTACATTTAATCACGTAGACTGGCAAAATTAAATTGTTTTCACTGATGGTCTTGTGACCATACTATGTTGTTCACCTGACCAGTGGCAAATCCAGTTAATCATGTGACCAGTAGTTAGGCAGAGATTTGACATGTTAGTAACTGGTACGTGTGGCAGCGTCAGCCACACATTGTTCACCTGATATTTTGACAGCAGGTAGTCATTGCAAACTTCAGTTCCCACCACTCCTACTATTAATACCGCCAAGTAGCCGCGCCTGGAATTAGACTAGCGGTAATTGGTCCAAAGAGAACGCCTTTTACACGTCAGAGAATTTCCTGGAAGTTGTTTGGCTATGGAAGTATACTTTCGACCCTTAGATGGTTAGCTAATAGGATCCAAGCAATGGTGCCTTGGTCTACATGCCGTTGTAGTTAGCCCACATCTTCCACTCTGCCTATGTGCCAAGTAGATGCTGGCACACTCTATTTGCCCTTTGGACTCTAGAGCTTTGCCACTAGTATAGACATAGGTCAAACTCTATGATAGGTAGAGGAGACGATTGTCTGTGCATGCTTTCTAATGGTAACTTTTGCCAATTTTGAGTGGCTTGGGAGTGGTACATGTAGCAGGCCTTCCTCACCCAGATTTTCTCCATGGCTTCGAGATAAACTCAGGTGGGTAAGGGCGATATTTCTCTAACACTGCAAGATAAAATCTGGGCGAGGAAGGCCTGGGTATGAAGGTAGTTAGAGACATCACAGGTAGGAATCTTAATTGAGAAGGAATTCAATGTAGTGTGTGTGTGTTCGCATAGCTGGAGCTTCATTACACTATCACCTGCTGGTAAATTATTCAAGCTGCCTGTACCTTGCATTCCTCCCAAGGAGAGAATCTGTGTAAGTGATGGGAAATGAACCTCGTAGCTATAGCATTAGAGGAATACCAGCTGTAGTACATTCAGCAGAGCTAAAATACCTAAAATAACTCCAGCTGTTGTTCCTGCAGGCTCGTTACTAATTCAATCTCCCAGTCAGACTGTTTTTACCTGCAGGTGTAGTTGGGAACTATCATTTGTCTGTGCTCATAATGGGGGGGCAGTAGTTTTCACAAGAGCAAAATTCCTGAAATGTCTTGCATGGCCCGACTTGATATAAGAATTCAATGACTACATATACCCTCTAGGAGTTTGTTGAAATTGCTTCACTCCACTAGATTGGAATGGTAGAATGTTCATCTATCATTACAAAGTTTCCTGTGATCTACGTAATGCCATCCACCCGTTATTGTGTCCATATTTGGCAGAAATGTTACCCCCACCTTCATAACATCAACCAAATATTATACAACTTATGCCTTTAGGCCAACTGATGCTGTAATATGGCTAGATACCTGGCTTTTCGATTTGAGAATGATCCCTGCACGCACGCTTTTGTGCGATGACCTGCTAGAGCAATAGCTGGGGGGTTGGATCCAGTTCAATTCACTTTCTCTTGCACGCACACACACACACACACACACACGCAGAATTCTTCCCAGTTACTCTGGTCAAGAACCGCAGTGCTCAGGAGATCGGCCACTCGGGCCAATACCTGCTCTCCATCCGAGACAGCGACATCATTCTCCACTGGCGTACAGGTGCCATTGCATACCACTGGCCAAGAAAGAGCATCGTCAAGCTCTTCATCAACCCTGACAGGGAGGGGTACCTCACGCTGCATGCTGGCAAGTAAGTGGTGGTGTAATTGTTATATGTGGGTAGTCATGATGTAGTGTGTACTGTTGCAGATGTGCAGATGTATCATCATGGGGACAGTAGTGTGTATGTGTGTGCATAGCAGCTGTGTTTTGATTAGTGGAGCCCCAGGGGCCTATCAGGTGATTTTGCAATAGTAAATACTTATGACTGGACAGGGAAACTTCTAAGGCTCCTAATTTTCTATTAAGTCTTCTCTAGGTCCAGTTTAGTGAGGAAATAGCTTATTTGATCTTTGCTTATTTTTGCCCTTCCCTTCTAATAAGGGGATTTCCCTTCACTTAGCAGCCACACCTGTACCTACCTGTATCCAACTTTTGCACACACACAGAATTGGAAGCTCTCGACTGCAATACGAATTCGAGTTCATGACTGACAGCAAAATAGCGTATCAGATCCTGAAACTCTGGAACATCTGTCTCCTAGAGGCGATTCCCTGCAGCCCGGAGAAACTCAATGAAATCTCGAGCTTTCTCAACACCGGTTCTAAGAATGATAAACCTCGATCGCCAACAAAGAAGTCTGTATCATCACGATCATTTCGCAGCAGGAAATCAGCATCAATGAAGCAGAAGACTGACGCTGACAGTTTGAGAAGAGCTGACACCATGCCTAGGAGTCGGACCATAATAGGAAACTCCTCCCCCAAAATATTAGGTGAGAAGTGTGCACAAATTATTAGTTATTTCACATAATTATGACTAAGAAGTGCAGTGCTTAGCTCTCTAAAAATAACTTCACCCTTGATAAGCAGCACTGCTATTGTCAAAAAGCATACTTGAAAACAGAATCCATACGCAGGACTGTTGTCCGATTGAAGCCCTTCTCTTCCTTCCCTAACTCAATCACGGGTATGACTATCTTTTATTATCAGCTTCTTCATCCTTTTAGATGCGCCTCCCGTGGCAGCCAGAAGCCGAATGTCGCTGACGAAATCGTGGGCCGGTTCCTTCAGCAAACCAGTTGAGGATTCGGGAGTGGCTATACTCTCGCAAGACACCCTGGCCCCATCCCCAAGTATATTCAGTGGCCGATACTCGGCCTCCCCGCCCCCTTTACCGCCGAGACCACATGAGAGTAGCAGTGACGAGGACGATCCTGACTATGCATACATCGACGAGAAAAAGGTCAAAGGTCCCGAGAACAACAGCCACAGCGCAGATAAGAAGAAAGAGGATGAGAGGGTCAGACCGCCGAGCCCCTCAATTGACGAGCAATTAAAAGAGATAGAGAGAAGCATTAAGAGAGAGAAGAAGGCTAAAAAACGTGCTGCAGCTGCAGATGCTGAGAAAAGACGAGCCCATACAATCCATCGGAGCCACCGACAAATCAATCCCCTCACGCTAAACCTCTCTCTCGGTCCAAAGCTGACCTTTTTATCTCCAGACCCGGAAGACTACCTCGACCCAGTACCTTCGCACAAGGGACAAAGCCAACTGCCTACTTCCAATAGTGCAGGCTGCTACGAGGTCCCCATAATCACACACTCGAGATCCTCATCAGAACCCGACCCTATGCACGTTTCTTTCCCGGCTATTTCTCTCTCTCAACCAGCACCAGAAACTGGTGTTTTTCAGGGAGGCGTCCGGCTGTTACCCTCTTCCGTTAGCCCATCCCAAGACAAACTACTGGATGAGAACCGCCCGGCCCTTCCCCCCAGAACCTGGCGGAGGACCAGCAGCGCTAGCGCTAACTCTGTAACCTCCTCCAGCAGCGTCGGTGAGGGAAGCATGGTATCAAAAAGCAGCAGTGTGCTCGCGGAGGAGACCGACTTCCACTCCCCAACTGCTGTCCAAGTGCGCGGAAGATCTGCCTCGATGACTGATGATACCCTCTCCAAGTTGGGCGATAGCCTGAAAAACAGCGTGATCCCGGAAGAGCCACAAGACTCTGGAAGCAGCACACCAGCAATAGAGGAATCTGCTGACACACTCCAGGTGTCTGCCACCAGTCCTTCAGCCACTGACCATTATTCCCCGCCACCTCTACCACCGAGAAGCCCCCTCAAAGAGAAGCTCTCTCGCCAATCCAGCTCGTCTTCCGTCTCCTCAACCTCTTCCTCTAGGTGCCCGAGGTGCAGGAGCAAAAGAGCGAAAAGCAGCGTTGGTAAAACCGTGTCTCTAAACGATCACAAAAGGCGTTCATCACCACACACAGAAGACAGTTCGAAAGGTTCCCTCCCGAATTTAAACAAGTCGTTATCCGTACCTGAGGACAGTCTGTCTCACAGCCAGCACTCCAAACACAGCCGAGAATGTAGAGAAAGCCTGGATTCCAGCACCGATGGGATTCCAGGCGATAGCACTCCCTCTCTTCCTTCAAACCAATACTTGGAGCTGATTGGTGATTCCAGTGGACCAACAGACGAGCACTCGTATCTTCAGCTGCTTGCAGATGAGAATGGGAGCCCAGGAAGCCCTCCTCCGTCACAGCTTGACAATGAACTGCAATCACAGCTGGAACAGCTTGACAGTTTCGTACAGACGCTGGAGTATCTCGAACACAAAGTTAGTTGTCAGCCGAAGGGCAGCAATGGAAGAGTTAGTAGCTCAAGATCAGCGCAGGCTCAAAGTAGAGACGAACAGATGAAAGTAGTTCGAACTGATCTTGACGCTGCAATAAAGCAAGCAAAGCAGGTCCAGATGGACCTTAGTCAGCCCGCAAAACCAATGTCAATGGAGAGTGGGGCATCCGTCATCGTGAATGGTCACACCCCTTGCAGAAGGATCAGTGGCACTCGAGGCCCCCCAGCTTTGCAGAAGCATCCGACAGTTGCTGAAATCCCGCTACATTCCAACAATAACAACAATGCTACCACATACGCCACATGCACACATCACACAAACGGCGCTCTCCCTCAGCAGAACGGCAGCCTGCCTCACTCCACTCCACCCCCAATTCCTCCAAGAAGTTTCGTCTCGCTCGGACAACAGGAACAACCTAACTCTCCGAAACCAGCCATGACGAAATCGCGCTCGCCCGGGAGGCAGACAAATATGGGATTTCACAGCCTCCCTCGGACAAAGGAAAGGCCATCTCTGCAGCGTCGATTCAACCGTGAAGACCATGAAAGTTCAACTGTTTTTATCCATCACATTAAGCGTAGCATGACTAAGATATAATCCACTGTGTTCACTTTCAATGGTACTTTATTAATTTTGTATGTGCCGTTTAGTCATGTATGTAGTATTTATATCCCGCAATGAACTGCATAGAAGTATTTTTGTCACGGGTGCTGGAATCATTTTTGTGTCATTTCATGTTTGTAGTTTGATGTGGTGTGATATAATACTTTTGTGCACTGAGTATATGCTAAATGTCGCACACAACATCAACTCTACAGGACTGTACATGCTTGTACTGTCATGGGGCTTCTACCACTATTTATGCGTACGTACTATAATCATGTATATATTATTATAGAAGGTACCCTCTCCTTAATATTGCAGTGGGTGTGATATAGGCAAATGTATGCTGGTGGGGGTGGGGCAGAACTACCTGGGAGGCACCCGGGATCGTGCATAATATAGTCATGAAACTCAAGTTTATTATGCATGTTATTCTGAGATGCATAGTGAATGATCCTAATGTGTGAAGACTTAGTACGCCATGATCAGATGTCTTTGTACAGCAGGGAGTATTTGGGAACGTTCTGGGGGTCCAGTGGACTGGTGACAATGAGCTTGCCCTTCATGGCTCCCCTGTACACCACCTCCACCACGTCTATGAAGTCCTGGGAGGTCTTGAAGCTGCCAATGAACTTGGTGTGGTCTGGAGTGCTGGAGGCAGTGCCAAAGGAATGGACTGGTGAATTAACTGACTGACTGGTAGAGAGGCAAACAGAGAGCTAGACAGACAGACAGACAGACAGACAGCTGCATCACAGCAAGTGTCACATCTTGTTCCCAGGCAATGTGTCTTCACAGTCATGGCATTTTTGACCTGGTCTCAAATACATGTACCAGTACTTCAAGGTCTGTAATGATGTAACTATCCGTCTCAGTTCCAACTTGACAATGATAATATTAAAAAAACAACTAGCCTCATTCCCAGGCTTTCCTCACCCAGATTTTATCTCACAGCCATGGACAAAAATCGGTTTTCTCCACAGCTGCAAGATAAAATCCGGGTATTAAGGAAAGCCTGGGTACAAGTATAAACAGCCAACATTTTTTATGGTCTTCCTCAGGGCACATAATGAAACATGCAAGCACAAAAAAAAAATACCTTGTGTGTTTCAGGGTTGGCCCTGAGGAAGACTGTTAATATGGTCGAAACGTTGGCATTAAAGTTACTTTCCATGTCAAAGTCAGAACTGAGACAGAGATATAGTTACAAGATCATCGTGACAAACCAACTGACCAGACCTGATACCAAATGGATCTCAGTGGAGAGTGCTATACAGTATGATTGAAGCAGGATTGACTTACCCCCAGTCCACCTTCATGTGCTGGCCATTGAAGAAGAAGATGGTTGCTGGGACGAGGGTGATGTCAAAGTATTTGGTGTACACGGGCATGTTGTCTGCATCCACAATGTAGATGTCGGCCATCTTGGAGACAGCTACCTGGTTCTTGGCCAGCTAAGGAAGGTCAGGTGGAGACATGTAAGCATATAGCGTACTACATGACGACATAATGAAAATAGATCGGAATTTGATTTCTGAATTTGGGATTATGAAAAAGTGGTTGGCACTGCAGAACCAGAAGTCTGGCTCGTGAGACTGGGTCTGGGAATGAGACTGATTGATCATGCATGAAGTCTCATTCCCAGACACCCGGTACCCCTTCCCAGACCCATGGAGGGTCTGGGAATGAGACTATTCAAACATGCATGGGCCAAAACTATTTCATCGACGCAAATTATGGGGGATACTGTCATTCAACATGACATTTGAACTCTCTGATACATATCCGGTGGCTGACGACTAACGATTTCATCTAGTTGCATGCACACGGTGTCCGTCTCCCTTCCAAATCTCAGCACTAGGACTTTGTCCTCGGTCGATTTGATGGCCCTGTCAACGTCCTTCTTCGTCTCCAGGCGAGGCAAAATGTAGCTCATCCTTGCGCCATGATCGTCCAGCTGCGATGCCACGCCCCTTAAACTCCGCCCATCGAAAATTTTCCGGTCAAAGTTCACCAAAAATTCAAAATTCGTCTCTGTGTGTCAACCGACCACTGACTGCAATGGAGAACCCTGTGAGAACATGGAGGAACAAAAGAAAAAAGAGTGTATACGTGAGTGTTGATTATAGCGATAAAATTTATGATGGTGCGTTGTGCGTTGTTACTCTAAATAATGCACACCAGGTATTGCTTTCCTACCCTTCCACGCACAGACTGAAGAGTTAGGTGTGGGGTTTATTTACAAGAAGCTTCCAAAAGTTGAAGAGACTAAACACCCTCCAGTGAAGCAAACCTTAACTGTAAGGATTGCATAAATATACAATTTAAGCATCAATGAGGTTTGAATCTAGATTTGTGACTGTCGCCCAACAGAACCCTCCACTGGTGGTCAGAGACATCACACCACAACAAAGTGGAGGAGCTGGGGACAGCTCTTACCTGACTGAAGAGTCATTTGAGCAGTCGCTGGATGAAAGAGGAGAGTCCAACGAGCATGGTGAGACCATATGGATCGTAAAGCTAGACCCTTTGACCCAGAGACCTAGTTTCATTCCTAGACCAGAGACATAGTCTCATTCCCAGACCCTCCCCAGGTCAGGAATGTACATGACTAGAGTCTTCCTTGGAAGGCCGTATCTGTATGTTACAAGTACATGTACTTCTGGCCTAGCCTCGTTCCCAGGCCTTTCCCACACGAGCGAACGAAGCGAGGAAAGTGGGGAAGGCCTGGGAACGAAGCTACTTCCAGCCTTGTTCCCAGTCTCCACTTATTTCAAAGAGGATCTCGGTTGGTTCTCTGTATTCATGTTGATTGGGATTTTCTCTCCACCAACCACAAATTGGCTCCACAAACATCATCAAATGCTGACATTTCAAAGCTGCATACAAAAAAAAAAGCTGAGAGTGGAGAGACTAGGAATGAGGCTATACTACTCAACAAGTAAACATTACTGTGTACCCCAAACAAGATTTTGCCTCCAAAGGAGGAAACACATCTGTGCCACTACCCACACATCATCTCCCCTCTATAGGAGGGGAAAGTTATCTGAGACCAGTCCATAACGAGTTCTGTCTCTGCTTGCTTTCACAGAGCTCAAGAGTGAGATCGAGATTAGGTCCTTTGTTTCACAGTTGAGGAAGGTATGTCGGAGTCTGTCACAGCTGCTTTCTGTCTGAAATGGGATGCCTTACTTTGTGGCTTTGTGTAATTATAGGAGCTACTGGCATCCGGCTTTGATGGAGCAGAAAGTGACAGTAAGTCTCTGAGCAGCAGCTATTGGTTCTCCATTTTTACTACACTGTCACACACACACACACACACACATACACAGTGGACCGTGCTCTGAAGTTTATTGCTACTGACCTCAGGCAGTCTGACCTCTACTTCAAGTACTTGGAAGCAAACGATGCCACAGAGTAGGTCAAAAATACTAATACTCATGACCTATGCTCTGACATACTGCATCTCCGCAGGATGCCACCAGACTCGCTGGCACAGGAACTCCAGGACAGTATTGCCGAACTGAAGGTCACTGTTGAAATGTGAGTCAGGTGGATACGACCTACACATACACCATACTCCAATTGCCTAGGAGATTATACATATACACCAGTTTCTGCCCTTAACAAGTATAACTGGCACCAATTACTCAAGGTACCAACCATATAGCAAGATGCCATCAAGCATGGGCTAATATACTAACTACTTTAGGGGCTGTTACTCATTGCTCAAAGTACCAACCTACCCTTGCCCTATACCTTTAGCATATAGGGGCTTATACATCAGTTAATCAAGTACCAAGGTAGGGTCTTAGTCATGAGACTACCGGTACCAATAGCCTCGTTCCCAGGCTCCACTCCCCAGCTTTTCTCACACGGTGCGAGAAAAGCTGGGGATTGGAGCCTGGGAACGAGGCTAACACTACCAACCCTTTAACATGACCAGGCTGATCGATGTATACCATGGCGTTTGCTGCATTCACACTGACACCACCACTATCATACCCCTTGAAATGACCTTACATACTGGAAGTTGCATGCAGTATCTCCATGGATACAGTACATGTAGTGCAAGTGTTCAAGATTCCTGCTACTCTGGTCCATTCCTGTGCAGGTACAAGAGAGAACTGAGGGAGTGGGACGAGGTGACCCAGAAGAAAAGGGAAGAGCTCGAGCAGATCAAAAGGTTGGATGTGTCTCCTGTTGTTTTTGAAATAGTGGCTTTAATTGTTCCCTAGGTTGTAACTCCTAAATTCCTCTAAACGGATGTAAGATGTGAGACTCTCACTGTATAATAATTGCTGTGATACACTGTTGCATGATAACAATGCCAAAAGCAACAAATTAGGCTTGGTGAGTGGTTGTGGAAGTCCAACACTTCGCAATCTGAGGTCTGTATGGTGTTGCTTTGCACATGACTGATTTTGTCATATGACTTACATGTAACTTGCAAGTGTTTCTATCACCTACATAATATAAAATACTTCTCTATTCACTCATACATTAGTGAGAAGTAGATGTATGATAATGGCATGTACCACACACTACCCTGTCTAGCTTCATTCCTGTTTCCAGAATGCTTCTGGAGCAGTCCCCTACCTAATCTAATTTTCAATTTCCACTCTGGCTTTCCCCTCATATTAGCCTGCATGAGCAGAGCCTGGTTCCTAGGCCTCCACTTTATTTGGTTGCAACCCTATCAGTAGTATCTCTCTCTCATGCTGTGTGCGCACCAGTTGCCTTATGAGGCCATCATGTTAGCAAACTATGGCTGCCTCCCTTATAGGGACAGAGAAAGTGAGAGAGGGGTGGACTTCCTCTCTCTGCCGGCAGAAGACGCTGAGGCTCTCCAGAGCTACCTCACACCCGAACAGAAGACACTCTTGGACCGGGGGTTGGGGTTTGAGCCTGGATTGGTCGCCCAGAGTACCGAGCAGCTGGAAGCGATTGTGAGTTACTGTGTATCTTGCGGCCTACTATAATATTTCCAAAGAGAATGCCACACCCCTGGCTCTTTGGGGGGGGGGGGGGGGCATTCTGTTTGTACGCTCTTGATATTTCTGAGGTTAATTTTCACGTTCAATACTCTTTTTAAGTGTTCTGCACAAGACCGGGAACTGGAGAAGATACACAGCTACTGTCAGACTGTGAACGCCAGGCTTAGCACAGAAAGATTTGGTGAGCAATTGTATGGTAATTGGTTATACGTTACGGACTTTGGCCTCATACACTCCAGGCCAGGGTCACCACCATCTCAGGACCTTTGACCTCATACACTGCCACCTACATGTACTTGCTACATGTTATTGTAGTGTTGCCAGTTTTTTTTCTACACAAAAGCCCACTTTCTACCCTTAAATTTACTTTCTTGCTTGTGAAAACAAAAATAGGTGTAGTCATCATCGCTCCTAGCCATGAGAGAGCCTGTGAATGAGGCTAGGGATGTGCCATCATGAGTTACTTCTCACTCGATATAGGCATGTCAGTTGAGGAGTCCCCAAGAACTCTATTTAAAGCTCTCAAGAACCATGACATCGTATAGCTATAGTGCACCACAGCTCTTACCTTTCTTGTACACATTTTTTTGTTATTCTGTTTGGTTAAAGAGTATTCCGCTCTCTGTGTCAACTTTGCTCCAAGTTTTTTTAATCCTCCATCATGTGACATCCTTCATTAATGTTTTGACTATATAGGTCTCAATGGTGTGTCATAAGATCACAGTATATTATACCATTATTATGAAACAAGGCTGATAAAATAGAACTGTATAGAATAATGTACATAATGCTGCAGTACAAAGGCACATTTAGATGGGACTATGTGTTAAACACATGAACATGTCAAGGGGAACAAAGAGTATAAAAATATACACCAAGCGTCTATTTTTTTTAATCAATGGAAGCATGAGTAAGACAAAGAAAAGAGTAAGTGAGAACTGTACGTGTATCGTTTATTTCATTTCTGACCTGCAACCACGGGTGAAGGAACTTGAATGATTATCGGCCCACCCCCACTGGTTGCCGGGAATATTGTTGACGCATGTGCCCTCGGGGGTGGGTGGTTCCCTTGCGAAAGAGCACTAAGCAGCCGGGAGTAGACGTCTTCTAGCATCCGCTGCCGAATCTCCCAATACGAGGGGATTTCTGCTCCGTAGGGGTGTACCTGTCCACGAAAGTTTTCACAAGTGAAACAGAGCACGTGGTAGAGTTGGATTACATTGCTTCTCTCCAGATAGTAGCGAAGGACCACTTCGTTCTTGGATATATCGTAAACTGAGAAGCGATACAACTTCATGAGCTCGCCAGGGTTGCCTTGTTGGTTGCCGTAAAAAGGCACTGGTTCAAAGAATTGGGCGCAGTCTATCCTAAACTGCCGTTGGTCGACGCCGAGGGTCAGGGGAATGCGTTCTCTCACAAAGGCATTACAGATGGACTTTGGGAGCAAATTCGGCCCCCAGTGGTTGCGGAGGTTGACCATTTCATTTACGAGCATATCTGCCTCTTTTCTGCTGTCCAAATCTCCTCGTGATGACAGTGCTGTCAAATGCAGCTGACACTCCATGAAGAGCCTGTCCATCAGGGCCAGGAATTCCGGTGACGACTGCTCAAAACCATTCTTCCACTGATACGCCTTCTTGATGTTCCCAAGTACCTCTTGACCTTTAATACTCTTCACTTCCATCGAGAGGCTGAAGTTCTGTAGATTGCCACTCACGTGGTTTGCATTCTTCTGGTTCTGAGCACCGTCTACCTCTGCACTCTCCCCAAACTCTCCAACGTTTTTCAGCTCGTTCGCGCGAGGGTTTTTCGTCTGGTTGCTACTGTGTGCTTGTATGGGGGGAACCTGTACAGTCGGAATGCCGCCGTTTGTCGCGCTGAATGGCGGCTGAGTCCGCCCGTTGGTCTCCCTGCCGAGCGCTCCTTGAGTCTTGGAGAAGTAAGTGTCTGACGTTGGGCTGGGAGAATCAGGCAAAGGGGATATGGTATACTCGCACTCTTCGTCTCCGTTGCTGTTTCTCAATAAACTCTCCCGCTCCGAAGTCTGGTTATACTCATCATCCATAGGACTCCCGTGCACACAGCCCATCTCTACTCTGCTGCTGTAAGAGCCGAGCCTTTCTTCTTCGCGAATTCGACAGCTAGCTGATTTCGATTACGTAATGAAGGCTATTTTTCCTATAATTAGAGCAGTTCAGCCCCTCCCCTGCACAACTTATTATGTACCTGTACTTTGCTGACCGATTAGCGAACAGCAACCACATCCCGGGAATAATTTTAGTTAGCTAGCTTAAACTGTGCGTATATTTCGAAATTATGCATTTCCTAATGACTTGTCATCCCAATTCTGCTAGTATTCAGTGTGTGTGGCTGTTGGTAGCTTTATTCAGTCTTTCAAACCAGAAAAGATTCTTCCCAGGCTTAGGAATGATAGATAGATGACTATTTGTGGCATTTCTATATTAAAAGAGAAGCAACTTAACTTGGAGAGAAAAAAAAATAACAAAGGAGAGAAGAAAAAAAACTTGGAGGAAAAAAAAAGAAGAAACTTGAGAAGAAAAAAGCAAAAGCCTAGGGAGCCTCCCATCCCTCCTGGAGTGCTGGATAGGCGATGACTGGGAATTACAGGAGCCACTACTGTAACGTACCCAGTCATCCTTTTAGTTTCGGAGTTCTTCAGGAGAAGAAAGTTACCAGCATATTGAGAAGAGAAGAAAAAAGAAGCCTATAGCTCCTGGTCGGTCAAACAGTTCTTCCCTGATAGATAGATGACTATTTTGTGGTATTTCTATAAAGAGAAACAAATTACAATGTAAGTTGTAGGGAAAAAAGCCTAGCAGCCAAAAGCATATCTATAAAAGTAGTCTATAAAATTCAAATTAATTTTTAAAATTTATTTTTGTGGCATTTCTATAAAGAGAACAACTTAATTTGGAGGGGGAAAAGGAGGGGGGAAAAAGAAAACTTGGAGAGAAAGAAAAAAAACTTGAGAAGAAAAAACAACAAAAGCCTAGGGAGCCTCCCATCCCTCCTGGAGTGTCAAGACACCCGGAGCGCTGGATAGGCGATGGCTGGGAATTACAGGAGCCGCTGCTGTAACGTACCCAGTCATCCTTTTAGCTTCGGAGTTCTTCCGGAGAAGAAAGTTACCGGCATATTGGCTATAGGCTTAGAAAGTCAAGAATCAGATATGTACGCGGGCGGCATTCGAACCCGCGACCCGATTAATGGGGAGGCCACGTTCCGACCCCAGTCTGAAACGAACGCGCCACCTTGACTTCCCGTCAGATGTGTGAAAAATTTAGTCTTTTAAACCTGTCGGTGATGTGCGTTAAATGGAATTGTTCCCGATGGCTAGAGCTAGCGTCCCGCTGTAGTACAAGCACTGGGAATAAAGGTTAGGTACCTACAGATAGCGCTAGTTGTGTTCGAGAAAAATACGGATGAATCTCGTGTGATTTACATACAGCACATGCCTTCTTTGTGGCATAAGTCAAAATTATGTGAACTTTAATAGAAACCAAGCTCCACCTACTGGCAGACTCAAAGACTAATATGTCCATGTGATTTTCACAGTCAACTGCCATGAAGCTCTGTTCACAAATCCATTATTGTATCTACATGTAGCAGAAATATTAAATGTTGAGAACTGTACATATGAAGGTATATAACGTGGCTGCTTGGAAGGATGCTAAAAAATTATATTCATTGCTAAAATAATGCAAGAATGTTTGGGTATAATATCTGTTGTTATGTTCCAAAAAGGGTCTGGGCAAATTTCTTATAGTCCAGTGCTCCACGAACTGCCCCTGGTCCCCTGTATGGCTCCATCCTCTGTACGCAGTATTCAGCCTGCTCCCGAGATAGTGCCTGGGTGGGGAGCTCATAACATTAGTCACTGAAATTATAACAACTGCTGCACATCAACTGACACAACCACCAAAAGCAGACTAGTCCCCATGCTCTCCCCTGGGGACGAGGCTACAGCAAAGGTATATAGCCTCATTCTCAGGCCTCCAACCTAGCAATTATTGCATACCAAAAAAAAAGTAGGGGAAGGTGCTGTGAAAACAGTAGAGGCTGGAAACAAGGCCTGCATGTTGTTATTTCCCTACCTGGAAGACGTCCTCTTTAGTGACGTAAGGCTTATTGCCACCAGAGGTGATGGCTTGGAAGGCACTCTCCACCTCTGCAATGGACTGTACGTTCTCTGTCTCTCGGCTGATCATAAATGACATGTAGTCCTCCAGTGAGATGTAACCGTTTCTGCAGGAGAATAAAATTTATAAGCATTCACGTAGCCATAAGATGTTTCTGCAAGTGAATGACAGAGACGGGCTGTAAAGCATTCAGAATTAATGCTTATCTAATGTCAGTGTCCTCCTCATGCAAATGCTCACCTGTTGGGGTCCACCTGGTCGAGAACTGCCTCGAACTCAGGATCTCTTTCCCCACTCTCCACCAAGGCAAGGTCGTAGCCAAGGGAACGGAGGCAGGACTTAAATTCATGATGTTCTAGTTTTCCATTGCGGTCTTTGTCAAAGTGTCTGTATGTGGTGTGTGCATGCGTGCATGTATATATGGGTATCATTACTATGTCATGCACTAACCAATGTTGTGACCAACGACCATGTGATAAGTCATGTGACCAAAGTCATGTGACCAAGTCATAGTTGTCACATGATCGAGTTAGAATAAGTCATGTGAACCTCACTTGAAGCTGGCAGTGAATTCCTTGAGCTGTTCCTCCGAGACTCCGATGGTGTTCCTGGCTTGGATCTGCTGCTCCAGGTTGTGCTGAATGCGCATCACCATCTGCCCCAGTTGGTCCCACTGCTGTGCTAGGCTCACCGTCGTGTGCTCTGTGTGTCTGTAGAACGGAAGTGGAATGGAATGGAGATAGGGCGCAATGAAAGCCTGTGTGGTGTGGACGTTGAGCTAGGTGGGATGCGAGATAGAGTAGAATTACTCTTACTTGTTATCAAAAATGAGCGCTTCTTCGATTTGTGCTCCCAACTCCTCAATCTTTTTTAGGGCTTCCTTTTTGGTGGCTATCTCGTCTGCCTTCGCCTGGATAAGGAGGTGAGAGAGTGCCGTAAGATGTGAGCCTGTCGTCTGGACAGCTGCAATGGCTCACGTACCTTGACTGCCTCGAGCTGGTCTTCTAGAGTGCCTGTGCTGTCTATGAGGGCAGTTCTGTAGAGGAACACAGCAAATGAAAGTCTGTAGCTGATCCTCATGAAAAAAATGGCTGTCCTCACCTTGTCTCTGTGAGCCAGCTGTGGAAGCCGTTTGCATGCTGGGCAAAGTTCTTCCGAAGTTCTTCATTCTTCTCTTGTCTCTTGGCCTCCTTTACCAGTTCCACCTCCCTCTCCTGGAGATTATGTCATAATGACATCACCACAGTTTCAGCTGCATTACATCATATAATATATCGTCCGTACCGTACCTTGATCAACTTTTGCAGACCTTGCCAATTTTCTTCCAGAGCCTCAAGGGTGAACCAGGTGTAGCTAAGGGAGAAAAGTACTACAATATTACGTACTCTTGCATCATTACCTATTAGCCAGTACATCATCAATACATATGAGCCATTACAGCATCATTATATCACTACCTATTAGCCATTACATCACAATTGCATCATGCACTGTACTAACGGATTGCTAGAGACACTATAGGACTTGATCTGCCTATCCAGGGCTCCCAGCTGCTTGAAGTCAGACCGGGCTTGTGCCAAGGACGCCTGGAACTGTGTATGTGTGTCTCGAAGTCCCTGGGTGAGGAAAAAGAAGGGAAGAGGTACCTCAATCAGGTCTGTAGCTACAGACAGCAAATATAAGAGACTATTCCATTGAAAAGTTTCCAGTCTGTCCATCTTTTCAACCATTGCCCATCACCACCCACCTTGATTTCTTCGAGAGAGTTGCAACGGACGGAGTCGGTCAGGTCCTCCTCCGCATCCTCCAGCCAACTGTTGAATGCCGAGGCCTTCTTTGCAAATTGAAGGAACAGCTCCTCGACCTAAAGAAGATTTCCCACGATGGCATTACTGTGTATCATCGCAATATAAAAGATGAGAGTAACCTTCTTGAATTGTTCCAGGGCTCTCAGTAATCTCGCTTTGTGGGCCTCAGAGTCTTTCTGTAGCTTTTCCCACCTGCAGCATTGATATTATACCCCATTCCATAATTAATATCCCATTCCAATCCCATCCCACCCACTCCCCACCTCCTAATGACATCGGCATGTCGGTGCTGAAGCTGCTTGGACTGTGGGTGTTGTGCCGCTAAGAGCCTGTCCTTCATGGCTGCCAAGCTGCCAATGCCTTCCTGCTGGAAGGTGGTCAGACCTGACTCAAAGGTTTCCTGGGGGGGGGGGAGTACGTTTTGCATCATGTCTCTCAAAACAATTGAAATCATCCTTCTTTCACTCTACCTGTTTGGTGAGCAGAGCTTGCACAGATGTAATATCTTTCCCAAAATCCTCAGACTTGACCTGTCCCTCTTTTCCCTCTGCAGAAGATACACATCATGTTCGACACGCGAAACAATCATGTCCTCCACTTATCTATTCTACCTTGTCCATTCAAACTGAATCTAGGACAAATGAAGCACTTACTGATCCAAGATTCCACCAAGTCTGCCTTCCAGTTGAACTGCAGGAACTCTGATGAATCGTTCAGCCTCGCCTTCCTTCTCTGTGAGGCCTCCTCAAGGTCTGATAGTTTTTGCTGCAGAGATACGTGAGGGGGCAAACAACATAATATAATGTGTGCTAGCACTAAATTACTCAGTTCAGGTGTATACCTGTAATCCTTTTGTTCTCTGACCAATCGCATCAGCCTGGTAGTTGCCCTGGTAACATGTAAGAGTGCATAAAATGATGAAGCAGACTGACTTTCATTAGCCTCACTCCTAGCCTCGTACCCAGAGAAGGCCTGCACTTCAGCTTCTCCACTGGTTGTAAGCATGCACAAAAAAAGCCGCAGAGTGGCGTCTGGAAACGTGGCTAGCCGCAGAGTGGGGTCTGGGAACGAGGCTAGCCGCAGATTGGGGTCTGGGAATGAGGCTATCTCTCGCTATGTACATGAAGCACCTACCCCACTGATGAGTGTCCTCCCAGTTCTCTCCGTCTCCTTCACCCGACTCTTGTGCACCTCAAGGTCTGTTTCAAATGCCTTGTGCTTCTTTAGTAGGCCCTGTGTGCATGCAGGATCAGAGTTGAGGGTGATGACTACGATAGGATGGAAATCAGCCACGCCCCCTAACCTGTACTGCAGCCAGAGTGTCTCCAGTATCATCACTGGAGACGAGGGTGGTCTTTTCGTTGAGCCACGCCTCCTCCTCATCAACGCCCACACAGAACTGCTGGAACTTGAGGGACTCTTCCAGTTTCTGCCATCTGTACAGGAGGGAAGGGAGAGAGGGAGGGAGGGAGGGAGGAAGGAAGGGAGGGAGAGAGGGAGGAAGGGAGGGAGGAGGAGAGAGAGAGATGAGACTTTTCATCTCAAGAATTTTACAAAGTAAGCTTCAAGTTACCCACCTGGCAGTGGATGCAGTGTCTAGGTCAGCCCATGCCTTCTTCAGCTGAGAGCATCGGTCCTTGATGGCAGACGTGGAGGACTGGTTCGAGACAGCGAGCTCCTCCCCTCGGGAGAGAACAGCCTGGGACCAGGGAGGGGGGAAGGAGGTGGAGCTGAGATAGTATGTCTTGTGCTTGAATAGTATTTCTATGACTAGCTAAGTATCAGGTGGCTCCCAGCCTTCTCCTCCACCCTGCAACTCTCGATCTCCCCCCAGCCCTCACCCAGCCCCTCCCCCCTCACCTGTACCCTCCCTTGGTGACTGTCTAGCTCATCCTTGAAGCGCTGGTGCTTCTTCTGCAACTTCTGTACCCCTGTCAGGTCACGCCCAAAATTGTCTCCACTGGCCAGCAGCTGTTTCTCCCTACAAGACAGCAAGCAATTACTTATGAATGGTTCTGATAAAATATCATCTACTCCTAAAGATTTGGCCGTGCTTGTTAAGAATTGCAATACTTTTGCTGTTTCTCCATGAATTGAAACTTGCCATTCCTTTCTCAATTGGTAGCCACTCATACAAATAATTTTAATGTCGTTGATGGGGTCTCGGCTCACCTGATCCACACCTCCTCCTCGTCCATGTCTCTGTAGAGCTCTTGCAGCTGTAGGGAGTCGCTCAGCTGGGAGCGCCGCCGAGCTGCCAGCTCCTTCAGCTGGGCATACCTCTCGTTAACGTTGAACTGCTTCTCTCGGATGCTCTCAGCATCAAAGTGCTGCTCATCGACAAACTTCTGTGCTTGGGTGTTTAGGTCACTCACTCGGTCCTTTGGGGGACAGAGAATGACATCATAATGACATCACAGATATTAGTGTGAATATAATCTATGCAATGAGCTTACAATACAGATACTTGGAGCATTCATAATACTATCACCATCACTTGGAGGTCCAATCTCTGGTAGCAATATTATATACCAAAAAACAGTACATTGTAGTAGTTAAGTGTGATGGAAATATTCTAATTTCAGAATATCATTCTGTAAGGAACGCTCCGTATACATTATTTTTTCCAACATAGTGCTGTTTCTTACAAAAATGTTGTTGTGTGGTTTGCAACTCTTGTGTACTGTACATAACAGACTAGCATATAGTCCATTAGCTAAAGGGACATTCCTGCTCTAAACATACATGCCTGCGTCATCATAAGGGGTCATAGGCCCTTAACAGATCAGAAAAGCACACCTCGTGAGCCGTGATGTCTGCCTCCACTAGCTGGTGTTTCTTTAGCAGGCTCTGTGTCCCTGCTAGATCCCGTCCTACTTCTTCCGAGGAGAGCTGGGCCTCCACGCCTCCCAGCCAGAAGTCCAGGTCCTTTGCTGCCTCGTTGAACTGTTGCTGCTGGTTCGCCTCGCGAAGTTTCCGCGTCTTCTCGGAGATCTGGGTCAGGAGGGCGTCCCACTGTTCCCTCAGGGTGTCTAGCTGGGAGGAGACGTCGTCCTCTCGTCCCATGCACTCGCTGTTGTCAATTAGGGCTGTGTAGAAGGGAGGAGTTTCGGTATCTGATATTGCCTCATCACATGACCAGCATGTGACTTTTACATGACCTATCACATGTTTTTCACATGACCATTCCACACTCACCCTGTCCCATAGTGATGGTGGTGAATATCCTGTCCTTGTTGGCCACCACCTCGGCCTCAAAAGCCTGGTGTTTCTGCAGCTTCCCCGGGAGGTTGGTAGGGTCTTTGTACGAATCGTCCCCAGCTACCTGCATCTTCTCCATCATCCATCCCTCTGCCTCGTCGGCCTCTCTCTTGAAGTGCTGCAGCGACTGAGACTGGCCTAGCTTGCTCCTCCAGGACACCATGGCCGCCTTGAGCTTGGACCAGCGAGCAAGGATTCCGGCTCTTCGCTCTGCCACCTCCACAGCCGCATAATGCCGGCTCTGGATCAGCCGGTCCGCAAAACCCTGCAGGGCGGCTATCTTCTCCTCCTGAGGAAGACAGTGGTGGAATCGGACATGAGGAATGGATAATGAAAAAGGGTATACATGGAATGGGAATGCGATTTTCTCTCTCACTTGTGCCTGCAGTGCCTTATCAAAGTCCTCATGTTTCTTGATGAGCGCCTCTACGCTGTCTAGAGAGTCCCCCAGATCTTCGCTGGCCAGGAAGGATTCTCGCTTGCCCATCCAACTCTCAGCTTGTTCTGCCTCACGATTGAACATCTGTAAGTGTGTGTGTGTGTGTGTATGTGTGTGTGTGTGTGTGTGTGTGTGCATGTGTATGTGTGCAAGAAGAAAGAAAGATAAATCGGTGAGCACATAATTGCGGGGGTATTTGTATTACAAATTGCTCTGACACATACCTGCAAATTTAAGCATTGATCTAAAAGTTGTTTTCTAGCATTCCAGGCTCTATATATAAAAAAAAGAATATCAGAATTTATCAAGAATCGAGACTGATCTTCAAATTCACTACTGGTTTGAGCCACACAGGCTCAGCTGCCCTTACTTCTCAATGGCCTTCCTGTCTCTCTTGTGTGCTGCCAGCTTCTCCTGCACCTCAGCTCCAGCGAAGTGTCTGTGGGTCAGCAGCTGGCTGCCGAAAGACTCAAAGGCGTTGAAGGCTCCGGTGCGGGCGTCAATCTCCACTCGATGTTCCTGTGGAGGAAGGGGTAGGAGATTACGTCCACAGCTAGTGACAGTAATTATGTGTTCTGCATGCATGTGTGGATAGTGTGTTCAGGAAAGAAATTAAAGTACGTATGTATAACACAAGACATGTGTGGATGGTTTAACAAGTACAGCTAGTGCACTGTACATGACTGTACACACACATACACATACAGACAAATGCACACACACACACACATACACACACACACACCTGGTGCCTCTCCAGCAATCTCTCAGCTCCGCCCACATCCTTGGCTAGCTCGTCAGACGAGACCAGAGCCAGCATGGAGCTCACCCAGGCCATCAGGTTGCGAAAGTCACTAAGGAAGCGCTGGAAGTCGTAGGAGTCTACCAGCTTTGCTTTGCGGGCCTCAGACTAGAGGAAGGGGAAGGTGGCGGGAGGGGAGGCAGAGGGAGAGGGGGAGGACATCTTCCCAAGTAAATTCTATTGTTTGCACTACCTACAAATATCATGACAATGTCGAGAGTGGTCTTAATATCAAACAAGAGCTCATAAGTAGCTGGGTCTGTGTAGAGCAGGCAGGCTTGAAGCATGATGCTTACCCACTTTTTCTCAGAAAATATAGGGAGAAGGAATGGACAAATTTTAGAAATTATCTAACACCCTAGACGAGTGAATGGTAGAGTTAGGCTTATAGGGTAAGCTTATAATTGGGACTTGTATAAAGGCTGTTATTGGGGCATGTCCTCACTCTGGATTTGAGGCTGGTCCAGGCATCTGTGATCTCCCTCTCCTTATCTTTGATGATCTTGGTGGCCTTTGGCTGTGACCCCGTTAGCTGGGAGGCATCCACTCGCAGGACTTGGACCTGGAGGATGAGGAGGGAGGAGGGAGGGGGAGGGGGAGGGGGAGGGAGGGAGGAGAAACTGTTATTATAAGACAGCAGCTATAATTATGTAACATTCACTTGAAAACCTTTTTTGCATGATTCACAGACTTACTGTCTACCACTCCACACTATCAGCACACTATCTGCATACTATCTTATGCTAATGCACACTATCAGCACACTATCTGCATACTACCTTATACTAATGCACACTATCTGCACACTACCTTGTCCTCGAGAGCAGCGAGGTCTCTCTCCAATCCCTCGTGCTTCCTCTGCAGGGCCTGCACACTGGCCAGGTCCCGGCCGTAGTCGTCAGACAAGAGAGCCGTGTCCTTCTCGTTCATCCAGCTCTTCGTCTCATCGGCAGCGCTGCACAGGAAGAGAGTCAGGGATCGTCCTCTGTTTCTGTACCTTGTAGTCTGAAGTCGTACAGTATTTTTATTTACCGGATGAACTTCTGGACCAGGTGTGCTCCCTCCAGCTGCTTTTTCTTCTTCTCTGTCATCTGGATTAGATCCTCCCAATGCTGATTCAGGTTCTTAGGGGGTGGAGTCAAAGTCATGTGAGTGAGCATGTGACAAGAATGGATACTCTAATGGTATATGGTGGAATAATATTTATAGTCACATGGTGGACACCTAATGATCACATGAAAGTCATATTATAGTCACATGAAAGTCACATAACAGTCACATGCTCACTTCAGTTAGTCCCTGTATCTCATCGGCGTCAGAGTGTCCCTCGTCGATCATGGCCTGGGCCATGGTGTTGATGCTCTCCAGTCGTGCCTCATTGGCAGCCAGGTCCTTCTGGGAGTCATCAAATTTCTTCATGACTGCCTCCACATGTTCCAGGTCCTTACTGCCTTCATCTGTGCTGGCCAGGGCCTCCTAGGGGGGAGGGGAAGGGGTGGAGCCGAGGTCAGGTGACTAATTCTAATTATGTAACCACCAGGCCAGTTGCTAAGAACCCAAAAAGACAAACTACCTTGTCATTAATCCAGTGCTCCAGTTCATTAATCTCACGGCTGAGATTAAACCTCTTCCGAGACTCCTCTAGCCTCTGCTTTCGCTCCCGGGACAGCCGCTGTAGGTGGCTGTACTTGCCTGCCAGTGACACCTGCCGTGCCTGTACTGTATCGTTGCCAGTAGCAACCATTGTCAGGGAGGAAGTGGCTGGAGTTGTAGCAGTGGATGGGGGGTCAATTTTCTTGACATAGGTAGCTGGTACGAAACCTTGTTTGCCGTCTAATTCAACTTTCCACCAGTCCTGCATACGCAAGGACGAAGTATAACTTTGAAGTACTATAGCTAGTCATGTGGAGATCATGTGGGATCATGTGATCCATTACCTTGTTAGCCGAGTTGAGCAGAAAGAGAATATCTCCTTTCTTCACAGACAGTTCCCTGGCAGTCTTGCCTTTGTAGCTGAACAATGCCTTCACACAGGGCCTCTTAGGCGGGGCCTGAGCCTCGTGGGGTGTGGCCTAAAATAGGCAGGTCACTCGCTCATGAAGAATGGTTTAGCACCACATACAAGACATATCATTCAGTAGGTTGTATGAGTAGTGTATTGGAATACTATGCTTCATTGCCACTATAGTCTGGTGAACCTCAATAGGTTACTAGGACACGACTAGCTGGGAACCTAGCAACCTATTGATGTGGTGGGTTTCAGCCTGTGTGTTGACCCGCACCAAACAGTACTCGGCTGATGTTACAGCTGTTTCAGCAGCTCCCATGTGGGCAGAGGAACATCCCTATGGCTATTGCATGTGCTGTACCTTGCATTTCTTGCTCTGCTCCTCCAGAGACGAAATGGTGGCTGCAAAGGCGTCCACGTCGGCCATCACTGTCTCGTGCTTCTTTAGCAGGGCCTGTGGGGGAGATGTATCGGACTTAGTGAAGTGTAACAACATGAAACTCTCACCAGGCTGTAGTATGCAGTCTCACTGGTATATACTGTCCATTTACTGAGACCCTTTCCCGAGCCCTTTGTGCTTATTGTGCCCTCCTCAGTGGCCTGGGAATGCCAATGGAATAGGTCGGCTGGAAAATTAATAGCTGGACATTTTTTGAGTTGCCTTGAAATTCCCTAAACTGGCTCCTGGATAGGCCTAAGGGCCAGGGTAGGGTAGGGGAAACGTTTCTGGAACGTTTCCAGAAATACCACGAAGGTATAATGCAGCTAGGTACACTGAGAATGAGGCTATATAAGCCCATGGGGTCTTACTCCATTGTGAGGCTCCTCCCATCCCTCACGTGCCCTGATCTGCCACATTGATAGTGTATGAGCCCGTGGGGACGTATCCTACCGATGGTATATGAGCCCATGGGGGCTTACTCCAACCAACCTGGGCCCCATCCTCGTCCTTGCCGTAGTCTCCCGATCCCACTATTGGCTCTTTCTCCTTCATCCAAGATTCTGCCTCTTGGGCATCGGCAAAGTACTGCTGTGCCTGAAGGGCGTCCGCCAACTGCTGCTGGCGAGAATTGGCATGGTCCTAGGAATGGAGAACAAAAAGGGTTATTGAGTTAGGGAGTTATTGGTCAACTCCAGGGGTACACAGACAGACAGACAGACAGACAGACAGACAAGCAGACAGACAGATACCTTCAGCTGCTTCCACTTGGTCTTGAGCTGGGAGATTTTCCTCTGAATCTCCTCGGCTCCGAAGTGTCCCTCAGAGACCATGCCCTCCCCGGTGGAGCACACGGCCATGATGCGAGATTCGTGGCTGGAGATCTCAGACTGAAGGGAGGGAGGGAGGGACGGAGGGAGGGAGGGACGGAGGGAGGGAGGAAGGGAGGGAGGAAGGAAGGGGGGGAGGAAGGAAGGGAGGGAGAGACTTCCTTATATTGCCTCCTAATTGTCTGCTATGGGCCTCTACTTCATCAGTTTGTATCGAAGTCGATGCTCACCGTGACAGCTTGGTGCTTCTTTTGCAGGCTCTGCACAGCAGTGAGGTCCTTCCCAGTGTTCTGGGAGGCGGCCAGCGGCTCCCTCTCCTTCACCCATGCCTCCTCGTCCTCTACGTCTCTCAGAAACTGCTGCAGCTGCTGAGAAGCTGCCAGACGAGACTTCTGTTGACTCAGGGGCTCCTGGATTTGAGAAGAAAGAGGGAAACTCAAAGGTTTAAATTTGAGGGTTATCTTGTACCAAGGCCCGACCCCCATTAAAATATCTTTTTCGTGGGGGTGTGTGGCCTGGGAATGAGGCTAATTTGAGGGGTATACAGCTTGGTGAAGAGAGGGCCAGGGTTGAAAGCCAATAATTTATTATTGGGACCCAGTTTTTGCAATACTCCCACCAGTAGGGACCCAGACTAAAATCGTATTACTCCCACCAACAGGGACCCAGACTAAAATTACCCACTAATAGGGACCCAGACTAAAGTTGCAGGACCCCCAGTGAAGCCACACTGTCTCCCTACCTTCAGTCCCTGGTATCTTCCCTCCAGTGCCTGCTGCCTCTCACTAATTGCCTCGGAGTCGAAGTGTCCGGCTTTGATAAACTGCTGTGCCTGGCTAGACAGGGAGTCTATCTGCTCCTGGTGGACCAAGACGTCGGCCTCCAGCAGAGCTAGCCGCTTCTGGAGCTTCTGTACCCCTGCTAAGTCCTGAGGGAGATTGGGGAGGAAGGAGCCATAGGAACCGGTTTTCTTCACCAAGGTCACAACCCTGTGTCACCGGAATGGAACAGGAAAGGTTCCTGGGCCCATTCCAGGACCACTGTTGAGCTAAGCTTCTCTTTAAAAAAATGATGTGATGTGCATGGAAATTTATAATTGGCTGCTTTGTATAAGGAACTCTGCCTGACCACTCAATCACTGATTACGAAAATTTGGACCAAAAGCCCCAAGACCTGTGGTGTTGGTCAATCTCCATTTTGTAGGCAAGGGTATGTAATACACATTCACTTCAAAATATATAATTATAGTAGCCCCACCCACTATTGAGCTAGCTCCACCTACCTTGCCAAGGTCCTCTGATGAAAGCTGCTTCTCTACCTCATCTACCCACAGGTCGACATCTTTTACCGAACGATAGAACTGTTGACCCTCGCTTGCTTCCTGAAGCTTGCGACCTTTGACCTCAGCTGACACCTCCAGTTCTTCCCACAGCACTTGTAATTCCTTGGAGCATGAGCTGGAGTGGATCACATGATGTCATGTGATGCCACCACCGATGCATTACATAATCACAATCATACCCCTCCCACCTGATAATGTCAGCAGCATAGTGCTCTGCCTTGATGAGCTCCTCTCCGGTTTCCACGACAACATCAATCCTGCCTTTGTTGGCTTGGAGCTCTGCCTCAAACGCCTGATGTGCCTGCAGCTTGGCTTCGAGATGGGTGGGGTCCTGCGAGGAATTACTTATTAAAACAGACCATCAAAACAAAAATCGCTAGTGAGTCACACACACACACACCACACACTCATACACACACACACACACTCATACACACACACATACTCACCACACTCATACACACACACACACACACTCACCACTCATGCACACACACACTCCACACTCATACACACACACACTCATACACACACATGCACACACACACACACTCACCACACACTCATACACACATACACACTACACACGTGCTGACCACACACCACACACACACACACACACACACACACTCACCACACACACACACACACTCACACTCACCTTGAATGCTTCATCGCCTGCCACCTTGGCCTTCTCCTGAATCCACTTCCTGGCTTCATCAGCGTCCTGTAGAAACTGCTGCAGGTTGAGTGACTCCTCTAGTCGAGAGCGCCGGGAGGAGGCCTGCGCGAGCACATCACTGTGGCGTGAGGCGATCTACAGAGACAGGTGGAAGAGACTCATAACGAGAGGGGCTTACTCATACCATTAGATTGAGCCAATCAGCACACATGCTATAACTTCACTGAAGAGCTAGAATATGGAGTTTAGGTGTATGGTAACGAGATTATTGCAATCAGTTTGTTCCTGCCATGAATGGCAACCACACTCGGTATTTAAATAGCAATGAAGACAGCAGCGATGGAACTTAAAAAATATAATTTCTGTACATCTCAGCTTCATTGTGTGCATGAGTTGGTTGTTGTTCAAACTCACAGCTTTCCTTCTGGTGTCAATCTCTCCGGCACCGTAGTGTCCTCCCTGGATCAGCCGGCTAGCACTCTCTTCCACTGCCTGGGGAGGGGGGGGGTGCAGATGGTCCATGTCATATGATATATCACAAGGGATCACATGACCATGACCAGTCAGTGAGATCACATGATCCAATCACATGACCATGTAATGATGACCAGTCAGTGAGATCACATGATCCAATCACATGACCATATAACGATGACCAGTCAGTGAGATCACATGATCCAATCACATGACAAATACAAGTCACATGGTATATCACAAGACCATGCACAGAGTACCTTAAATTTCTCTTCCTGGGCTGCCAGTGATTTCTCAAAGTTCTCATGTTTCTTTATCAGTGCCGCCACACTATCTAGTGAGTCTCCTACCTCCTCACTTGCCAGGAAGGACTGGGGGAGGGAAAGTGATGTCGGAAGAGACAGAACAACAGTTTTATGGAATGATGTAATGCTCTACACCAATCAGCACAGAAAAGTAAAGGTTGCCGCTGAATAGTGGAATCATGGGATCTTATGGACATTCAACATTATTTTAATACGACTACCATATCAGTATAATAGCATAGCCTCATTCCCAATCATTTGAACCACATGCTGGGTTGGAGACTGGGAATGAAACTAGTAATAGCATGCACACTGCTTGTGTCCTGTATATCAACTAACTGGGCATGGGTGGGAGTTTTATTCTTTGCTTAAACCTTTCCAATTTATGAAACACGATTCCAGGAATGTCCAACTAGAAATCTTACTATGTGCATATTGCATAGCCCCACACCCAGGCCTCTTCTTGCAGCTTTTTACACAGCTATGGACAAAAAAAAACATGCGAAAAAAGCTGCAAGGGGAGGCCTGGGTATGAGGCCATATGCTGTACAGTCGCAGTGGCACCTCTAACCTATTGAGATTCAGCACAAAAGTCATGTCTATACTTTCACTCAACTGGTGTGTTCCTAGTACTCAGGGAAGTGGAGAGGGGAAGGCAAGGGCTGAAAGCCACCCTGCTAGCGGCATACCATCTCATGAATAATAGTCGCTTTTGGGGGGGAATTCATGGCAGGTAATGAGATTCACCACCTGTTTGTCTCTGTCCCAGAGCTGATTCACTGCACACATGGGCTGGCAGGGGTGGGGAGGTGGGAGAGAGCTTCTTCCCTAGACCAGGGCAAAGCAACAGGCTCCTACAAATCCCTGGCAGCAACATCTCCTTGGTCTTGACTAGTTACTAGTTTTCTGGTTGCAATAGTTGGTTTATGCACACACACACACACACACACATACACACACACCTCCTGCTTGGCCATCCAGTTATCAGCCTGCTCTGTGTCTCTCATGAACAGCTGTAATTCCATGCACTGATCAAACTGGGCCCTCCTCTCCTCCCATAGAGTGCCCAGGGCAGCCTTCTCCTTGGACAGGGACTGCAGCTGGAGGTGAGAAAGAGCGGGTTGGGCCTTGTATAGCAGTGCCACAATGAGATACCCAGGGATGGCAGGGTGGTCAATGATACCCAGGGATGGTAGGGTGGTCAATGAAACCCAGGGATGGTAGGGTGGTCAATGAAACCCAGGGATGGCAGGGTGGTCAATGAAACCCAGGGATGGCAGGGTGGTCAATGAAACCCAGGGATGGTAGGGTGGTCAATGAAACCCAGGGATGGTAGGGTGGTCAATGAAACCCAGGGATGGCAGGGTGGTCAATGAAACCCAGGGATGGCAGGGTGGTCAATGAAACCCAGGGATGGCAGGGTGGTCAATGAAACCCAGGGATGGTAGGGTGGTCAATGAAACCCAGGGATGGCAGGGTGGTCAATGAAACCCAGGGATGGTAGGGTGGTCAATGAAACCCAGGGATGGCAGGGTGGTCAATGAAACCCAGGGATGGCAGGGTGGTGAAACCCAATGAATGAAACCCAGGGATGGTAGGGTGGTCAATGAAACCCAGGGATGGCAGGGTGGTCAATGAAACCCAGGGATGGCAGGGTGGTCAATGAAACCCAGGGATGGCAGGGTGGTCAATGAAACCCAGGGATGGCAGGGTGGTCAATGAAACCCAGGGATGGTAGGGTGGTCAATGAAACCCAGGGATGGTAGGGTGGTCAATGAAACCCAGGGATGGTAGGGTGGTCAATGAAAGGCCTACATTACACATGAAACTTCTGAACCAGACAAACAACAAACAGCCACATGAATGGTCTCCCATCTGGTACCTTCTCCTTGACCTCCTCCGAGGCGTAGTGTCCCGAGGAGAGCAGGGTCTGGCCGAAGTGGGCGGTGGTCTTGAAGCTGTCTTCCTGCGCATCGATCTCCCCCTTCCTCTCGCGATGTCGCTGCAAAGTGGCCTCCGCCCCTGCCACGTCTTTTGCCAGCTCATCAGCTGACACAAGTGCACGCATGTCGTTTACCCAAGACACGAGCTCACTAGAGGAGAGAAAATGAAAAATGAATGTTATGGAGTTAAGAGCTCAATTTACTAGTACATCAATAGACAAAAGTATTCCATTTGGTAATTAAATACTTCCGATTCATCACCAATCTCAGATTTTCAATTGCTGAGTTGTTTTGGGATTAGATCGAAACTTCACTATAACTATACCTTTATCCAATGGGGATAGTGCTGAATGTACAAGCAACAAGCATATTCTTACACGAAAACTCTCAAAGTATTTTTCTTTCGTCATTTAGTGCCCCCCCCCCCCCCCTGATTGAGTTTCATTAACACCGCAAATTCAACTGCCATAGCACTATGTAATTGATTGAGTCACTGTGATCAATCAAGCCACACACCGGTAGTCTCCCAGGAACTTTTGGAACCTCTGAGCGTCCTCCAGCCTGGTTGCTCTCTTTGAAGCCTTGCGTTTTATTGCCTCCCAGAGCCCGACGATCTCTGCTTGCTTGGCGGCGATCTGATCGGAGCTGTCCGAATGTCGGACCTGGAGGCGACGAGCCTCTTCACCCAGGACTGCCACCTGGGAAAGTGTGTGTGTGTGTGTGTGTGTGTGTGTGTGCATGTGCACAATGTATCAGAGTGTGACACATTCATAAGAATTAAAAATTCAATTACAAATCACTATTATTTGAATACTAACTGTCCACTCTTTTCTATTATCAGCACACTATAAGCACATGTACACTATCTGCATACTACCTTATACTAATGCACACTATCAGCACACTATCTGCATACTACCTTATGCTAATGCACACTATCAGCACACTATCTGCATACTACCTTATACTAATGCACACTATCTGCACACTACCTTGTCCTCGAGAGCAGCGAGGTCTCTCTCCAATCCCTCGTGCTTCCTCTGCAGGGCCTGCACACTGGCCAGGTCCCGGCCGTAGTCGTCAGACAAGAGAGCCGTGTCCTTCTCGTTCATCCAGCTCTTCGTCTCATCCACGTCCCTGGTGGAAACAAGAGCAACAATGAAGTGAGTAACAGGGTTGTTGTCTACAGAGGTGGTAGTGGAAGCAGTCAGAAGCAGATGTTTTCTCGAGGTGCTTCAATCAGGACATTCTGTAGACATCAGACAACAATGTTGCCAAATCTGGCGTCCAATGGATGCAATAGTCAACCATGATGTAAGAGCAGTCTAAGCCATAAAAATCTTTTTTATTCCATGGCAACAAAATTTTACCATATAAGGTTAATGGCCCTAGAACGTATACCAAGTACTTGTGTTTCTCAACAACCTGACCCACCTGTTAAATTTCTGTATCTCATGGGCCCCAGCCAACCTCTCCTGGCGATGCTGAGCCAGGGTCCGGAGGTCATCCCAGGCTTGGTTGAGTGCCTCCTGCCGCGAGGCGATGAGCTCGGCATCTGGGTGCCTCTCCCCCAGGAGTCGCTTTGCCAGGCTTTTAATGTCGGCTACCCGAGCTTCATTCGCCTGAACATCCTGCAAGAGAAATTTCATGCTGAAGACACCATAGCAACACGATACTCCCTAAGAACCTTGACATTTCTCTTGTCCTTTGTGTGAACAAAGCCAGGTACTCAATACCTTACGAGTGTAGCCAGTTGTCTATACCCAACTTGATTTTTTCTTCTTTTTTTTTTGCTTTGTCTGTTTTGCCTTGTCTTGTTTTTTATTCTTTTTTCCCTTGTTTTTTTTTTCGTGATCCCTTGACACTAGCCTATCGCTATTGGGATCCTTGCTGTTGTATACTGCTGTATACTGTCATAAAAAACCCTCAGATTTAAGCTCCTTCATAATTAGACATTGATTAACTAAGCACTGTCTCCGACCTTGAGGAAGTCAGCAAAGTTCTTCTGCAGTAGCTCCACGTGTTCCAGGTCCTTCCCAAACTCTTCCGAGCTCGCCACAGCCTCACGGTCGGAGATCCAGACTGCAACCTCGTCCGCCTCACGAGTGAACTGCTCCCTCTTCTGGGCATCCTGAAGTTTCTGACGCTTGTCGCCCGACGTCTTCAGCAGCTGCTGCCACAGTTCAGATAGCTCCTCAAGCCGGGCCTGGTTGTGAGGGAGAGAGAAACAAACCGGGGGGGGGGGGGGGTGGTGGAATTAACTGGTTCCAATGCAGAGTGACAGCCATAAGTGAACCCTTGAATGCCTGGAGGCATTTTGGTAAGGACTATAGAAGTGCCCTCATGGATAAACAGCTCTTTGATCTAATCTGATCCTCATGCCACCTAGGCTCATTCCCAGGCTCCATTCTAGTGGACCCTAGAAATGAGACTACACACCACCCATCAAAAAGGGCCGTGACATCACTGAACGAAATTAAGTCAATTAACATCACAACTTTGCATACAAGAGTTTCTACAGACATTCTACTTACCCTGCCTATCTGCAAAGAGTGAATCGTACACTGCCCCCATGCAAATGATTTTGATTACTAACTACCATTAAACATGAGCTGTTCCCGCCCAGCACTAAACACACCTTGAACCTATGACCCCATGCTGTCTATACTCAATGAAACCATACTTTTTATTTGCCATCCTCTACTAAGCTGCACAACTGCTGATTTCACGCATACTACAACCTGTTCTTCTGCTCTACAGCACAACTCATTACGGAAAAAGTAGTCTCGTGTAGCCAGACTACACGAAACTACGGAAAAAGCTACCTGTATTTTTTCCACTGCGAAGTGCCCCTGGCTGATCATGGCTCTTCCTGAGCTCTTGATGCTAGTAATGGAGTTGTTGTGGGCAGCCACCTCAGCCTCGAAGGCATAGTGCTTCTGGATCTTAGCCTGCAAGGACAGATCGAGACCAAAACAGCAGCCATGAGGAGACAGTTGCACAGGAGCTCCAAAGGGGAGCCTAATAATGGGGATGTGGATTAGTATAGTGGGGGACCTGACGATAGCACATCTATGGCCTCCTTCAATATTAACAAAACAGCAACAATAACTGATCTCATCTCTACTGAGCATGCGCACACCTACCTGCAGATTCGTCCGGTCCTTGTACGACTCATCTGACACGATGTGTATCTTCTCGCTGATCCAAGCCGCCAACTCGTCCGCGTCCCTGCGAAACTGTTGGAACTTGCGCGCGCTCTCCAACCTCTCCCTCCGGAGTTTGGCCGCCTCCTTGAATCCTTGATAGCGGGCCAAAACCTGGTCTCGCTTCGCGCGCACATTGTCAGGGTTCTGTAGCTTGTTTCCTACGGGGGGCTGCTCCGCCATCCTACTAAGAAGGTCAGTAAACAAAAAAACTGCTTGAATCTGAAGCTGAGCCACGCCCCCATTTTTTCCTGCACGACGAAGGGGTGCGGCTCTGATCACGTGCATATAATTAGGGAATTTTTTTAACGCACATGAACGGTTTTGATTCTTCCTTCTGCCCCTGGGCGCTAAACTGGTCATTCCATGGACAGCCACAGCCTATGCTGAGCTGACAGTGAGGAATGTCAGCGGACGACATCGACGTGATACACGAGGTAAGAATAAGACCAGTTAAGACCAAGAATACTCAATTACAGCGTTAGTAATTAAGTATGAGTACTCGAGTGCGGCTGTGTCAGGTTATTACTGGCGTACGAGAACAGATTGAAAGTGATAGTGTTGTCGATACGTATAATTGTAGCAATAACTAGTATTATAGATGTATAGTCGTTCAGGTAAGTGTAACTTTTCAGAAATATTCTGGCGAGTATGGGCTCGTCCCTAAGGGTGACATCAACTGCAGATGTCGGATGCGTCAGGTCACATTTCCATAACCATCTCTAGTCTTGTGCGTAACCGTAGTTACAAAGCTATATTATCTATGGCGTAACACTCCACAATCTTTCTGGGGTGTTAAGTGCTTGCTACCATTGCTAATTAGCGTTAAACACACTTTACAGTACAATATCTCATTTGTATCAAAAGTCAATTGTTTTTTGGCTGATAATCTGATACCAGCTGTAATGGAATGATTGAGTTTGGCAAGGTCACCAGAAGATAGTTCAAATGAACTCCCACCTGTACCCTGTTCTCATAACTGCTGGACAACAAACTGTAAAGCAACCTTGCGTGGGCATTACTATGTGACAGTTGTAGCCTGGTTCCCACTCTCCACTCACAGCATGTAGTAAATAACAATTTTATATACTACATTCGAAAAAAGAATGGAGACTGGGAGTGAGGCTGTGGCAGTTGGTTGTGTATGGTATGGTCTCGGTCCATTAACCAGGCACCAGGCATCTGTAAACTATCACTAAAGGGAGAGCACACACTTTGAGTAATGAGAAACAGGCCATAGCTTAAAAATGAGTGAAGTAGTGGTAATTATCATAACTAATGTCTCTGTACTGTACACTTTGCCCCTTTCTCCATCAAGATAAAATTTCAATTTCATGATGAATGAGCTGTGTTTACGCTTATCACCATGGCAACAAAAGATTGGGGTTAGATATATTGGTATGTTTTCTCTAGGGCATTGAAACCCTTCTTACAAGTGATTCTGGATGTACAATGCCCTTACAAGTGACTTCCCCCACTTGAGTAGTGTTGCTACAGTGCATTGTGCTCATGGTCTGTGCTCATAGTCCATATCTTGAATGACATCAGAGTGACTAATGACTATGTAGGGCTTGCAAATAGGGTGGAAGGCTTTATCTTAAGCATGTGTACTGCTAATAAGTGGATTGTAGCAATACTAACTCTTTGAATGCCATGGGTACGTTTATGTGCCTATATAAAATAGAGAAAACTATGTACTTTATATTAATACCTATTATCACATAATCCTTATGGATGTATTAAAACTTGGCTGGGAAATAGTTAATGTAGGGCTTACAAATTATGTGGGATACTTTTGTGCTGCTAAAAAGCAAATTGTACCAATTATAAGAGGTTTTCGGAGTGACGTTCTCTTTAATTTGTCCCATAGTCCGAGTAGGCGTGACCCGGATGTCATGTGATTCCTGACCCCAGCAATGCTACATTCTCGCGAGAGAAATTTAACCCTTTTCTTTGTAGTACAGATCTGTACTATGGTGAAAGATATTTAACAAACTGTCTGATAAGAACAATAGCTACAATATTTAGGGACTTGTCCTATGTCTGTATTCGTGTAGCTTCCCGTGTAGCCTCCCTCTATCAGCTACAACCTGTTTCCCTTGCTTCCTGCCTCCAGGGGGTCATCGAGATCGGCACCACCCCTACCAGCACCTCCCCCAAAGACTGGAAGCCCCGGTTGGTCGTCCTCAAACGTCAGCCGGGCAGCAAGCGTGCCTCGCTGGACTACTACAAGGACATCAGAAAACGCTGGCAGAAGCAGACGCCTAAGGGAGTGATCTCCTTATGGCCCTGGTTCCAGGTCAGGGTCTGGTCTCATACCCGAGTCGGGATTTGTCTCATACCTAAGCATTACACTTTAACTTTCCAGATGATACACTCATGTTGCTGCTGTAGCGCTTACGCCATTGACTCCACACCCACAGACACAGGCAGAGCTTGTGAGACCTCCAGTTAGAGAACGGGCAAGAACAACCAGAGATTACACCATCCTTATCAGCATCATTACCTGCCCAGATTAATAACTACGAAGCTCTTAATAAAACTCTTAATCAGACTTGTCCCAATTCTAAAATTATTAAGTGTACTAAACTCCCCCCAGCAAGATTTTCTACTTCTGCCACGAAAGTATAAGAAGGCTAGCCTTGCCCCCCCCCCAGGTCTTCCTTGCAGCTTTTCATTGCTTGAGGTACAGAAAACGTGTGTTGGGGGGGGGGGTGGCGAAACCATTTTCTCTTAGCAGCAACAACTGCCAGTAGTAACACCCTAATCAAAGTGTACACACATACATGCATGTGTCTTGGAGGCTTTGGTCTCCTCTGATTCAAGTCTCCGCTGTTTCAGGTGTCCATTGCCCACAACTGCTCCTACAAGTACTCTCTGAAGGTGACGACTGCCGAGCACACGCTCTACATGGCCGCCCCCACCCTGGTTGTCATGAACAAGTGGATCTACTACATCCAGACACAGCGACTCCTAGACCCTCCCAAGAGAGGTCAGTGACAGCCTGAGGCCCTTTTTTTAATAGTTTTGGTCTGGCAGCTTTTGTTGCGGAGGAGGTTGGAAGGCACCTTCTGATGATGTAATGCAAAGTCTTCGGGCAGAGGGTGGAATATAGCAGCTCCGTGAGTGTGTGTAAATTTGGCAGTTTTTCACAAAGTAAAGTTGTCTGAGCAGTAAAACCACTGCATGCATTCAATAGCATAGCTTCAAGAAATGCTTGCAAGCTCACTGGGAATCCACTGCACTCAAGCCACATCTTATGCCTTACTCACAAGCTAAGGTTTATGAGGGGTGCATCCAACTATACCCTCGAAGGTTATAGAGCAATGAAGCCAGGTACCGTATAATAACTCTGCATGACTACCACCTTCTTTACAATGGAGTGCTCATTAGGTATGCATGACATCATGCAATAGTGACACACACGTGATACCTTCTGACCTCTTGCTTTTGTTGGTACTGAGCGCAACAATCAGTCGTTATTGATGGGGTGGGAAATTACCTGATACCTTAGCAGGGCTGATGTTTGCTCTGCACTGTGAGGCATCAAGACAGCATCATTGTGAAATACAGTATAGTGCTTCTTTCACCGTGATGATGTAATCTGTGTGAAATACAGCTTCTTTCATCGTGATGATGTAATCCTTCCTCCTGCCCCTCCTCTAGGACTGAACGTGTTCTCGGTGCAGGCCCAGGACTCCGAGGCCATGAATCTGATCGGAGCCCAGGGAGATTGCCAGCTGGCCGTCTCTTCTGAGTTAGAGATCATCTGTGCTCTCTTTCCCAGCAAACAGGTGAGGCCAGGCTGTCCCCACTGCCACTGACCCAGGCAAAGCTTCTGTTAGTGGGATCTGTTGGAGTTTCATTTGCACGGAATCCTAGCCTTGTTTAAAGGCTTCACTCTCAAGAGACACTGGGGGTGGGGCTTGGGGGTGGAGCCTGGGGTGGAGCCTGGGAAAGATACTGCAGTCCGAAACAAAAGCACAGTATGATATATACTTGCAAATGTACTTACCTCCTCTTTTCTTTCTTCCTTCCTTCCTCCCTCCATCTCTCTCTCTCTCCTTTCCTTCCCTCTACCCCTCCTCCGTTTCTCCCCCACCCACCTCAGATAGTAGGTGTCTGGCCGTTTGACAGTCTGAGGCGCTACTGGTGCGGTGATGGTATCTTTGGGTTTGAGGCGGGACGGAGATCCCCCAGGGGCGAAGGCACCTACACCTTCATCACCAGACTGGATGAGGACATCTATCAGACGGTGGCAAATCTCATTAGCAAAGCAAAGAGAAGATTTTCTGATGCCAGCTCCGGATCTGCTGACAGTAAAGACGTTGATAATCGCCCCCCGGCCCCCCTACCAATGGATGCCCACAGGTCCGATACACCCCCAGTTGAGAGCAGTGAATCGGACGAGGACCCTGCTGAGTGGACGAACCCACACCCTCCCTTCGATGATGACAGCAATGACATCATAGTCGACAGAGCCCTGGCATATGACTTAATCGAAACCCCACCCCTACCCCCTAAACCAAAATCTCTGCGTCACGAAGCAAACCCTTCGTTGAAGAAGCCGGAGAGAAAGAGTGCCACTAGCCTCAGACAAGCACGGGAAGCATCAGACGTATCTGGAACCAATCCAGCATACCTGAAGAGAAGCCGCACACACACCGGCTCCAGCCCGAAATGGCTCCACGAATCATTTAACCCCCAGAATATCGACAGACCTCCCTCGGGCAACTTTGCACGCCGAGACCTTCCCCCTCCTCCTGTGAGCCTCACCGGTGGCAATGTACGCACTCGAGATCCCCTGAAGGAGGATACGTACTCGCATACCGTACACATATTTCACGCTCCCTTCCAGCGTTCGAACGTCGTGGGAGGCTCGCTATACAACGCCCTGGTACACAAACACAATCCTGATGTACCACGCAAGGAGAGACCACATTCCGAAGCGGATACCACGCTTTACGACGTGGCGTTTCTGCCGAGTGGCACTACAAAGACTGCCACTCTCCCCGTCCGAAGCTCCGACTATGGAACCATCAACGTCAAGGAATCCAAAGACACCAGCAACATCCCAAGGACTAAGACACCTCTCACCAAAATGCCCCTCTCCAAGAGCAAAGGTTTCGTGCCGACTAAACCTCTTGAGCCGATAAAAGACGCGGCTGAGTCACCAGACAAAACTCCGCCTCTCAGCAGCAGAGAACTTTGTACTCTTGAGAGGTCGCTGAGTGACGAGGGATTGACGGTTAACCCCCTCTACGGCTCCCAGGAAAACCTATTGGCCCAAATTGAAGAACTGGATGCACAAGCGGCAGCGATGTTTGATAAAACAGAAGAGGTGACTAATCCGGTCTACGGGGATTCTAAAACTGTTCGCTCAGAAGAGCCTTTACCAGGTAATAGTGAAGGGAGAGTGATGGAGGGGTCTGAGGCGACCGATCAACCAGATGCGGTACCTCTAAAAGTGAGCAGTGACAGCAGTCAGCAAGGTAACCAACAGCAGGGGAGCAACAGCCAACCAAAGTCTGAAACAGGAGGCCCCACTAGCCCCATCCAGAGAGATGCCAAGGGCTACAGCCAGGTGGACAAGAGCAAGAAGACTAAAGCTCTAGCTGTGGCCACTCGGGGGAGCGGCGGTAAGGAAGACATCGAGGACCAAGCGCCGCCCGTCCCTGAGAGGCTCTACAGCTGTGAGGACGAGGCGGCGGTCACGGACGTGTAGCGCCATT
Source organism: Phakellia ventilabrum (assembly GCA_963921505.1). Classification (NCBI taxonomy): domain Eukaryota; kingdom Metazoa; phylum Porifera; class Demospongiae; order Axinellida; family Axinellidae; genus Phakellia; species Phakellia ventilabrum. The sequence goes on along the minus strand of OY997401.1, from coordinate 4,832,931 downwards.
GTTTGTTTAATGATTTTGTTTTCCATCACACCATCATTTAATTTTATTTCTCTGTCTAACATCCATAAAACCTGTTTTTATTATTAATTATTATTGGATGGTGAAGCGGTAGCTTCCCAGGCCGTGCAGTTGGAGAAGAATTCGGACTGCGTGGCTTGGGAAAGAGGCTAGTACACATAGCTATACCAGTACATTTGCAATGCTGTGGTTACCCTCAATTACCTAGTTAATTAACCAGTACAAAGTGAAAGAAAAGCGGTCAAGTTGAATTGGGTGCAGGCAATTAGTGACCGTAGAGAGTAGAGTATATAGTAGAACTCTACTATCTATGGTTTGACGTATGTACATTAATATACTCAACTGGAATTATGTAATTTGACATTCCGTGATGCACATGATTACTTTGCTGCCAAAAAAAAACAAAAAACGTCTCTCAGTCACAGGCCTATATCTATGCAGCAATTGTGATTGTATAATGTACAGGAGTCAGTGGCGGCTAAGTAGCACTTTCGTCCACAACGCCTGGAGGCATGGGGGTGACCGGAGTGAGCTTTCGAGTCGCAGACCTGGAAGTGATCGGGTTGCCGTGGCTCTCTGCCATCTCGATGGAATGGTGGGTGGAGTCACCGTCATTCCCCTCCTGCTCCTCTCCACCCTCGTCAACCCCGCCTCCCGGCCCTACCCTCACTCTCCAGGGACACCTCCACCCCTTGCACTGGCAGAGGCGATACAGGAAGACCAGCCAGGAGTAAACCTTCAGCAGCAGCTGCCAGGTCGTGGTGCGGAACCTGACAAATTTCTCCCTCAGGCTCTGCTTCTTGTGACGGTAGAGGAGTAACTTGTCCTGTGCGCCACCGGCTTCGGAGTTCTCTGAGCTGTCTCCACTGGGGATGACCAGGAGCTTGGGACTGCCGGTGTTCATCAGTAGGTACCTGTAAGGCAAGAGGGGTGGAGGGAGGGAGGGAGGGAAGGAGGGGAGGGAGGGAGGGAGGAAGGGAAGGAGAGAGGGAGGGAGGGAGGGAGGAAGGAAGGAAGGAAGAGTACTCAGTCGGATATGTCTTGTCACGATACAAAATAGTACGTTGATGAAATTTATTCATGTGATAATGTAGCATCGTTGAACATCATTGGGGCAAGAAATCACACGACTTCTGGGTCGATCACGCCTATTCTGACATAAATTATTTGTCAAACTGTATTGTAAAACCATACCCTCGTCCCCTGGCCACACCCCTGGCTATTACTCAATCACTACAGCGTGTCAAACAGTGTGAGCCAATCAGTGAACAGAGTTCAGACAGTTCTGCAATTCGATTGGTTGGCACCGTTGGTACTCTGGTAACTGGGAAGAACGCTGTTTGAAAATAGGGTGTTCAATCTTTATGGTTTGTGCCATGGGCTGTCAACATGCAGGTGGTATCTCTTTCGGAGTATCTGGTTTCCCATTGGTTTCTTTTCAATCGATCCAGTAGTGATAGAGAGAAAACTTGTTTCTCTGATCAGGGAACCCATGCTACAGTGGGTAGCTTACCTGACATTGCGTGGCACAACGCAAGGAGCAACGAGTCTCTCCCTGGTGTTGAGGCAGCGGACCTCTCCGCACACCACTACCACCTCCTTGTGCTCGTCCGTGATCTCAAACGTCGGCGCTGGCTCGGAAGGGGGAGTGGAAATGTAGCCACCCTGACAGAGCAGCATCAGTTTGCTGGTCGGCCAGTCCTGGGAAAGAATGTGAGAAGGTGCTGGTTGAGAGCTGAACCTCAGTGGGGTGCAGCTGCACGGGGGATGTGGAATATCACGTGTTTGCCACTTCAACTTATCTGTTGTTTTATGACCCTAGCCTTCATTCAGGTAGGCTTAAAAAATTAACATAAAGCAATTACTATGACGTCATTTCTGCCATTTGATTCTGAGACATCATTAATGCTGGACGACTTGCAAGAAATCAGGCCATTTCACTACCAGGCAGAAGCTATCTGACCGCCATTGAACTACTACATAATCTTATAGTGTTGAGAAAATGTTTGGGTCAGTCTACCTTGAAACAAATCAAGCTGATGCAGCCTAGTGATAACATACATACCAAGGTGTTATGGTTGTACAGAGAATGGCTGCAGCGACACCTACTGTGAATACTCATTACGTCATCATGAATAGTCTACTCTCTGCAGTGGCTGATGTACCTACCCTCATTCCCAGACCCTAGCCTCGTTCCCAGACCCTAGCCTTGTTCCCAAACTCTAGCCTCGTTCCCAGACCCTAGCCTCGTTCCTAGCCTCATTCCCAGATCCTAGCCTTGTTCCCAAACCCTAGCCTTGTTCCCAGACCCTAGCCTCGTTCCCAGACCCCAGCCTCGTTCCCAGACCCTAGCCTCGTTCCCAGACCCTAGCCTCGTTCCCAGACCCTAGCCTCGTTCCCAGACCCTAGCCTCATTCCCAGATCCTAGCCTTGTTCCCAGACCCTAGCCTTGTTCCCAGATCCTAGCCTCGTTCCCAAACCCTAGCCTTGTTCCCAGATCCTAGCCTTGTTCCCAGATCCCAGCCTCGTTCCTAGATCCTAGCCTCGTTCCCAGACCCTAGCCTCGTTCCCAGATCCTAGCCTCGTTCCCAAACCCTAGCCTTGTTCCCAGACCCTAGCCTCGTTCCCAGACCCTAGCCTCGTTCCCAGACTCTAGCCTCGTTCCCAAACCTCCGCTTTATTCGGTGCACGAAGTAGAGCATTTCCTTCGCGTAGTCAAAAAAAGCGGGGGCCCGGGGACAAAGCTAGATGTACCTATGTTCACCTAATGTGCTACTCTGGGCCTGTAGAAGAGCTGCTTAAATAACTACTGGCATTTGAATTGTGTGTGGCATTAGTATACCAATTGTCAGCCTACGCTTGGCAGTGTGTGGGCTTTTAATTGCTCAGAACAATAAGATAATTTTTAATTACAGACTCAGACAAAATCAATCAATTACAGCCATTAATCAGACTAATGTTGTGTCTGTAATTTGCACTGTCGTCAAGACTACAGTCATTTTTAACATCGGGTTCTAACTTCAAGGAGGATCCCGGTTAATTGGTTCTCAGAATTCATATCGATCAGGTTCTCTTTCTACAGCAAATGGGCATTTCATGATATGTCTGTGAGCCAATTTGTGGTTGGTAGAAAGAGAACCTGATCGATATCAGGTTCCAATATAAGCCCGGAAGCCAGCCTGCTGCAGCTGTCTATTCCACTAATGTTAAAACAGCTGTATAAAGTTTGCACTGGCATTTCTGTTCAAGTGATACTTCCTTCGTACATTCAGGGGTTGGCCTTCATACTGTATGTAGCCTTGTTCCCAGGTCATGTAAATGTGGTCTGGGAATGAGGCTCTGTGTATGCTGCATGGAGTGGCGCCAAGCACTATACACATGCTGTTCTGCTATAATGTGTAAGCTGTGCTGACCTGGTATTCCGGTAGCTGAGAGAGCAGCTGGGTGGCAATCCTGATGCCACTGACCCTCCACAGTCGATCGTCCACCACAGAAAACCGGGCCATGATGTCAGCAAGGTCCTCGTGGCAGATGAAGAAGGCCTGGAGAGGGAAAGGAGGGAGGGAGGGAAGGAGGGAGGGAGGGAGGAGGGATAATCAAATGATGGGGCAACAGTGAACATGTTGTTACTATTTGCTATTTCATGCATGGCCCAAAGCTCCATCACCTGAACGTCTGTCTCACACTCCACAGTGGCATTGCAAGTCTTGTTCTCGAGAATGCCCATCTCTCCCATCACGCTACCGGCTCCGAAGTAGTCCATGATCATCTGGTCCATCTTAGGGTAGGAGGGTGGGAGGTCGTTGAGGAGGGAGGAGATCATTGGAGGAAGGGGACTGAGGTCCGTGTCGCTAGCCATGGCCAGAGCTTCTTCCGTTTCTGGGTCGGCATGGTGGGTGGGGCTTGAATCAGCTAACATAGTGACCTGGAGGAGGGCGGAGTGGGGCGGTCACATGTCAATATGTATACGGGCACGGCTGCCTTTACTTTTTACCATATGTGCACACGCACTCCATACCCACAAACACACACACCTCAGACATATACAAACACATACAAACACACACACACACACACACACACACAGTGTCACACTCACACACACTTCATACCCAGAAACCTCCAGATACACACACACACACATACACACATGCACGCACACACATGCAGACACACATACACACAGACACACACTCACACAGACACAGACACACACACACACACACACACACACACACACACACACACTCACACATACACCACACCACACCTTCACTAATCCGGAGACAATGATATAGATGCCCTTGGCTTCCTCTCCTTCCCTGATCATAACATCCTCATGCTCAAACTGCACCAGCTCCGCAAATCCCTGGATGGTGTTCACCACGTGGTCCTCCAGGCCACTCAGCCAGGACAGGTTGCAGAGGACGACATGTGGATCTGGAGGTGGCAGGCTGGCAGGGGTGCGTTCCAACCGCTTCATCTTGACTTCGATTACCTGGAAGAGAGGAGGGGAAAGAGTGTGGACTTGTAGAACTCATAAGATACACTCCCAAGTGTCAGGTTTCTGTAATGTGCAAAGCACTTGACCCCCTCTTGACCTCCACAGCAAGACCAACTTTAGAGCTACAGGGACCAATAGCAGAAAAGTTATAATCTTGAAAAGTTCAGCAAAATGTTCAATGGGGAGCTACAGGTGAGAACTTCTTTTTACAACTACTGCTGGGTGCTGGCAGACATTTTGAACCATGCATCAGTGCATCAGAAGCACAGGGACCCACACTTCACTGATTGCATAAACTACTGAGCGCATGATCTCATTAGGGTTTGCATTCAAGATGATTTTCTAGTGCCCCTATGGCATACTTACTGTATCACCCACTTTTCTAGTCACTTACTTGTCTCTCTGATCATTCGGAAATTCTACACTTGTAAATGTGGTCATCCTCAAATAATAAAATTAATAATCATCCCACATCTGATAAGGATAAAAGTCCAAATTCCTCAGTTGACAGTGATCATACGGCAACAGCTGCAAATATTCACATGTATGGGAACTCCATGGCACCAGTATACATTACATAATACATGTGCATAGCCAGAGGGTTGTAATGCAATAGTTGTACGCTGCAAACATTGCAAGGGGTCGTGAACCGAGGACAAACATTTCCCTCCACTTATTAGCAAACTGCGGGTTGTAAGCTGAAGAAAACAATTCAAAGGTGGAGCTTTCTACAGAGCACTACTGACAAACAATATACTCGTGAATGTTGCTGCCATAGCGCATATGCCACTGACCATCCAGTCAGAGAACAAAACCAGAGATTACACCGTCCTGATCACCTTATAATTCCTTCTTTCTAGCATCCCAGGTTAATAACACAAAGCTCTTAACTAGGCTTTCAAATCATACCTGTCCCAATTCTCACACCCTAAAATAAAGCCTGCCTTATTAAAATTATCGAGTGTACTAAACTACTCAAACTCCTCCCACCCAACAGATTTGCTAATTCTACCATGTAAGTATTTCTAATGCTGTCATACACAGGACACTCCCAGAGCACATGTACCTCACTCTCACATTCAGCCTCACATAATTTTCACTGCCGGTCATTGTTTTTACCCCTATGTCTTCCCAACTCCTACCCAGATCACCTATTACCTGCTTAAAATTGTAATCTTTAGCATAATTCACTCTATCAGCATTACTAATCTAGTAGTCTTCAAGTTGTCAAAGTAATTTCTCGGAAGTACTGTTGAAATATAATATCAATGTAAGACAATACCATCATAATTGAGATACCCAGTTCTCTCATCGATATCTGCATTAATAATAATGGACAGCTGTCTATATGTAAGCTCTGTTCCCACAATTGAGGCTATCCTAGGATTCCCTGTGATTTAATCAGACCCTCGCTCCCCTTTCGGGCGCACCGATGCAGCACATTAGCTATGGGTATAATGTTTCGCACAGACTGAATGGCACACAATTAGGCAAACAAGAGCGACAATGAGACTGCCAGGCCTCGATTGTGTTCAGTACCGGATATCAGGATCACGTATGTGGTCTATATTTCCAGCCAAGGCAATATATCAGACACTTACCGCAACAGCTTGTACTTGGTTCAAGATCCCCTTCTTCCCTTACACTGTTTGCAGCATAGAACTATTGCATTACAACGCTTCAATCTTCTCTTGCTAAGCAACAGCTAATAAGTGGAGGGGGAAACTCATCAAATACTTGCACTTGGTTCACGACCCCTTTATTCTTTTCACTGTTTGCGACATCAATATTACCAAATTACAGCCACTGTATTACCCACAGCCACCACAAATACCAGTCTGCTCCTGAGGGAGATGGCTATGCAACACCAACACGGCTTTGATTACCCTCTCCTAATTATCTCCCCCATCCGATGTTTGCAGCCAAACATGCCAACATCCTTCTGTTCGTCCAATACGACTCCACTTTGCGAGACAACCATCGCAGACTCCCTGGTGGGTTAGGCAAGGTAGGCGTGCACAGATCGACTTACCTGAAACAGCTTCTCGGCATCTGTTTCGTCGAGAAGGCCTCCCTCCAGCAGGTGTTTAATGGTGTCACGACAGTGGTTCAGGACAGAGCGGATTGCCTGGTGTGTCTTTACCGATAGAGCCACGCCAGGGTGCTCCTTACGCATCAGACCTGGGTATGAGTACGTGCGTAAAGGGATCATGCTATGCAAACGTTAGCCTCGTTCTCAGGCCATGTGTGAGGCTCCTTCTGAGCACCTGGGAATGAGGCTACACAAATGTTAGCCTCGTTCCCAGGCCATGCGTGAGGCTCCTTCTGAGCACCTGGGAATGAGGCTATGCAAAAGTAAAATAACATCTAGGCAGAAAAACATGAACAACAACACATATCTAAATCAGAATGTAGGGGTACCACTGATCATTAGTCACCAATAGCAACATAATCCTCTCCACGGTGGTGGTTAGCAGAGGAATTAACTTCTGCATTGAAAATGATTCTCTGCTCCCTAACTTTTTCAGCTGCAGTGAACCACCTGATGTCTACTTGAGCTATGCATATGTGCGAGCCCAGTCTTCCTGATAGCTCTCGACTGTAGTGTGGAGATATGTAACACTTAAAGGACTATCTGTGACGTAGAAACTGTCAAGACTTTATTTAAAACTAGATTACTACCCACCGCTGTTACAACAACATGTCTAGCTGCCTGCCATTTCACAATTAATCTACCATGCACACTCACATCTGCATACACAGCAACATGCGCCTCCGAGACACACAGTTATAGTGGAGATTACATAACGGCGTGTAATACTGCGGGATAATATACCTCTAATTCTGGATGAAAGCTAATGTGATATTTTGATTAACACTAGTTATGAATTCCCTTTCTGCATAGAATTACAAGACCTTCTGTAAGTTAATGCAGTGTGTCCCTTCGTGTAGCACAGAGAAGACATTCAATTGGCTCCAGGGTGTGGGAGGTTCTTCTCTGTCGCTCCACTTCGTGAAATTTGAGTATAATATATTACATTAGTTATGAACACACTCGCCTTTTCATGCTCCTTGCAATTGCCTGTTTGATACCGGTATGCTTAATCCTGGTCCTTCTCCCCACACACACACACACAGACAGAGAGACACACACAGACAGACAGACACACACATGCATACATACACACACATGCACACACAGACAGACACACATACAGACAGACAGACACATGCACACACAAACACATGCACACACACACACACACACACACACCCAGGCTCTTGATCACATCCAGGCGAGTAGCCTCGGACCTCCGCCGTAGCTCTCGGGCAATGCTCTTGTGTACAACAGAGCCGATGCGGTCGAACTGCTGCAGCATCTCTTCCTCGCCCACCACGAACCCCTTCCCAATGTCATAGCCGAAGCGGAGCCGACGGTTGATGATGGTATCTACCAGTTGAATCAGGAGGGGGAGTGCCAGCTGTGATGGAGGGGGTGTGTGTGTGTATGTGTGATGGAGGATGTGTGTGTGTGTGTATGTGTGATGGAGGGGGTGTGTGTGTGTGTATGTGTGATGGAGGGTACATGTATGTGTGATGGAGGGTACATGTATGTGTGTGCGGGGGATGTAAGCATGTTAGTAAAATGAGTGAACTCTTACTCAAGGTGGGCTTTTACTCAAGGTGGGCTTTTACTCAAGGTGGGCTCTTACTCAAGGTGGGTTCTAACTCGAGGTGGGTTCTTACTCAAGGTGGACTTTTACTCAAGGTGGGCTTTTACTCAAGGTGGGCTCTTACTCAAGGTAGGTGGGCTTTTACTCGAGGTGGGCTCTTACTCGAGGTGGGCTCTTACTCGAGGTGGGCTCTTACTCGAGGTGGGCTCTTACTCGAGGTGGGCTCTTACTCGAGGTGGGCTCTTACTCGAGGTGGGCTCTTACTCGAGGTGGGCTCTTACTCGAGGTGGGCTCTTACTCGAGGTGGGCTCTTACTCGAGGTGGGCTCTTACTCGAGGTGGGCTCTTACTCGAGGTGGGCTCTTACTCGAGGTGGGTTCTTACTTAGGGTGGGCTCTTACTCAGGGTGGGCTCTTACTCGAGGTGGGCTCTTACTCAAGGTGGGCTCTTACTCAAGGTGGGCTCTTACTCAAGGCTGCTTTATGCAAGAGAATCCCTAAAAGATACCTTCATGAGCCTGAGAACCCTGCCGACCCTGAGTATGCGCATCACCCTGACGATACGCAGGACAGCCGGAGAGAAGTGTGAGGTTGACTCAGGCAGGCTCAGCTCCACAATGATGTCCACCACCGAGACCAGCAGGATCAACAGGTCAAACAGGTTCCACTTGCTGCGGAAGTAGTGCTGGCGTAGGCCAATAATCTGGTAGCAGGAGATCAGAGGGGGAGGGTTTTGTCCTCAGTTAGTGAGGCAGTGAAAATGGCACAATCAAGGAATGTACAATGTTGATAAAATGTACACTACATACAGTATATATTATACGTACTACACTAACTTTTTGGGGGGCAGCATAAAGTATCGATACCTTAATTGCCCCCCAAGAGTATACAGTTCACTGAGAAATCCAACACTGGAGCCTGCGATAGGGGCACTCAAATAATTTGTATGTAAAACCAGCTTTGGTATAAGGACAGTTGGCTGGTCCAATCAGACTGGCTCCGTCCTGTTCCAATTAAGTGACAAATGGGCAATAGAAACCTGCTACTAAAGTTAGGGTTTTAATATTTCATTTATAATATATCATCTGGATGTATGGAACAACAGTTAAATTTCAATGCAGGTGACATCACTGACAACAGAGTAAATGGCTGAGAGAACCTTAGCTCCCTCCCTTAGAACCTTTGTTTACAGGTGGTACTCATATGATAAGGGTCTACACAGAGATGGAGTTACCAATTAGATATGCAAATGTTATGTCATTGATAGCTAAAGTATAGGTGCAGGAAGAGTGGTGTAGTCTTATGGCTATTCTCAGTCATGGCAACATACGATTGGGAACGAGACACAAGCAAACTGACCTTGAGCACAGCCTCCACGATGTAGATGGCACAGAATACAAAATTGAGGTACTCGAGCACCTGCAGTCCAGTCTCGTTGGAGATGGAGAGTTCAGTGACCGTGCAGACCCCGTTTACCAAGATCACCCCAAATAGCAGCCACTCGAAGACGGAGTTGGTCACGATGGTGTAGGGTAGTTTGTAGCACTGGGTAGAGGGTGCAGGAACATCATTTGATGCCTTCCAGTTGATGGCCTTTTCAATCCATTGACGCTGAGTGGGTGTGGATGGATAAGAAAGGGAGAGGTGTGGTAGCTATGAGCCCTCGAAAATTCAAGTGATATGGTGAGTGTAGGAGAAGCTTGAGTGAGTGCATGTGCACAAGGAGGTATGTAGGAGGTTCTGAAGTACAGGATCTACATGGAATAGGGTCTACAAAGCAAAGAATGGGTGTACCTTACTTGGGCTAATTTAATTAGCAAAGTGCAACGTTCTGGGTATGCTATACAACCAGGGTGCTTGTGACTGGAGAACCACATCTGGTTGACTCACAATCTTGGTCAGAACGATGGGGATCTTCCAGAAAGGAGCAATGTCGTTCACTGTCATCAGCCTACAGAGTGAAGAGGAAGCTATAGTCAGCACTCTGCAGGCAGACATCAAATTCCTGGAATTTCTTTCCTTGTTAGGGTCCCCCCACCCCCACCCCAGGCAGTGTCCTGCCCCCAGCTCCCAGGGGAGCAGTGCTGGACTGTTGTTTCAGTGTGTCACGTACCCTGTACTCTCTGCTATACAGAGCAGCACACCATATTAGGAGGGGCAAGGGAAGGTGGAATGTGAAGGGCAGTGTAAAGAAATGGATCAGAGAAAGTTGGAGGGGTGAATGTGGTGCCATAATCACAGGTAATTTTACTATCTTAAAAAACCTACCAACTTGTGATCAAATAGTAAGGAATGCACAACACTACAGGGGTATGTTCAGGAAATGCCAAAAGTAACTCGCCCAATTTTTTTTGAGTTTTGCCATTAGTTGATTTTCTCCACCTTGATCATCCTTATCCGCAGGGAGAAAGCACAAAACCACACCCACTAGAATGTTTGGGAGCTGCACTGCCCATGCAATTGCTGGAAAAGCTACGATAACACAACTGGGCCTTCAGGAGACGGCTGTCTAGGAAATGCCAAAGCAACTCACCCAACATAATTATCAGCATAAAAGACATTCGCTGGCAATCAGTATACCAGTCCACAGCACACAATCTTTAATGACCTTAAGAGGCGTAGGTGCCGTCCAGTGTAGGAGGTCCTGGTCAGAACATGTGATGTGCACTGCTTAGGCCAACAAATTGGAAAATTAATTGCTAAAATGCTCACCGTGTCTCGAGCACCCAAATATGTGCACTCAGGAAAAGAGGATTACTTGATATGCACGCTACCATGTGAGGATAATATTTCTTAACTTCCCCCCACGCGAAGTGAGAACCTTTGGGCGAAACAGTACGCCTCAAAAGTTGCGAAAGTTATCATCACAGCAAGCTAGTACTTAAGGTTTCCCCTTTAATTAAGCCCGACCCCTGTACCTCTCAGAGGTGTCCATGATGGAGTCAGCCAGGTTGATGAGCACAAGCACGGCATCTCTCCCCAGCATGCCCTGCTCAAACTGACGCCAGTAGCTGGTCTTCTCGGCCTTGATCATCCTTATCCGCACCTCCTCGGCCAGCTCTGCCAGTTCTCGTGGGTGGGGCACTCGAGGAACCTCTGCCTCGCAGCGAGGGCACTGGCTGTGCACGCCCGAGGCGGCCACCACGCTGTTCTCTGTGAACTGGAGGAAAGAGAAGTTTGGCTCCGAAGTTGATATTAAAATGGAATTGACTCTGAAGTGCTTGTTATAGGTACAAATTAATAATTCAGTAGGTGTAGAGCTCAAATTTCGCAAAAGAGACATGCTACTTGAGCAGCCCTTTTAGAGAATTACTTTTCATTTGAGACTGCTGTCCCCCTAATTCGAGGGCTCAGAACCATAGTGGGCGGGTTCAATAGGGTATGCCCTTCATGAGTGGCTGGATGGGTCAAAAGGGTATGCCTGGACTCTAACATCAAACATCCACGGAATTTGTCATCCAAACCATTACTAGATTACTGTTTGCACCATCTCCATGGCGATACACCGTAGCTGCCCAAGCTACGGTAATAGACTACAGAGGCCACAGTACACACCCAATTCCTACACTCTGAAATTACATGTAATTCAACCTGAAACAGCATGTTTACCATATCCTTGTAGCAGGTAGTCCAAAAGTGGGTAATGAAAAAGCGTACGGCACATTTTAGGTCAACATTCTGTAACAGCATAATATTGGAGCACATTCTGATGCCGGCTGGCTAATCCAGCAATACTACCACAGTATCCTGTTTCAATCATCCAATGGAGGCATATAGCACTACACACTCTGAAACAGCAGTGAGTCTTCAACCTATAGCAAATTTATATAATTATTATAATTAGGGCATGCGGCTAATAGGGAGCCTCTTTGAATCGTTACCCATTTTCTTATTTCCCTGACCTCCAGTTCATCGTATTCGCTGTGATATGGATCAGTAATCTCAGTCTTCTGTTCCACGATATCCCAGTTAGCATCAGCCAGGAAGCGATCAGACTTGAGCATGCTGACAGCCCTCATCTTTGCCTCCCGCACTCTGCGTACGGCCGTGGACATTGTCAGTCTGCGGGCATTGGAAATATCGCTCATGCCCAGTGCCTTCAAGAGGTACTTGATGGTCGTGGCGTTCACCAGTAGCGTGAGAATCACAATACCTGCTGTGTGGAATAGCACCTGTGGGAAAAAATGGTGCAGGGGGAGGGAGGAGGGAGGGGGGAGAGGAACATTGAGGGCTGATGACTAATAGTAGATCTGATAGTGTACTGTTGGCCATGATTCTTTGGAATGTCTGTCTGTATCTACGTACCTACTATCTGTCTGTCTGTCTGTCTGTCTGTCTGTCTGCCTGTCTAGCTATCTATATTCCGTCTGTCAGTCTGTCTGCCTGTTTGTTTGCCTGCCTGCCTATCATTAACTGCTAACAGATTCCCACCATTGTTTAAGTTGCAGATGATCTGTCTCGAAAGAAGAAGCCATCAAATTATCCTAGATACCAGCACAGCTGCCAGTGTCTGTGCTAAATTAGCTCCTCTGACGTTCTTGATGGAGATATTGTTTGGCTTTTGAGCTGCCAGTTATATAGCTTTAGGGGGCATACTTCTCCCCATTGTATAATTATTCAATCATTAAGGGTGACCTACAACTGCTAATTATTATTATTATTATTATTATTATATATATAACACACACCAACAAAGGTGTAGTAAAAGTACAAATATTTAATGCGGTTAAATAGAGGAAACAGTCCTAATAATATGTTCATTCGACCATGAGGTAGAACCAAACAAACGCAGATCCCGAACAATAGCAGCACAGTAGGCATCCTCTGGAAAATACTGCTTCAGATGGGAGATGCCGTAGAGAGAGTTGTAGCCAACTGAAGTGTAGCAAAGACTTGCCGAACTTGAAAAAATAGCACGGACAAGAGAGGACGGACACTTGGATGTAGCTGAGCATAAGAAAGACCGTGAGGCAGTGATGTTCAAAAAAAATATTGGCCAGCGGAGACTGCCATGTAGCTTCATACCCAGGCTTCCCCTCACAGTTTTTCTCTGCAACCATGGCTGCAAAAAATCTTAAGGCTATATAATCCAGTGTTTTTATCAGTGTTACTGCCTTGGACAGCCCAGTGATCAGCCATGCGTGGGGCAGTTTGAAGTGCAATACTATATATGGCAGTAGCTGCCACCTGCCCGCACAGCAGCCATTAAATTTTGCATTAAATTTTGCGATTGCATGTTTCCAATAGTTTACAGGGTGTAAGATGGGGGCCGGCAAGATATTATAGCAAGCCATTAGAAAGAGATGAGTAGCTTGAGTAGCCAGGCGCAGACATTAGACACAACATTACACAAGGCAAAGCCGAGTAGTCTTTATCAAGCGAGCGCCACTCATGAGTACTATCTGAACGCAAAACTGTACCATTCATTCACAAAAAACATTTGCTGTGGTTAGTGGGTTTATGGTGCAGCTGCAGGCAATATCCCACAGTATTATAACTGTGGCTTGTAGCAAATGCTAAAGAGCTGTACTTTCCCCAACAGAAACATGTCTACAGTACAACAATTGCACACTCATATAATTTGCATAATACACACCACTTATTCTGTAAAATATCTCTGGTGTTACCTCACAGTTACGATAAACCACAAAAAAACAAAACCACAAAAGTTCGTAGTAAAATTAGCGGATACAAAACCCTCTGGCAATGCTCGCACATGATGATAATATTATCACCTGTTGCCTTGGTCGTAGCGAAGGCGATGTGGCTTGTAGGTAATGGAAAGCGTGTACAACATTAGCTTTCCCCAACAGAAAACATGCCTAAAGTACAGCAAAACAACAGTTGGACACTTTTCAAACTGCACACCACTTTATTCTGTCTCGAGTTCTGCCTCACAGTTACAAAAAAACAAACATTCACGCATGTGCATAACACAAAGGCCTCTGTGCATGATGTTAACCAAAGCTGCTACCCAAGCTGTAATCTTTTAACTGTATGCCGATGAATACTAATAATGGCAGAAATGTGTTCTTCTATATAAGCCAAAATATCGCTAGCTCAGGTAGGCAGTGGTATGCGGCTTCTTGTGACTGTGTAAACATTACCAGAGGCTATATATACGCAGGTCATTATTGCACAATTATCTGCATCATTGGTTGCGAAACCTATCCATTGTTTCCTCATAAACCCTTCTCTGGTGAAGCTGTGAGAAATGTCTTCTAAAGCAATAGGCACATATGGGATAGCTATATAGTAGGATAATTGTCCAGCGTCTCTGGTTTCATTCAGCAAGTAGGGTTCTCACATTACCATGCACAGACCAGTCTGAGACACACCAAGAGGTACTTTTTGTTCAGACAATGAAAGAAGGCAGTGAATCGATCCATACTTCTTGTAGCTTCTCTTTGGAGCCCATTTGTACCACAGACCAAACGCTGAAATGCTATCACCAGCAAAAGGTAGAGAAGTGCAACGTCTTTTTGAGCAGTCCATGCCTATGCCGCATTATGTAACGTGATAAAAAGTACCAAGACTTTCCGGCTAGATCATATACTACAGCCTTATGTACATTTGGGACGCAGTATGTCTTCGTTTGGTTTCAGTACATTTATTTCTAATGCGGTGGGACCCATCAGCAACTCTGCCAGGTAGCAGGCTACAATAGTAGGCCCTGCTAATGAAATGGAACAATAGCTAACAGGCTACCATAGTGGTCCCTGTTAACTGCCATATAGTAGTCAGTATGATCTCAAACGCTGGCGGTGCGCTACAACTTCCAGTCTGGTCTTGATTACCCATGCTCGTTGTTATTGAATAATGATTTCAATTGCTTCTGGGGACATTAATTGGTGGCGCAAAACAGGATACTTGGATAACAGTAGTACGACTGTATATACAGTGACAAGATCATGTGCATGCTTCAGGATGTTGACTTGCTATTTGTCTGCCAGACTTGCTTTTGTTGATGTCTACTGGACTATCCCAGGATGCCCGGACTGAGAAGATTACGTAATAGGCATGTATAGTTTAAGAAATAATTATTAAGAAGGGCCGGATTTATGTGATACGGCTGTAACATTACCAGAGGATGCACAATAATTGTACACCTGTGTCCAGCATGCAAAGGTTCCAGCGGTTGTGTATATAGCCTCTGGTGACATCACAAACACATCATGAAATAATTTCCAAATCCTTCCATTACAGGTAAAATAGGCGGCGGCTGAGTTTGAAAAATAGGTCTCTGGAGAGAGTGTATACTATTAGTATGTAATAGGTTGGTTTCGTGTATATAGTATTATGGTCATCAAATTGTACTCGCTATCGCTCGCACAATTTTGTCAACCAAATGCCAACTTCAGAACCCAATTTTCCCCTAATACAACACTTAACCAACCTACTACCCATACTGATACTAACTGTCTGTCTACATGAATACCTTGCTTCCGATGGTGTCCAGTGGTACCCCAGGTGTCTGCACCACCACGAGGGCCAGGGCAAGCCCCACGGCCCCCCGCAGCCCTCCCCACGTGATCACAATTACTTGTTTCCAGTCGATGGTGTAGCCAATGCGGGTCAGGATGGGGGCGAACGATCCAATCACAACAAATCTGGAATGTGTGTGCATGTGTGTTTGTGCATGGAAAGTAATTAGAGACAATGAAAACCGCCTTGTCCACACCAATTCACACTTTGGAGATTCCTTCCGGGGGCTATATACGCGAATATTTTTATTCCGACTATAATACATTACCAAACAATTAAAACCAAGCAGCCTTGTAGAATTGGTGCTCACTTTCACACCCCTCTGACGCTGCCGTACGTACGGGGGTATGCTCTCTGAATTCCAAGCTATTGTACTCATTTGTTCCAATTAGCCTGAGGCCGATCAAAAGGAGAAAAAAAAACAATAACAGTCTTCCCCTGTCTGAACAGCAGCCATATCTTCCCCCCAGAGAGCGGTATATACACCTTTCATGCAGGATATAATTACTGCATATTAATTTCGGTCATCCACCTCCAGCTTTTCTCTTGCCAGTGACAATGCAAATTAGAACTTTGAGAGGTGTTCCTTTACGGACGTACCAACAGCCCACTTTTTTCCGGTATAAGGAGAGGATATTGTCTTACAAAGTGGAATATTTACGGTCAAGGTATTATGGTAATGGATGACCTTACACTGAACTCGTAAATTTTTACCATGCCTCAGGTATTCTCTGTCAGTACTCCATACTGCAAGAATCACAGCCGATAACGAACCCCCTTAGCGTGTTTGCAAACTTGAAAGGAATAGGTACTACCGTTGCATTCCTTGAAATTCACGTCTGCCAGTACAGCGAAGATGTATCTACCACCTCCAGTGTTTCGTAGACACTGTCATGTGTGACTCCGCCTCATGTATAGTGAACTTAGAGCTCCATCAATCAAAACATCTGAACGTGAATTAAATGGTTAATCAATCATTGAAGGTCTCAGAAGTGTAGAGGGCTAATAATGTTCCCGTTTACCGTTTCCTGCTGATGACATCCCATAATATACTAATTAGTCAACTTAACAATACCCACTGCCATAGCTCATTACTGTTCATGGGAGGGTATGATGGAACCATATGGTTATACTTGTGCCTGGGGCAGCTTTCCTCCCCAGTTTTTAGTCAATTTGGTGGCTGTGGGCTGGTGGTTCTTTGGTTACTACTGTGTCCTTTAGTTACTGCACATTTTTTTTCAAGTCATTTTTTTAATCTATAGGTTAATGGATGGTACCCCAGTGAAATATATGGCTTCACCTACTTAGCTACTACAATGGAAGAGTCTATTACTCCCAGCCACAAACCCATACAACCTGCCTCTCCTGTGCTCTGCTACCCTACAGTGCAAGGTCCAGTACAAAGGAGAACACCAATCATTTCTGAAATTTCTTCCCAAGAAGTTAGTTCCATAAATGCAGACCCCAAACTACTATTCCAGCCACCATCCTAACAACCAAGTTAATTGGAGAGAAAACAAACAAAATATGTACTGTACTTTGTAAAATTTGCGAACAATATTCCACTAATTTCTGTGTACAATTTAAATTATCTCATTACAAGAATCCATGCAAGAAGGAAACTGACCAGCAGAACAGTTGCAGCTGTAACGTCGTACAAAAGAGAAAGCATGATATTGTACTTTATACTAAAACCTAACATGGCTATATATGGGTGTATACCAGTGAAAGGATTGCAATACCTAGAGCTTACTACAAGGACACCATTAGTTCTGTGTGGGGGCTATGGTAACTAGGTATACATACCCGTAACCCCGTCGCCCCATAGCGGTTACACAAATGTATGACATGTTCATTGCAATGTACCAATGCACAATCTGCCGGTGAAGATCGGTGATATGCGATGCTTCTGAAAGGTTTGGCATACAGTGTTAGCTCAAAGAATTAAATTAAAACAGACATCAAGGTTTAAGAATGAACGCAAACTCCCACCCATTCAAACTAGTGGATAGACGGTCTCTATAGAGACAGAGTAGCAATTAAAAGGGGAGTTCCCTACCGTATGACCATAACGCCAATGTAGAGAGCCACCATGAACATCCAGTCAATGTTCTGTACATCAGAGAAAGCTCGCTGGGCAATGACCACACCCACCAGGATGAAGATGAGCGTATTAGCCAGGTAGCCCAGCATACTCCAGAATCTGGGGAGGGGGGAAGGAAGAGCGGAGAAGAGGGGAGGAAGAGGAGAGGAGGAGAGGGATGGGAAGAGGGAGAGAGGGATGGGGAGAGGGGAAGAGGGATGGAGAGGGGGAGAGGGGGAGATGGGGAGAGGGAGGAAGAGGAGAGGAGGAGAGGGATGGGAAGAGGGAGAGAGGGATGGGAAGAGGGAGAGAGGGATGGGGAGAGGGGGAGATGGGGAGAGAGAGGGAGGGAGGGAGGGAGGGAGGGAGAGGGGGAGAGAAATGGGGAAAGGGAGGGAGGGAAAATTTAAGGAGAGACATTTTAAAAATAACACTCACCTGTAGATAAATACGCAGGCTAGAGGAAATAATTACTGTTAATAATCATATACCTATATTGAGTCTACATAGAGAATGCATTAGAGCCAGGAGTGCGATTATAGCTGTAATTGCACAGATTTTGTAGCCTCAAGACGTTATAATTGCACTGCCAGTCGTATCCCATGGCAACCATGGGCAAAGTTGCATATTCAACCTTCATAAGCAACTTACCAAATTTTGTTGTTGCCATGGAAATAGCGCTAATAGCCTAAGGGCATATGATTAACATGTGACAGCATGGTTGGCAGTGCGATTTCGGGAATGAATTGCACTCGTAAGGCGTAATTGCACTCGGCTACGCCTCGTGCAATTACTGCCTTACTTGTGCAATTAATTCCCAAATCGCACTGCCAACCATGCTATTACATATACTAATCCCTGTGGTATTTTTCAGACACTAGATTGCATTTGTGTAATAGTGATGAGTAATAGTTGCCTTGGGGCATTTGCTAATGCGCATTAGTACTAGGAGTGCATGTTTTCTGTAGGAACATGTTTTTGTCTGTACCAATTAAAAAAACAAATTATACAGTCGACAGTCAAATTCCGTAGTTGAATTCACGGGGTGCAGGTGTATGAATCAATATCAAATTCTGGAACGGCAAATTCTATCCACACCACTCCTCCCAAACGTTCTCTACCAACACCACTTGCCCTAGAACAGCAGCTGATAACTAACTTAGCACGTGCTTATTAATTGTGTAGCCAGCTGAGTCAAATGCTTGGTACCTTTGACCAATTAATTAAGCAGCAGACCCTCCACGACAGATAGGGCCACTATGCATTGGTATAGCTGGTTGCTAGGAGACTTCGATACATTAGGATGGATGACTGGTGTTATTAATTGAGCACTTAGTGTAGACTAAACCACAGGGAGCAGTATACGGCACGAGTGCATCAGGACCAGATGGGGCCAGTCATACGGGTAGTGCAAACGTAATGGATGACATTTACTCCATAAGGAGATACATAATTACTCCTCCATATCAAATATCTAGCAGTATTTAATCTGAAAGTGGAACAACACCTCTCGATCTTATCAACGGGGCAATACAGTGTGGATACGGTAATGTGAGGGTAGAGCGCTGCCTCGGCCCTACTCAAGCCAAAGACATCATGCTACCAGACACTCCTCGCTATTTCATCACTTGCAAGACACTTACCGGTGCAGGAAAGCTTCAACTTCAGGACTGATGTTGGTCCGACGGGAGTTGAGCTCAATGCCAAGAGTCACCACGGCCAGCACACCTGAGACGCCAAAGAAGGCCTCTCCGATGTAGAAGGTGACGTAGGTAGAGGCAAGAGTTATGGTGATCTCCACCAGTGCGTCATTGAAGACATGCGACAACCAGAAGATGGTCACTTTTGCCATAAGGTAGCCAAAGGCAGGACCACCAAATGCCACTCGGACAAAGTAGGTAAATATCTGTAGCGCTGCGGGTGATAAGACAAACAATAAATTAATTTCGCTATCAATTCTTAACCTGTGTGGGTGAGCTATACATAAAAGGTCACACTTGGTAAACCGTTTACCTGTCTGGCTTTCTCCTGGAGTCAGCTCAAGCAGGAACACATTGAAAATCACAATTGCAGCGCCATCGTTCAGCAAAGACTCTCCCTCAATGATGGTTCCAAGCTGCTTTGATGCACCTGTAAGTAAAAGGTCACAAGCAGCCGTAGGGTGCAGAGTACAATGGCCAATAAATGAATACTACTATACTCTTGTAGGTGCTCACTGAAATATGCATAAATTGCTTAGGCAAAGCAGAAAATGAAAAAACATGAAGGTACTAAATAAAGATTGCAACCATAGGCTACCTTAAAAATACTACTTAAAATTATTTTACAGTGCTTTGTGTGCATCAATAGGGACTTACCCAGGTCTTTGAGGAGGGCTACAACAGCAACTGGGTCAGTGGCACTCAGAATGGAACCAAACATGCAGGCTGTGACCCAGGACCAGTGGTAGGTGAAGATGTATCGTGCCATGAGTGCAGTCAAGAAGGAGCACAGAAAGAGTCCCGGTCCAGCAAGAAGCATGGCCTGGCCGATTGTCTTCCGAAAAGTGTGTCCGTCCATCACAAATGCCGACTCAAATATCAGGGTTGGGAGAAAGACATAAAGCATAAGGTGGGGGTCAATTCTGGCCAGTCCGGTGAAGTCCTGTAGAAAGCTCAAGGCCTCCACATTTGAAGCTGCTCCAAAGGCCAGGCCAAGGATAATCAGGATAACAGTGTATGGGATGGGCGTGTGCTTCAGCACATGTCGTACAAAGGCTGTAAAAGACAAGTATAATGAATTTAATGATAATTATAGCTAAGTGGATAAGTGGGTGGGGCTTACCTCCCACTGCAAAGGCAGCAAACAGAAAGAGCACTGTCCCAGAGTTTGCATGCCCTCCATGATCTTCGTGCTCCAGTGTATGGTTCGTCCCATTACAGTCATCGCTAGAATTACTAGCACTCCCTTCGTAGGATGCATGTTCAATGAAAATTTTTAGCGCACGCCCAAAACCTTCTTCACTCATTGTCGTGCTCACCGTTCATGCAATTACTATTGCAGCCATACAATTTTTTTGGACGCATTTCGCCTTGGTAACGCGCTGTGGTCTCTACGCTACGTACGCCTTACAGCTATACGCAGCGTGTCACCAATGTGCATTCCTGAAAATCACTGGAGGGTCAAAAATTTAACTTTTCGACTTACTATCGGTAATGCGATCCCAGTATCATGATATCATGGATATCTACGTGTACGTGTACTATATTATCAACTATACATGCATGTGATACCGCCGCTTCGCACTATAAAAGTGAAGCGCACTCATGTAGTATTTCATCATGACAGAATTATTAACGCAAATTGTTTAGCACAAGAGAAGGTTTTCAGACTCAGTGTCCTCCATCTCTTTGCTTGAACCGACAGAGATGAAGATAAGCCTAGCGATATCAGTAACTCTGCTATTGACGGCACTGTGCATAAACATAAACTGCGCAGCCATGCCCACAGATCGCGCAGCATCCGGAAGGAAGGACGACGATAGAATGCATCCAGACACTCGCCATGGAAGAATTCGTCGAAGAGTTGGACAGTTGAACCTGACTGCTGACAGCACGCCCGTCGAGTACATGAAACAAGTGTTAAGCTCCATCACGAACGAGGAAGGCAAACCGAGGTACGGGGCGCGGGATCCTACTACTGTATGGTGTTTCCTTGATAAAGGTGAGTATGCCGAATTATATCGGTATTGCGCGTAACTCTTATCAAAACAAATCCAGTGTATGAATAATTAATTCAGCAAAGGCATGCAAGAGCAGAGGCGGTTTAATATTAGCTAAAACTGTGCATCAGTTCCATCTGAAGCATCCAGCTGTGCTAGCTATGCATGGTACTTGAGCTTCTCACCTTATGCCTGCTTTCAATTTGCCCTACAGATTTGGTTGAAGGGAACCAGCGCAGTAAGCTGCGCAGTGAAAAATGTTCAGCTGTCAATCGTTACATTTTCAACTGGGAAGCCATTGCCGAACAAGTTACACCAAAGCACCTTGAGGTCCAGAGGGGAATCCTGAGACTCTACCTGCAGGTCATACCAAGACTGCTTGACGGAATTTCTACAGACGTTGACGTCACCATAACTGCAAACTTATTCAATGGCAGCTACCACAATAGCTCTGACGCTGTTTTCGCAGGAGAACGCTATCTAAACGTATCGGGAAATTCAAATGGCTGGGTAGAACTTGATGTCACGGAAGGGCTAAAAGCTCTGTGGCCACCCACTATTGAAAACTCCAAAATTGAATTCGTGATCAGACTGGCAGTGAACTGTAACGATAAGAAGAAGATACCAGCAACTTTCATCGATCCATCAGAGATTCCCTTAGGGCAGGAGAATCGTCGACAGAGGCATCTTAGTCTACAACCTCTACTCGTAGTCTACATTAGCGATAATGACGTGAAACGGATACTTGAAAATGAACAAAAGGAAGAGATAGTAGACAGTGAAAGTCTTCGTCTAGTCGATCCACAGCAGAGGAGAAAAAGGAACTCATTTGAAAGCTGTGATGTAGAGAACTTCACAATCGTCTTTCATGACATTGGATTGGAACACGTCATCGAGCCTTATTCGTACAACATTAAACAGTGTTCCGGACCCTGCTCGCACACAGCAATCAAACGAAATGGTAACATCGCCTCCAACCATGCCAAGGTGATGGCAAGTGCTCACTTGGTTGAGCAGTTGCAGCCACAGACGTTCGAGACAGAACCTGATCAGCCATGTTGCGTACCAGTCAAGTACAGCTCGATAAACCTACTGATCAGGCACCGTAACAATGCACTTGAACTCAGTATCTTCCCAAATTTTGAAGTTCAGAAATGTGGATGTAGATAGTTTTTTTTTTTTCAAAACTAACTTATGAGATCAAATTTATAGCACTCATATTCTTTCTTCATTGCCAGCTAGCTACTTGCTCCCATCCTCATCTACATCTGCTCATATATATCCTTTGATTGCTCGTGGTTTCATCACGTTCTCTTGTAATCTCATGTATCGTTGCATTCATATTTATTGTCTCATGTATGATATTCTGCCTGTTACTGTTACTGCTGCTGTTTTTGTTTTGTTTTGTTTTGTTTTGTTGTAGGTTTGTACTTGTACAATCACTCAATCTATGGAGAATTCCTAGAATAAACCTCCTATTCACAATCAAAATGTAATGAACACTCCATGATTATAATATTATTTAGAAACAACTTCATTAAATTATGCACCCATTAGACTGGTAGCTACAGTAGCTACAGAATGCGCTCAGCTGTAACCCTCTCCATTCACTACAAGAAAACAACCGCCCCTATCACTAGTTTGTAGGTTGGTACAATGGGGGCACATGTAGAACATGTTGCATGCACTATAGCTAGCTAGAGATTTTTTGATTGTCCAGCCACCTGTTGTTTTTTTTTGAGAAAAAAAAAGGTGTTAAAGTTAATCTATGCACCTAGCTATACCCCGGCCCATTTAGTAGATGAATGTTTACCACACACCCTTTCTGTATTAGTCTATCATATTAAAAATGTGCAGTGCTATATGAGCCTACATACATCGGATTTGGCCTAGTCACGTACTGCACAAGGCCTTCCTTGTAGCTTTTCATTTCTTGTAGCCTTGGGATGAGGCTACAATTGATTAGCTACTAACCAGGGTAGCCATTCCGGAGTGTATCTGCTAACGTGCCTGATGCAGTATATCTTGACCTAGACTGTCCTTCAGTAATATTGTCAGCATATGCTGGATGCTAGCTTCAGCCCTGGGCGATTGTTTCGAAAAGTGAGTAGATAGCTGAGCTGAGCTATCCACCGTTTAATGATGGAGTTAGAAAGGTGCATGCATAAACCACTGGCCACAGTTGATGCAATAGAGTCAGGCCTAGCTATTAACCTGGCATAGTTGGTTAGACTCGTCAGACAATCTCATGGAAGTGTCAGTTGCAAGGCCGGACCTCCTTTATCAGTAGTTAGCTTATCATTGAGTTCACTATTGTTTTGGGCACTTGAGATGGGCCGGGCTTAAAAGTACGTCTGTATTATCCAATCACACGCTGTAGCCTGTAAGTGCATTAAACTGCTGCATGGTTTAATAGGCAGGACTTAACTAGTGCTGCACTGCACTGTTGAGGTTAAAAACAGCTGCACTCGTGGTTATGTTTTCGCTTTCAATTAATCCATGCCGTTCTACGTCTCCGGCACTCGGTCCTCCCCCACTGCTGAGTGAAGCACATTTTCATGGGAGCCGAAGTTTCCATGCACCTGAACCCGTGGATTAGTGGGTGGAAATGTATTTGCACCTTAAATAATGCTTAATGGTAAAATTATGTCTGGCGCTATCAAATGTCATATGAAAATCGCGTACGTACGCAGGAAGCTACTATTGTGGCTTCAGTGTTCAGCCAACTACTATACTCCAAATGAATATCGGTGTCTGCGTAATCTAATACTTTGGTATTCATAGGCGACTGACCTAGGGCTGCGATTATAAAATAAAAAATCTCAGAGTAAATTTTCATATCATTATTTCCGACGTTAGACTCTGGTTCACTATGGCGATAAAGAGATTATGCGCGGGTGCCTTTGTGCTGCTGCAGCTTGTATGTTCGCAGCTCCTCACAGATGCCCTTCCCGTAGACTCGCTACAACCGCAACATAACCGCAGGGGGCGTTCGCAACCCCCCGGGCTGGAGGCGTTACGGCAACAAGAGCGATCTAGGAGGAGAGTCGGAGACGTGGACGCATCCGGCCCCACGGAGTACATGCAGCAGCTGTACAGCACCCTGGCAGATAGCGATGGCAGACCAAGGAACGTCACTTACGACCCTACAGACATCTTGTGCATCTTGGACAAAGGTGAGTCGTTAGTTGATCTGCAAGGTCGATTATCGCGAGCTATACAGGTTGGTGGGCCAGCCCTTACGTGTGCATACAATTAAGTTAACGAGGCGTAAACACAAAACAATACCGGCTCTAAGTACATTGTTATTCCTTTTATAATAGCTGCTATGCTCACTATGCCTGCCATGTAGGAAAATTTACATAGGAAAACAGATTTGTTGCACTGACACATTTCGTTCCAATCCACCCCCATATATATTTCTCAGCAATCTGCAAATTATCATCAATACTTTTCTCTTCACACATATGCAGATGTACTTGGAGGAAATTTCCGTCAGAAGCCCGGTACTAAAGAGAAGTGCACTACCATCAATCGGTTTGTGTTCAGCTGGGATTCGCTGGCTGATACTCAGCAACATCTGGTTCAAAGAGGAGTCTTACGGGCCTACTTGGAGGTTATTCCAAGATTGTTGGCAAAGCAAAATACCATACCAGTAGATATTACTGTAACTGCAAAGTTGCACAACGATGCTGATAGCAGCGAGGTCTTAGCAGGCAGACACCATCTTGTGGTGACAGCAAACTCCAGCGGCTGGGTGGAGCTAAACGTAATTGAAGGCCTGGTGGCGCTTTGGCCACACAGCGCAGAAGACAGTGAGATTGAATTTACAATAACACTCAGAGTAGACTGCAAGCTCAGTAAGAAGGTGCCAGCAAGTTTCATGGACCTGACAGCAATCCCACTCAATCAGGCCAAGCGAAGAGAGAGACACATGAAACTGCAGCCCATGCTCCTGATCTTTATCGATGACGAGGAGCTGAAGCAACTCATCAGATCAGAGGAAGTTGCAGTGCACCTAGACGGTCAAACTGTCACGATCGACGAGAATATCAAGGAGAATAGCAGAGACAAGAGAAGCACAGATGGTTCCTGTGATCGGGAAGACTTTATGGTAAACTTTAATGACCTAAGACTGTTCTACATAATTGCGCCTCACAGCTACAACGCCAGAAAGTGTTCCGGTTTGTGTACACACAACTTACTAAAGAGACATACAGATCTTGGTACAAACCACGCTAAAATCATGGCTAGCGCACATCTTATACACAATCAACAAGCTTTATTTCCTCATCCTCCCCAGCAACCCTGCTGTGTCCCGATAAGGTATAGCTCACTGTCTCTATTCATACGAAATCCCAACGGAAGCATTCAAGTCAAAGTATACCCGAGTATGACTGTAGAAGAATGCGGTTGCAGATGACCGAAACAATGTGGCTGGGCCATGGAAATGATATAGTTTATACTGCAATTAAATCTCTTTTGTTCAAATTTTTCTCTAAATACATGTTCTTCATGGATGTTTTGTTTTATGTCACCTTGTTGACGAGGCAATCAGTCAATGTACTATGTACGTACAGTTCTGTTTATTTTATTCAACATTCCAAAGATAGTGTCATAATTAATGTAGCAGCATTTTATTGTCATCACTTCATATAGATTTATACATGCAGTATTCATATATATATATATATATTAAAATGAATATTTATCATCTCAAAGTTAAGAGCAATTGCATGTCTGACAGACTATTATATCTCATTACTTAAATGTTGCTTCACTTGCAAAATAAGGTAATAATAGGAAGTGATCGGGTTGCCATACAGAGTAACAGTCAAATGAGCTGCTATACACATTAATAATATTATAATGATAGGACCTGTGACAATATGGATGTAATATATACCTGAACACAGTGGTAATGAAGGTCTAGTTTGCCTTGGTCTGATCAGTAGGATTGGGCTCTCTTGCTGATGTCAGCCTGGATGGTTTTTCTTCCAGCACGGTCAGAGCACCGTTGATGGCAGCATTTGCATCATGCTCTATTCCCTGTAGAAGAACAACCATAGCTGAGGGAGTTAACAAGCCCTAATTGAGGACCGTGTTCTGTTAATATAATGACAAAGTCATAGCATACGAGCACGCAGCAGCTGCACAATGACTGTCTCGAGCCCGACTCCCCCAAACTCCAATACTACAGAGAATAGTTTTGATAGGCACTTACAAATGCTGGAGGCTGGCATGTGAACTACTCGCACACTCAAAACAAACACCTGAAGGCGCTGTGCAGGCCTTGCACTCTTAAGCTTAGGAATGTTGGTTCAACTCCAGGAAATAGATACAGCTCAGAGTGACAGTGACTGCATACATTCATTAAGCGTAAGCATATACCTTGAGGCAGGGAGTGTGTGTCCTCAAATTACAATCTATTACACGCAACAAAAAATTTGCATCAGGTTTCACAAAAGAAATTCAATGTGGCTGTGAGATAAAGGAGAAGTGTAGGGGTATGCCAATCCCTAAGTATCATGTCTATTTGAGTAGTATCGACATATACAAACATTTGGACACACAATTCCCCTCCCTTCCAGTCCAGGGACTCAAAAAAGTTCAAATTTGGTCTCATGGTGTAAGTTAGACTACAGACTAGAATGCAACAGCCAAGGGGGGGGGATGCGATAGCCAGTATCTTGTGAATTGAGTATGTAACTAACCTCACTCTGCGGAACTCTGCCCTGAAGTTTTCTGAGGACACTACCAACCTTCAGCGATGTCAGCTCCTGTTTGATTTCCTCTGGTAACAAAGCAGGGTGCAGTATATAAAGTTGCCATGTATGGGTGCCGTTCTTACGCTTAACACAAACACATTTTACAATTGTTTTCAAAGAACCTACCATAGAAATAGTTTCCTATCTTTGTATCTCAGTCCATCCAATTTTTCCATGCACCAAAAATGGCTATAGGCTTGAGAGCTATGTATTCGCTGTTCATGCTCATAGAACACAATGCTTACTAACACGCACATAGACATTGCTTACCATAGTTTGCCAGCTCCTGAAACAGCAGTGATATACTTTCCACAACCTCACCATTATCGCAGTGGGTGCTACACGCGAGACAAGTAGGGACATAGAAATTTAAAAAATGACAACCTAGTAAACAGATGCACACACACATCGTAGGTTGCATGTACACAGTGAACTCACTTCAGAGCTTTCAGGATGATCGGGACTCCGTCCACTCCGTTCTCAGTGTGAAGGATGCTGAAAGCAGAAATGTCTACAGCAGACATAGAAACACACTCCTTATTTCAGCTTATAGGAGTCTGAATTATAAGCCATTTATCGGTGGGCTACTACAGATTTGAAAATTAATGTAAACAAATATTCGGCGGGCGTCACATTTCTTATTCTATCAAGCTGTCTAAACTGGGGCTCTTGATATGGTACTATGAATAAAATTAATAGACATGCACTTAAAAGGGCATGCTCTTTGTTGAAATAAGATGAATCTCGACTCTCTAATATGTATATATACAGCACCAATAAAAGGCAATAATATTTACAAAACATAATTTGCTCGTGCTTCCTACAATGAAACCTTATGTTTACTCATTACTGGCATACAATTAGCAGTATGGAAGTGATGGGTTGTATTTCTTGTCCTGGAATCAAAAGCATGGTAAAAGGACACGGTACTTCAATGGTCACTGCATGCCTAGATTACGCCAAGTCTCTTACCATGTACTTCAGCCAGAGAGCTCAAGGCTGCACACGAAAACTTGGCCACACCTGGATCCTGGAAAAATACAATGAGTTTCTTCTTAAAAGTCTCATGGATCATAATACTGAATATGAAATTCAAGGAATGTGCCACCACAGATATTTGTGCTGCCTTGATGGTGTGTGTTTACTTCTACAAATGCATATATTGCTGCTCCCTGTCATGAGGTATTTCTAGGAGTCCCAAAACACTGGGATGGCAATGATTATAATGCGGTGTTGGTTTATGAACACGATACATATAACAAAACCCAAACAAAATGAATACCCACGCCTACTTGAGTGAAGTGTCCCACATTCTTGAAGCTGTGGGATGCAGTGTGTAGCTGATACCTAAAGCAGTTACACACTCTTTCCCCCCCCCCCCCCCCTGACACTTCATCTCCCCACATCCTTCAACAATGCAGTCTGTAATCGTTACCCAGCTCAGCTGGCACATACCATTGCACTAAAATTAACTCTCTACCAGACGGCTACCTAACTAACAACATTAAAATTAATTTGTTCTAACTGGGTTACTAGTTCCATAAATGGTATACGTGTAAACTAATATTTTCCAGGAGACGATCACCAACGTCGTGCTTCTGCAATAATCTGTGTAGCGTATTTCCTTTCTCTCACAGTCACCACCTGTCTTATGCAACATAAACACTAGTGCATCCCCCCACCCACCTCCATTCCCATTAAATCATACACAGACTGACGACAGTGCTTGCTCGTTTCCATACACTACACCACATCTGCTACAACGCTACTACAGCCTTGTAACTTGAAGCAAGAAATCACTACACGGAGGGAGGGTAGGAGGGTGAAATAGAAGAGAGTGCTTCGAGCAACATGCAGCAACTGACAATGAGCTTATGTTACCTGAATGTGTTTCTCAAGAGACTTCAGAAGCAGCTCAACGACTTCCAAATCAGCCATTAGGTTCAGATTGTCATCTGGTGAGAAAGAGAGTAAGTGAGCAAGAATTTAAAAATGCATGCAGTTTGTAACACAATTCCCACAAGTGCTGCGGTGAAACCCTCTGGCAACCGCACAGAATTTAAAAGACTGTGTTCGCACTTTAGTATGCAGAGACCTCGGGGACAATGGAGTCTTTGGTGGGGCAGATTTCTCCGTGATTACAAGAGAAAGCACAATGTTGTCATAAACTAGCAGGGGTTTCTGAGAACAGAATCACCACATTATCCCCACCCAGATGCATAGGCTGTTTGAAATATACAAGTTTACCCGCCTGTCCTTTTAAAATGTACAGACCAATGAATCATTGACTTGAAGAGTGCATAAAATAATGTTCCCTGCCCCCAGGGGTGCAGGAACATTTTTTTACGCACTCTTGTGGATGGTTATGATGCCCAAACCACAATGTGAGATAGAGTGTCACAATTACTGTGTCTGTGGAGGATATTTGAGCCCTCTGACAACCTGATAGCCTGAGAAATTGCACACAAAACTTCAAAAATTACCTGCCCTCCTGGATGACAGTGGAGTGGGCTAAAGAATGCAGTGGGGGGACTCTAGACTAAAGATATTCACAGTCAGTAAATACACGACCGTACCCAAGTTACCGACCATTACAGCTGAGCAGAAACCTTATAGCTGGTTGAGGAGCACATAGAAATCAGTGGTTTATTATCGCCTAATCAAAAATCAGGAGCCAGCACTTAGTGGAAGCCAGCTCGAGTTTGATTAGCATGCCAAAAACAGTGGCCTGGAAACTGCCACACCACATGTCTGCTTTACAAATGTATAATGATATATGATACAGGTTAATGCATGCATGTAGGTATTATTAAATTTATTAAGAGTCTCTGCCTACTGGTTGGGTTTGCCCATTGTTGCTAGTGCACACTTGGCATTTGGTACCATTAAAGGTTTAGAGGGTAAATAATCTCGAACTCAGCTACGTGTTTCAAAGCTGGGATAGATGCAATGTTTACATTAGCACACAAAATATAGCAGCCCAGCAACAACCCAAATATTGTCACAATAGAAACTGTGCATAAGTGGAAAAAATAGCGTATCTAATTAAAACCTCTTTTCGCTTATGTACATACATGTACACACCGGTGATGCCCTGAAACAGGCTCGGAAGGGTACACATACCCATGTTGACACGATGGAGTGAGAATACATACTGCAACTCGTAACTGGATATAAAGTACATTCTTTGCATGCCAGGATGCACCTTATGGCAGCACTGAGGGATCTGGTATAGACAGCAGGTGGGTGAGGTATGGCAGTGTGGGTCCAGAGAGAGGTTAGACAAACATGTTGAAGCAATGAATAATGGAGCCGCAGACATTCGAGAAGCATCAGAATCAGGCTCCACTCCACAGCCAGCAAGAGGATACATCATTAATACTATTTGGTCTCTCCTAGTTGGATGAAATCTGGGTAACGGATGGCTCACGCTAATAGGGAAGCCAAAGACAGAGTGAGCTACAGAAATACTATACAATGTGCATGTATATACTGTCATAAAAACATTTCGTGTGACTCTGCCGGTGTCTTCTAGCAACCGATGAGTTGGTTCTTCAAAAATTCATATTTAAGAGATGTAATAATAATGGTTCTGACGAACATTGTCTATTTTAGTCGATTAGAGTAGCCCCCCTCCAACCTCACAGGATTCTGTTTGGACTTTTCTTCCTGCGTGGTCAAGAAATGCCAGACATTGTAAAGGTGACCCCTGCAAAGATCCTCCTTGAAGTGACCCCTGCAATTTGATACTATTCTTGCCCGACAACAATTCTTCATCAGAAGAATTATCAGACACATCACCGTGG
Organism: Phakellia ventilabrum; assembly: GCA_963921505.1. Classification (NCBI taxonomy): domain Eukaryota; kingdom Metazoa; phylum Porifera; class Demospongiae; order Axinellida; family Axinellidae; genus Phakellia; species Phakellia ventilabrum. Next base: position 4,801,895 of record OY997401.1, on the reverse strand, counting down.
TTACCGCTAAGCCTGCAGTACCAACACATCACTGTGGTTACTGGCTACATCAATGAAGCCTGCAGCACCATTTTTAGATCAAATGTCTCAATGTAGTAACCAGATTAGTATGGCAATATTTACGGTCTACGGTCTGCTGCTACACAAGATGTATCCATTCTGTTTTTCCTGGGTGGAAGTTTGCATATCCTGTTACACCACAATCATCATTAGCACATTAGCGAAATGGCTGCCCAGCCAGCCCACATACCCTTCCTTTGTTTACACTTACTAATTTCACCAAATGAGCGCTTTGGTGAATCCTGAGGTAGCTTAAGTTGATGCACACCTCTGCACCATGGAAACGGTGACAGACCTGCTTCACTCATCAAGGAGTTCAGTCATTGACGCAGAGGAACTAGGCTAGTGCAATAATTGCCCATTTTAAGCTCTATAATTACATACCCTTTACACACCCCTTCTTGGTGAATCACACACTGCTTTACCAGTCTAACGCTGGGCAATAATATCATCGTATCATGATACTTGAAGTTGACAATAATCATATTGCAAAGGCAATGATATCAACGTAATTGCTGTCTAAATGTAGTGTAGTATCACGATGAATATACTGCGAGCATCCTTTATTTAACCTCATACCCAGGCCTTCCACGCCCAGATTTTATCTCACAACCATGGAGAAAAATCAGGGACTTACTCCCCGATTTTTCTCTTCAGTTGCAAGATAAAATCTGGCCGTGGGAGGCATGGGTACAAGGTCAACTTTTAAATATGGCCACGCACTATGTACTACCAACTCCATGACAGTGGCTCTCCCTACCTTCCATGGAGAGGGACCAGAGGGCGGAGCAGGCTGCGTCCACAAGGTCCCGGCAGTCTGAGTGGGTTGCCAGTGCGGAGCAGATGTCCCGCACACCACGCTCCTTGGTGATGACAGCCATGTTGGCCTCTGTGTGCATGTGTACGTGTGTTATGCACGAGTGGCAGGAGAGGGGGAGGTACTAGCGGTAATCACATGGAGTTCGGTGCAAATCAAACTCACAATAAGGCATAAATGAAGTGCCATACTCGTGCGTTGTTAAGCGCATACGCTTGTATTTCCACAGGAAGGAAATGAGTGCCTAATAGTGAGGTGCGCCTAACGACGAAGTGTCCTTAACTATGAATTTTATAATTGGAGTGTGCTTTATTTGAAGTATGTACGGTCATTGTCAGAGATCAGCTGGAATGGGAATTCTCTTTTTAATTTGAGAGTATCGTTCGAGAGCACCCCATGTCTATAAAGGTGCGCTTAAGCACACAATATGGAAATATAATTCTAATTAACCCCTAGCACACACGATACTTTTCTCATCAACCCTTAGAATGTGAATGGACACATGGTTGGTAGGAACATAACATCACTCTGCAAAACTGATGCATAATATGATAAGTGGCGAAAAACAAGAGAGGCATCTAATTACGTGAAACGACAGGAATGGAGCAGCATTTCAAGCTGCCTTTCCCAACAAGTATCAGGTACCAGTAGTTGAAATAAGAAATCACAGTATTAAAAAAGTATTCCCGAAACAAACAAGGAAACACGGCTCTATCACGAGATTAATTCAAAACAACACTCACTGGAGCCCCTGAACATCCAATGATTAAGAGCAGTACTCGATGTGGTCACCCTTAAACTTAAAACAGATTGTTGACATGTGCTTCACAGGCATGCTGACTACTGCCATTATGATAACACAGCTAGGTAGACATAATAATTTAAATTCTTTTGCAGGAATTGATCTCTCCTGTGGTTCGCAGGAGTTGAACCTCAGCATCCTGCTGTAATTGGGTCTAGAATGAAGTGGGAAGTCTTGTGATCCCTTAGCAGGAAGCAACAGTCCCGAGAGGCATCCCAGCCAGACAAGGTGGTAAACCACTCCATGGGAACGCTGCTATGTAAATCATTAGAAGCAGTTTCCCATTATATCATCGTCTGGGCAACCCCCGAGCTATTTTTAGGAAGTGGTTCACCCAATATCCTCCATTGTGAGGCTTACCGTCTCCCACAGAAGGAACGTATGCTCACCACACGTGTCTGAGAATGCACACCACCCAAGGATTCATCCTTCTGACAGCAGAGTTACTTCCAGAGCCAAATTCCCAATACAACCCGGAAAGGAACACAGCACACGACCCTTCAGGTTTGGGAGTAAGGATGCCTTCCTACTGGTTGGCTTCAAGAAGAACAACCCCCCCCCCCTCCGTAAGAAAGTATATCCATTGGCATTTCTGTACTACTGTCAGTACGTTTTAGCAATCGGAAATCGAGGCATCAGTGATTACTTACCAGTTAGGCTATAAGGGAGTGTCCCTCTCAGATTAAATCATTAAGCATTGAAGTATTCAGCAGCACGGCACTCAATACTTGATGATTCAATCACTTTCCTTGAAGCCAACTGGTAAGAAATCACCATTGAGGACCATGCTACCCTTATAGAGGGGGCGAGCCTCACTTGTAAAGTGTTACTATGGCAACCCACTCCAACCTTTGACTCATACTTTATATCATATTACTTTCACTTTCACGCAACATACCAATGACTGAGAGGCTCCAGAGAGCCGTGCAACAGCTGGAGGTGACCTCCAAGTCAGCGGGAAAGGAACGCATTGCTGCCAGGATGTCCTGGATCACGCCCACTTCGCCCAAGACGACTGATGTCCTCTCTGTGTGTGATTGTGTGTGTGTTGTGGGGGGGGGGGGAGTAACCAAAAATATTATCATAATAAGTGATATTTGGACCATAAAAAGGAATTAATGTACAGTTTTATGTAACTGACCATATTTGGGGAATGATCCATTTGTAGGCTCTGTAGTGAACAATACTCAACACACGTGAGCAACATTTCCTTCCAATCAGAAACAAACGACAGTCAGTAATCATCCTAATGGGCTCACCTGCTCCCGGCAGCCATTCTGACTGCCTCAAGCGAGTGTTATTTACTGCTCATGGAATACAAACAAAAGAATTTCAGATGAGGAACATTAGACAAGCTTCAAATGGATAGCCTTATCCAGACAAGCAATGAAGTAATGCAAGCCATACAATCTGTAATTCGACTCGTCTTCTGACCATTATTCCTTGCATTCGCAATTGGGTAAATGAGATAGTGACAGCCCGGTCAAGTTGGATCCGCATACACCAGGCAGGAGATGGTTGTTGCAAGAGACTCAATTGAACTGGGATAATTTTTCCCTCTCCGTTGCTATCTGCCTACACAAACACCTGCTAATGTTGTCAGCGAAATGCTGAACTTGTAAGCCATCCAAAGGACGTAGAGCTCAGGGTGATTCGGTTGCATAATCATCTCTCTTCTATAGCCTATGGCGTGATCTTGAGTTACTCTATCACATAATACTACTATGCAGGACGAGCATACACTGTATACATCGCTATGGTAACACAAATGTTAACGAATTGCTACTATTTTTAGTAACACAGTCCCTAACTAAGTTGTAGTAACCAATTAAATTTGCAGAAATGTACTGAACAAAATGTAGATGCTCGTGTTCTTGTCATGTGTAGTTGTAAACTTTTCCTTGGCTTATGACCTCAGTGCCGTTGAACACAGTCTACACTCATGCAGCTCAGAGGCTCTACCCCCCAGCATTAATGGCACAGTGTGATGGGGAAATGGAGCCGGGGAATGAGGCTAGCCCGCATGTAGCCATTCCAAAACAACAATATGGATGCATTTTTGTGCACACACCACCCATACACCCTTAACTAGCATCTTCACTTTGCTTCTGTGTGACAACAAAGTCTTATGTATCCACGCAGGGACAAAATAACAGACGAATTTGGAGCACCAGGAAACCGGCCGGGCAGAACTGTATAAAATTATGTGAGGTGCAAATTCCAGGGAGACATCTAATTACGCTGAAACAGTCAACACAAAAACACCGTTCATTGAGATCATAATCCCAAAATTGCATTGTTTGACTGCATGCTGCACTTGGTGAAATTAATTTGCATGGGTGATTAACTCCTACCCTTGTTCACATGCGACAATCACAGGAGCTATGGCGCAGGAGACAGCTATTAATTTACTGTCAGACACTAATAATGTAACTTTATTATACCCCTGTTCACATGCGACAATCACAGGAGCTATGGCGCAGGAGACATGTCAGCTATTAATTTACTGTCAGATACCAATAATGTAACTTTATACTCTGGCCATTATGATAACACAGCTATGTAGACATAATAACTTGGCATTGTTTGACTGCATGCTACACTTGGTGAAATTCAATCTTCAAATTGCACGGGTGATCAAGTCCTACCTCATGTTGAACCCTGCTCACATGCGACAATCAGAGGAGCTATGGCGCAGAAGACGGCTATTAATTTATTGTCGGACCAATAATGTAACCTTATCATATCAAAGACTATGGCGCATGAGACAGCTCCTAATTTACTGTCAGACAACAATAATATAACTTTATTATATCAAAGAGGGGCGATAAGCTTTGTACAGTAAAGCTACAATACGTAGCTTCCCACAAAGTAACCAACGGACTAGCCAGCCAGGCCCGCACCTCAGCCATAGCGGAGCCGGGAAACAAGACTACTAGCCAGCCTTCTACGTGCAGCTGTGGTTTTATCCCACACCATTCTTTCTCCTTTGCCCAGGAAGTACTTGAGGGTGTACTGCAAGCCAGAAATAACTCGGGAGGGGGAGGGTGAGGGGAGGTGGAGGGGTAGAAGCCTGAGCGAGTACTATAATACTTACCCAGACACCTTATCAGGTTACAGCTGTGAAGGAGTTTATATCTACTCACATAGCATACTTACTGCATCATGAAGGCTGGGTCTTAGGCTGGCCTAGCCTTGTATCCAGACAGCTGTGAAAAAAACTGCCAGGGAAGGTCTGGGTATGAGGCTAGCCTGACTCTAGTTCACGTCTTCACTCCAAAGCTGTATTATCTTGCATGAAAAGCGTGGTGGAGTGGAGACTGGGAATGAGGCTAGGATGGGTCTGTATGTATACAAGCTAGCTAGAAGTGCAATAGCAGGTGCGGTCTCATCCCTAGAAACCCAGACCCAACCTCAATATGAGACCAGAACACGTGCGATCTACAATGAAGGTCTTTGCTGAGCCTAATGTAGCATGCACGTGCAGAGATCAGGCAACAATGCATGACTGAGTTGGCCGGCCCTACCATCAAAGAATAGAAGAACTAAGATTAGCCCCAGGGCCTAACAGAAGCCAACTATCTTCTCGGCATCAAATGAAACGCTGATTGCTAATGTTATAAATTACTTATAAGGGGGTTTGATGGCCTTCAACTGTGATAGAAATACCAGTGGGAAGGCATCCTCAAAAGGAAACTCTAAGACAAAGAAGGTAGCAAACGTGATTATTCTATTCCATAAATGTACCATGAGCAGTCCCAAAATGCCATGCATACTTAAAAATTATTTCTGATGTTTTAAGAATAATTAATTGTTGCTTAACGCCAGCATCAGGCCGGAGGATGAACGACAAGCGGCACATAACAAGGTTTGGTAGCAATTCACAGAGCATGCCTAAGGCCATAGCAAGTCATGAATTCCATAAATCCGAGCTATCAAATATACAGCTGCATTCCATTCAACAGCAACATAACGCATCTTCGTCTTTCACAGCTGGCCCTCCCAGGAGAAGGGGTCAGCTGACGTTTGAAAATGAGAACGTGCCAGACGGCCCTAAAACAACACCTTCTTTTTTCCTTTTTTTTTAGAAGAGGTTAATTAATTTTCAAAGTAGTGACTAATTATCACCCTTTGATGACACAGAGTGCATGGGAGAGGGGTGAGGGAGAGGGGTGGGGGGTGGGGGGAAGCCAGAGGGGGTCATTAGTGCTCCAGGCCATAAAAAATAACTAACCACGTGGGCATCATTTGTTTGCATACAGGTACTTGTGGAATGGCAAGTACGTATCAGAGCATGTGATCACCTCTGGGGGTCTAAAAATTTTCTTTAGTTCATAATTTGGTCATTTAATGTCCAATTTACTTCAAATTTGAAAGATGACATTTCTGTGTGATAAACATTACATGCAAGGAACTATTGTTTCCATGGCAGCAAAAATGCCCGAAGTCCTCTTAGCCGAATATGGTCTGTTGGGGGGAGGGGAGGCTGGAGGGGGTCGTTAGGAGTTTAGATTATGATGGTGTCGCATCATCTCAGGCAATACGTGCTTTTAAAGTTTCTACAGTTTCTGTTGATTAGAAAAAAATTAACCCAGGTAGGCAGGTTTTTGTTTTCATACGCTCTATAATTCCATCACTGGACCACACAGACCTAACTGTTTAGTTTCTGCAATTAGAAAAATTAACCAAGTGGGCTGGGGTTCTGTTTACATACACATGCTTGGATTTTTTTACTGCAAAAATGTGTGGGGTGTTCGGATGGCGTCAAAGAATGAGGTTTCATTATTTCTTTCTCTTTTTTTCTTTTTTTGAGGTCATTTGATTTTCGCGGGAGTGACTAACAAAAACCCTTTGATGAGGCCAAGGTTCATCCACACAGACATACAATACCAGAGGGTGTTGGAGAGTGGGCAGCACTGGTACAAGGGAAGGGGTCGTCAGGAGCTCATTATGACTAGCACAGACCGCAAAATGTAGTTTCTAAGACACTAAGGCTACAAATGGGTACAAATGTATAACCTTTAAAACGTGTAGTATAAATCATAAGTATTTCAGTATTTCCCCCAAAGCGGTGTACCAGGTCGCCCCCCCCCCCCCACCTTCTTACTAACTTGGTTTCCTTTGATGTGGTCATTGAAATGTCTTTGATCTCATGGAAAGTTAAATCATCTCCTTTCTTTCTTGACTTGGGTGAAACACACTGGTCTTTAGCAGTACACCTTTTACTAACTCTCCAACCCCACTATGCACACGTATTAATATGCTACAAATAGCGATTACCATAGGATAGGCCATGACGTCATAACTAAAGGATAGGGCATGACATCATAACTAAAGGATAGGGCATGACATCATAACTAAAGGATAGGCCATGACATCATAACTATACAGTCCCATGGGAGTGCCCTTTGACTACTGATCCTTTATGAAGAGGAACTGGCAGGCTGGACCACGACCAAGGCAGACTACCAATGTCAGCCCAGAAGAAGGCAGACTGGACCGTGCTGTCTGATGCGGACTGGAGCGGAGGACAGACGTTAATTTTCTCACCGTCAGAGGAGAGAGCCATGATCAGGGCACAGGCGCTGCTCTGGAGTTCAATGGAACCAGCATGGGACTGTGGGATGGAATGGAATGGAATACATATCACAGTCCAATACTCACACACGCAAAACCCAACACTAGACTAAGCAGCAGTCTAGCACTGTAGCACTCCAAGCGCCTCCTAAACGTTTTCACCGTAAGTAATGACTTCTGGGTGGGTTTGTAAAAAATGTTTATGCACTCAGCCTCTACACAAGGACAACAGGCTGGCTGCAGAGGCCCAAAGCATCCGCATTAGACAGATTCCCCAGCAGATAAAACTGGTTTTATGACTGCCCTGTCCACTTTGTGTAAAATAGCCATCATAAAACTGTTAGCAGAGCAGCAAAGCAGTATTTGGTCTACCGTCCTTCGTGTGACAATGCCTGCCGCCCAAGGCAGCAGGGCCACCAACTCACCCTCATAGCTAGGCACACAGGATAGATAAATTCCTTCGTGAAGAGCATATCTCCCTCAGAGGCTAAGAGAGAGAGAGAAGGAGGGAGGGGAGACAGAGAGGTAGAGGGAGAGGGGGGGGGGGGGGGAGGGGAGTTACAGTCAGTGACAAGAACAAGTTTACTGACAATATCTTGTATGTGGGCATGTTTGGAGGTGAAGTATAAACTATAAGTTCCTATTAGCAGAACATTGCACCCCAAAGCTGCAGGCCACTAAGAATTCACTGCTACATTTATGTACGCACTCGCCATGTGTCTGGAGGCTAAAGATTACGTTGTAAGTTGTAGGTTTCACAGACAACTACTACATTTATGCAGACAGTCACACGCGTCTTGAGATAACAGACAATGCTGTAGGCAAATGTCTTGAGGCTAATGACGATGATGTAGGCTGTAAAGTCCCCCCTACTGTCACCATATAATTCCACAGATAATTGGATACCACAATATGTAAGTGAAATGCTGTCATACTACAGGCACGCATGCACCACATTTTCACGCCATGTAAGTCAGGTTACATGCACGCATGCACTTTATTTTCACACGAACATATTATATTGTAGGTTTTGTATATACCCTCCACAGGGCAACTAAGATTATCACCATCTTGGTCCCACAGACAATAATCGAAACCACAATTTGTAAATGAGATGTTGTGACTTGTTATACTACAAGCACGAGACGCTGTGTCTGTTAATTATTTAATCATGTGTGGCTACTATTCAAGGCTAGTGGCTATTCGAGGGTGGTGTTGTCAGTCCGGCAGTTTGCTAGCTAGCTGCATGATACACACATGCACACGATACTTCCAATCCATTTCTGAGCTTTCTTCATCCGGTAACTTCATAAGTCAATTGTCCTTTACGCCTCAAAGCTACAAGCATCGCTGAGACATCGTGAGGCATAGTACCAGCAGCCGAAACTGTAGTCTTGTGAGCCAACCCCGTGAGAATACTGAGAGCGAGCGGTGGTGAGGCTAATCTCTTTGCAAACCTTGAGGAAGGAAATGGCAAGTGTTAGGTAACAAACTACATATTCACTATTTTACTCATGTAGTTATAATACTTTGTTGACATGATGTTTCTTTACATGGTACTCGAATACTAGCCCCACGATCGCTGCTGGAGGGTGGTGACTATTTCATTTGGCACTCCCATAGGTGTGGCTAAAAGTCAAAGGGTTGTGTTTAATCACTGAAATATAACGCAATCCCAGGGGCGGGGTTTGAGTGTGTGTACATGTGATGTACGTGAGACCGGCTAACCTGAGATTGCAAGGCTGGTGAGCATCTGGCAGGCTAGGATCTGGACCTGCACCGAAGAACCCAGGTCTCTCATGGTCTGCAGGACACGCTTCTTCCCACTGTCACTCATCAGCTGATCTAAGGAGGGAGGGAAGGAAGGAGGGAGGGAAGGAGGGAGGGAGAGAGGCAGGGAGGGAAGGAAGGAAGGAAGGAAGGAAGGAGGGAGGGAGGGAGGGAGGGAGGGAGGGAGGGAGGGAGGGAAGGAAGGAAGGAAGGAGGGAGGGAGGGAGGGAGGGAGGGAGGAATGCAAATTCTTTCGGGACTTTAGGCCATTCTTGAGTCACAAAGAATTTGGACAACTAGAAACTCCTCCACACTACAAAGACATAGGCTACTCTCTAACTTACTCTCCATCATCCCGAGGAGGCACTGCAGAGCTGCAGTCTGGCATGCAGCATTCTTGCTGTTTTCCTCCATGTAGGCTAGGGGTTGAGGGAGGGGGGATATTTTAGACTCAAGCCCCAGAGCTTTTTGAAATAAACAAGATGTCTATTTTCCAAGGTTAGTCTCATGGTCAATGGCGGAGGAGTTGCCACATTAGCTCACCTATCACTGCCTCACTGCCGCCATCTTTGGGCACAGGTTTCACATCTGTGGGCACACAACACAGACATGATCACAATACAGAGTGTATCTGTGTGTGTGTGTGTGTGTGTGTGTGTGTGTGTGTGTGTGTGCATCTGCATGATCAGCTCACCTTCGGATGACCCTCCTCCTGCGAAGGAAGAGAGAGTTATACAGTCAGCATCTGTAACACAGTAAGTCTATCACATGCACATACACACATGACGGTGACCACGCTGGTCGAAAGTTTAACATATAATATATTGTATTACACACTGGAGAATGTAATAGTATACATAAGACTGAAGTACGCAAGGATATAGTTCCAGAGTATATGACGATGTAATGATTATGCAATAGTAAGGTGCCCGTAACACAATGTTAACCCTACTGCCCACACTTAGAAAGACAATAGGTACACGAGGGGGGGAGGTATGTGGCCATATGGTACATGATGACGTAATGATGATGTAATAGTAAGGAGCCAATCCCATAACCACAATATGTAACCCGGCATTTCTCTATTGCCCACACTTAGAAAGACAATAGGTACAGGAGGGGGGGAGGTATGTGGCGGTGTATGATGTAATGACGATGCAATGGTAATGCCCCATAATACATGCATTCTCCTATTGCCCACACTTAGAAAGACAATAGGTACACAAGGTGGGGAGGTAAGTGCACCATGGGTGGAGAGGTATGTGGCCTTGTAGGTCACCATGGGTGGAGAGGTATGTGGCCATGTAGGTCACCAGAGGCGGTGGGTGGTTTCTGGGATGTTGGGTGCACATTCCAATAAGGGGTGCGTATTCATAATCGGGAAAGTGGCTCATCAGTTATGCTCTGCGTGGGACACCACGTTGGTAATTAAATTTGCTAGTTTATGCAATTAGACTAATTGGGTCGTGAATAGTATTTTTAGCAGTCTTGAAGGTATGCAGCCATTAGCAGATATAGCTGTGAGTTTGGAGTACTACACGCAGATATGATCTAAGGGCTATTAGTATAAGTTAGAGCATAGCTGTCCATGCTCTAAGCTATATATAACCTGTAGCCACTTCTGGATGTTTCGAATGTAAGTCAAGCTAAGCACAGTGTAGGAGTCCCTAACAAGAGGGAGTGGCACTGCCATAGGCAAACCTATCTTGGCATTACCTTCAGTGGGCTCTCTGTATAGGGGGGAGTTGCTGAGCCGCAGACACTGTTGGACCACTGACAGCTCCAGTAGCTGCCTGCAGAGATGGGAGGGAGGAGGGGAGGGAAGGGGAGAGGGAGAGAGGGCTTTCAAGGAGGTAAGGTTACTGGCTGAAGGAAGAATCCTCGGGAAATAAAAAGGTTAAAATGGACTAGGAGTGTGATGTCTCAAGTTTGACCACCACAGCTGGCTCCATTCCATTCCAATCAGGAGGTAGCCTCATTCCCAGGCTCAAATCACTGTGTGTGTGTGGGGGGGGGGGGGAATGCGCACTGTGCGAAAAGGAGATGGGAAGTGGAGCCTTGGAATGAGGCTACTCACTATCACGCATTAATAACAAAACAGCTAAACCCACGACTAATTATAATTAGCACATGCCGATAACATGATCCGATTAGGCTGTGCCGAGACAAAGGTCTGACCTGCAGGTGGGGCGCTGATGGAAGGCCCTCCTGAGGGTCGTGCGAATGAGCTGGCAGAGCTCGGGAGAGTAGTGCTGGAGGAGGTAGAAAGACCAAAACTCACACAACCACAGCCGGTGGAGAACGTCTGCACACGAGAGCTGAGCTCATAAAACAACTTAGCTTTTGGCTGTTGCTACCCTCAGGGAAATCCCAGGCCATTTCCAAAGAGTCTTAGCTGTTCTTCTGCTACTCATTAGGGAGCCTCGGCGGCTAGGCTGTTGTGGCTTTCGAGGTGTGTGCGTGCAGACCTCACCTCTGCGACAGTGCCCAGCACCTCCTCCAGCATCTGAGGATCGTCTTTCAGCTGGAAGAGAATCCCTGAGATCTGGGCAGACTGGAGTGGAACGGGGAATAAAAATTAATCAACAGTTTGGGACGGGATGGAAATGCTGTAGGACAATCTCAGCCCACGGCACACAGCACTCACATCCACGAAGCCGCAGGTAGCCATTGCAAGGAGGATGCAACCCAGTGACCACACGTCTGTCCGCTCATCATAGCTAGTCAGAGTTAAGGTGCACAACACACCACCATCAAGACCCCCTCACCTGTCAGAAACCGTGTATAAAGGTATACTATCTCCCTTTTGTACTGCACACTGCAGTCTGTTACTATTATTTGCGGCTACTAATTGTTAGTAAATTGAAAAAAAATGTAGCCACTAATATTAATTAATACTCGCACGCATAAATGCGATTCACGTACGTATGATTGTACAGAAATACGCATTGCTGCCATAATCAAAGGTATGGGGTTTAAGTTGTTTTTCAAAAATGCGAAAATTCAGTTAAGAAACAGCGGGGGCCTGGGAACGAGGCTGGTAAGCTTACACACATGGAACTTTACACATTACAGAATTCGAATCAGGATACTGGGCAGTAGTTTCCAGTATCTCGGGTGCCATCCAACTCATGGGCCCTGGGGGAATGAGGGGCCACCGGGTGACAGAGACGGCTGAGACACTAGCCAGCTAGTCCACCTACCGACGGCCGTCCTGGTCGTGGTTCTGATGCTCCCCATCACTGTAGCCACACCGAAGTCACCTGGAGGATGGGCGAGGGAAAAAATGGGGGTTGCCATGGCCAAAGAAGCAAGGGATGTAGGGCAATATATTGGAGAGTGTGGCTTTGTGTCCCATCACTGGTCTCCTGGGTAGAGGAGAGCGCTCAAACGTACCAATGGCGATAGACTGATCATCCTTTAGGAAGATGTTACTTGGCTTGAGATCCCTGTATGGTTAGGGGTTAATAGGTCATCATAAGTAGACTCACTCCCAGGCCAAGCGGGCGGGGTTATGAGGCCCTCACAAACCAAGATAGCCTATTACACACCTGTGAATCATGTGCTGGTCATGGACATAGACAAGGGCCTCGATAATCTGACCAATCCACTTCTTCAAAACCTAAAAAAAGGCGGAAAATTTGAAATTAACAGTAAGTCATGCATGACTAGCAACTGTGATTTAGGTTTAATGACTGGTGCAGTCCAGTTTAAATACCATTAAACAATTAACTTACGAGTTCTTCCAGAAATTCATTTTTAGACCGTCGTTGTTTTAGCGCAGTCTCCAAATCACCTGGGAATGTCACGACAAATAATTAGCTAAGCGGTAAAAGTGTTTACACAAGGCAGACCCCATTATCAATTATCGCGCCCCCTGCCTTACCCAGCTTGTAGTAGTCCATCACAATACAAACAAATATGGCATGCTCCTGGAGTGGAAGAACAAACACATGAGGTCATTAATTCCTTAGGGAAATCCCCTAAACTCCTACAACAACTACACACAATGCCTCTGCTGATAGCAGCACATAACTACTACGGAGTAATAACACTGGACACTGGAACGCCTCTGCAAAAGCTTGAGAAGCGGGCAAGGAGGCATGCGTACACAGACTTGTGGCGCAGACATCATCTGTACTCCCTCTTCACAAAGACTCCATCCTGGCTTAGTGGTTTTGAATAGTGTGTAAGTAGCTGCAGTTGTAGGGTATCCTTCCACCCGCTAACTTACCTCCTTATCCCAGACAACGAAGAACTCTCGGTAGCCGCTTATGTAGGGGTGTTTGAGGGACTGCAGGGCAACAGCCTGAGTGTGGGAGAGGGAGGTAGGGGGGGAGGGGGTGGGGGGAGGAGAGGAGGGGAGAGGGGAGGGGGAGATGGGGAGGAGGGTAAGAGACATTGAAAACGAAGTCAGGAAAGTGAGTAATTTTTTTAGACCGGCTAGTGTACAATTTCACCTCTCTAAAGGCCTTGCTTGCTTCTGTTTCATCACTGCATTCCACCTGTAATAATTAGAAATAATAATAATAATATACTCATGTTGCTGCCGTAGCGCTTACGCCATTGACCACGCACCCACAGACGCAGGCGGAGCTTGTAAGACCTCCAGTCAGAGGACAAGAGCAAGAACAACCAGAGACCACACAATCCTGATCACCATACAATTCCTTCTTCCTAGTCTCCCATATCAGTAATACAAAGCTCTTAACTAGCTTTAATAATGCTTTAAAATCATCCCTGTTCCAATTCTCAAACCCTAAAATAAAACTTGCCTTATTAAAATTATCAAGTGTACTAAACTCCCCAAACCTCCCCCCCAATAGATTTTCTAATTCAACCATGAAATTATTTCTAATGCTGTCATATGCTGGACACTCCCAGAGAACGTGTACCACACTCTCACATTCACCCCTGCATAATTTACACTGCCTATCATCATTTTTACCCCTATGTCTTCCTAACTCTTCATTCAGACCGTTCGTACCTGACCGAAACTTAAACAATAATCTTGTACCCGGATCACCTACCCCCTGCAAATAATTCTTGAATTCTATTTCCTTACAGAAAGACTTGTACAGATTCAACTTAACTTTAGTATTCAAGCTGTCATTAAAGTCCTTGTATTCTCTATCCCTCAACGCTTCGTCTACCGTATCTAAAAACAAATTAATATTATCTGCAGCTAATACCTCTTGGCTATCTAAATCTAACTGCAGCAGCAATTCATTAATTACTTTCATCCAAGTTTTCCTCTGCCTACCTCTACATGGTTTCACTTCCCACTCAGCATCTAATAGTACTCTAGGATACCGCTCATTATCCAACTTATTGACTTTATACCACCACTTAAGTTTGCTTCTATCCCTCCTCCCTTTCAAGGACTCTAACCCCATATCTCCCCTTACCGCTTCATTACACGTTTTGGAAGAGCAGCCAAGTATCTTCCTAGCTGCTCCTAGCTGAATGGATTCTAAGGAAGCTGCCTGCCGTTTATTACAAGCCCACACTTCACTACTGTATTCTAAAGTAGGACGAAGTACTGAAACTAACAATAATCTCCTTGCAACGGTACTGATATTCCTATTACTTACAAACCGGTGCAAACGATTAAGCTTTTTCTTCCCATTATCAATTACCTTCTGTACATGACTATCCCATGACCCATTCTCAGCAAATTCAATCCCCAAGTAACAGTAACTTACAACCCTTGGAATTACTTTATCTCCCCACTTCCACGCACACATATCTGTAATAGCCACCTTAGAAAATACCACAACAGCACTCTTTTTGATGTTAGATTTCAACCTCCATTTGTTACAAAACCCTTGTACTACATTAATCAACTTTTGTAAATCCTCCGCATTAGTAGTTAAACCAACAAAATCATCTGCAAACATTAGTCCCCCAACCTTAACATCATTCTTAATGATTATACCAAGCCCAGCTTTCTCAACCTCATCTAGTAACTGATTAATAAAAATGGAAAATAGGATAGGCGATAGACTACAACCCTGTGCTACCCCCTGGCTTATATCAAATGGTTTGGATTTTTCCCCCTCCAGTAAAACAGCACTCTCTATAATGTCATACATCTTCTTAATAACTCTCCACATCCTACCCCTAACACCCAATTCCCACAACCTAAACCATAAACCATCGTGCCAAACCGTATCAAAAGCCTTCTGGATGTCTAAGAAAAAAGCATAAGTGTGTTTTCCTTCTCTTATTCTGCCTTGTATGATCTCGTTCAAAGTATAGACATTATCAACACAACTTCTTTTCGCTCTAAAACCTGCCTGCCCCTCATGAAGAGCCTTTTCCGATTCTAATCTTATTACCAAGCGATTATTTAAAATCTTACAAAACAGTTTACCAACAACGTTCAATAGAGTAATGCCTCTGTAATTACCTGGATCCTCAGCATCACCTTTCTTATACAAACTAACAATTAATCCTTGCCTCCATTGTGTAGGAATACCCTCTTCTGTCCAGACTACTTCATATAAAGCTTTCAACAGATTCGCCATTCCAGAGCCACCATACTTAAAAAGCTCCCCAACTAAGCCATCATTACCTCCAGTTTTGTTATTCTTTAGACTTTTCAAACACTTTTTAATTTCGGCATAACTTATATCCCTGTCTAAAACCTTATCCTTCCGTGCACTAGACATCTCGCTGTACTCTGTCACCTTACTCTCTACACGCTCTCTCCAGCTATCATCAAACTGATCATCTACTGATGCTGTACCCGGCTTACCGTAATGCTCATGTAGAACTTCAAGCTTCCCCTTTGTACTGGTTACGCATGAACCTGAACTACTCCTTAATGAAGCAATGCTCTTACGACTACCCTTTGAAGTCCTGCCAACAAATGCCCAAAATTCCTTCTTGTTTTACATCAAAATCTTTATTAGCCTTTTCTATCACCTCATTCCAACTATCTAACTTCTTCTTACGTACCAATTCCTTGATTTCTGAACGTAACTTGTAATACTGTCCCCATTTATCTTCCCTACCACTCTGAATCTCTTTGTAAACCTGTCTTCTTAACCTAATCTTATCTTTAATCTCTTCATCCCACCATCTCGCTGCTTTGCCACACACTATCACCTTTTCCCCAATTTCTTTTGATGCTACCCTCTTCACTGTGTCTTCCCAATCCTGAACCACTGCCTTCACTAATTCTGACCCCCTTAGCCCCTGGTGCTTCCTTGTCTGTATCCTTTCTTGAAATACTTCTACTTCTACGCTCAAAGCTTCTTGATACTGCTGCCTCACTTCCTCCTCTTGAAATCTTTCAATGCGCCATTTCTTAATTACCCGCTTTTGCTGCTTAGCAGTTTTTACAGTCCGACCCAGTTCCATCCATACTAATATAATAATTAGAAAATCGAAACCAAAAAACAAATTATTAATACATACACCATGCATTGTGTTATAGTTATGTCTTAAAAAGTGCTAACTATTGCACTTCATCTCTCACCTTCTTCAGAACATACTGCTGCGATGTTAGCTTGTTTTCCACCAGGTACGCTGAACCCTGAGCCCCTCCCCCCAACTGCTTCACTACCTGGTGGTGGGAAGAGAATGAAGGACCATCTGCCTAATAGCTGCCCTAGTCTTAGACTATTGAGCTACACTGGGCCTTTCATGCGCCCTAGGAAAGCTTTTCTGGAGGGGCATGAGATAGCCTCATCCCAGACGACTTTTTGTCCTCCGTAGGAAAAATTACATCTGGTAACCCGTCCATTCCGTTTCGGTGCACAGCATTTGCAATCATTGGTGGTGTCACGTAATTATTGCTTGCATCACATTGTACACTCCTCGTTGACATGAATGCAATCTTACACGATGTCATGTGTTCCCACAGACATCTGGGGACTGCTGAAGCTGTAGGTCTGGGAAATTATGAGACTAAGCCACACCTTATCTCATTATGCAACAGATACACGTATCTGAGAGTAGAGATATCACTTATGCAAGTTTAGTACCTGCCACTGCATGCTTAAGTGACGCGTAGAGATGAGGGCTAGGGCGGCCGCCAGGGCTAGCATATAATTTATATACCTGGTACACCCACGCATTTATGATCACAACCTTCTCCCAATGACAGCCGGAGGATTTACAAATGGCGCTTAATTTTCCTGTTTCTTACCTCATAATTCTCCATTCTCGCACCGATATTAAGCCGTGGAACAGCTTCGCCAAACGAGGAGATAAATAAAAACAAGCAGCAGCAGCACTTGCAGAAATTCCGTGCAAGAGGAGTAAAATTGATAATTCATTTATGACGTCACTGCTCAGCTGCCTGCGAGCTGCATGCAAAACAAGAGTTTTATAGTGCTGTATTGACCGCTAAAACAGTTCAGACTTATTACTTAAACTTGCAGAAAATTATATGCAATATCTAGATAGCTATAGCTCTGCTTCTGGGATAGTCCGTCCTGTGGGGATGCCTCCTGACATCACCTTTGATTTCACCATTTTTAATACCTGCCCACTGTGCAAAAGACCAGGCCATTGATAACTGAAAAAGTAATAGCTTTGCCATGGCATACATGTAGTCTCGCGCGCCAGACCCTCGCACCCCTGGAGTAGGCCAGGGGTGCGAGGGTCTGGCGCACGAGACTAGGCATACATGAGTACAGATACACATCGGCTGGCTGTGTTGTAGCAAAGGTCCACAGATAACAAGAGGATATCTACAGATAACTGATTGAATGGGTGACTGATGCATGAATACGAGACAGCAATGCCAACTACAGAATTATGCAGAGTCGTGACTGATTTTGCCTGGCAGTCGGAAGTGGGGGGATCTCAGGCAGCATGCACTCGGCGTCCCGTTGACCACTCCTCACTTCTGGGTGATCGAACACACTAGTGGCTGTAATATTAGACCGTTTATACGGTGCCTTTGGCCCAGTTGGGTCATCAATATATATAGTCTCAATGGGCTCCTCAGCATCATGTACAGCTTTAGCAGCAGTTCTATTACTGGGTCCTGCTTCGTCCTCTCCCACCCACGCAGATGCAGGTGTGGTATGGTTTGCTGGCAGTAGGGAGTACTTCTGTCTCATTTCTGCACTGGGTAGCCGTTGGAGCATCGTCTCCAACCACGGGGCATAGTAGCTGTACAGCCCACGCCCATTCTTCAGGTCTTGATGGATACAGACGGCTAGGTCCTCATATCTGCGGGTGATGTAGGGATCAAGAGCTGGTTGGACTTGGGCTTTCTTCCGTTTGAACATAGGTCCTCATAACTCCATCTAAGGATTCTAGGTTTTTTTCTATAGCTCATGCAGCAGGACAGTGAATGTGTTTACCGATTGTGATTACCATGGTATCGTAGACCATAAAGGGTTAATTTTGGCTGCGGGTTCGCCACGAATAATTGCGCAACCACGTGGAAAGTTACGTGTACCTACTGTAGTTTCTTTCTGAAATGGGAGGAGGAAAAAAGAACAAGCTGAAGAAGAAGGGAGGGGGTGGTGGTGGTGGTGGTGGTGGTGGTCAGAAGGCCCCCAAGTCAAAGAAATCAGAGGCCACAGGGGCTGACAGTGCAGATCCGATGATGATGGATGAAGTCGTGGATGACTTGGAAGAGCTGGAGATGGAGGAATCTGGGGACAGCCAGACTGATGTCCTACCTCAGGTTGTCTCCCAAGAGACTCTTGAGGAAGGGGAGAAGGAAGAGGTGAAATCAAAGCTCACTGCTGCAGCAGGAGGTAGGGTTGACCTACTACCGGTGTCTGTCATGGCCGTCTTTTCATTACTGCCATTGTTTCATTTCCAAGGATCGTCTCACTCCGATGATAGTCCACCTCAGGCAGAACAGACTGGCGACCCAGACCTGAAAGAGGAGAAAGAGGAGGAGGGGGCGGTGGGCGGAGCTGAGGAGAAGAAACTCTCACGAAAAGAACTACGGAAATTAAAAAGGAAGGTAGATTGATTTTTAATCATCTGATGATAGAAAAAGTGAATTCTGTCCCACGAATCTTTACGAATGGTGACGTGGTTTACTGTTAGCACTTTTTAATGGCCTGCTCCCTCCCCATCCTTCCCCCTACATCACCCACTTACTCAGGAGGAGCTACGACGAAAGATGAAACTTGATGAGGAGGAGTCCCAGTTCTCTGTCTCCCAGAGGGACACCCAGTTGACTGAGGCACTGTTTGAGAATGCAACAGACATTAAGATTGAGAAGTTTAACCTCTCTGCTCGTGGCAAAGACCTCTTTGTCAATGCCTCACTGCACGTCACTGCTGGCCGGAGATATGGCCTAGTCGGACCTAATGGGTGAGTAATTGTCGTGTTACCACTCCTATTGGTTAGAGTAATTGTCATGTGATCAGTCACTATTGATTAGAGTGATTATCATGTGACCATCCCTATTGATTAGCGTGAGTGTCATGTGACCAGTCACCATTGGTTAGAGTGATTGTCATGTGACCAGTCACTATTGATTAGAGTGATTATATCGATCAGGTACTCTTTCTACCAACCACAAATTGGCTCACAAACATATCATCAAATGCCAATTTGTTTGTGAGCCAATTTGTGGTTGGTAGAAAGAGAACCTGATCGATATGAATACTGAGAACCAACTGAGATCCTCCTTAGAGTGATTATCATGTGACCATCCCTATTGGATAGAGTGGTTATCATGTGACCAGTCACTGTGGGTTATGAACTGGATGTGATTGTTGTGATGTGTTATGAACTGGGTGGATGATTGTCATGTGACTGATCACTATGGGTTATGAACTGCGTGAGTGATTGTCACTATGGGTTATGAACTAGTGTGCTTATTGGCATTTGCTTTGCATCTAGGATGGGCAAGACGACCCTTCTGGTGCACATAGCTGAGAGAAAACTGGCCATTCCTCCCAACATTGATGTTCTCTACTGCGAGCAAGGTAACAGACCCTCCATTGCAGACCGTCCATTGCAGACACCCTAACATGCACTAATATCTCAGTGATTATATCGATCAGGTTCTCTTTCTACCAACCAGCTCACAACATATCATGAAATGCCCATTTGCTGTAGAAAGAGAACCTGATTGATATGAATTCTGAGAACCAATTAACCTGGAAGTTAGAACCTGATGACTGTAGTCTTGATGACAGTGTAAATTACAGACACAACATTAGTCTAATTAATGGCTGTAATTAATTGATTTTGTCTGAGTCTGTAATTTATCTCAAAAAATTATCTTATTGCTTTATGCACTAATATCTCCATGTATTTGATACCCAACAGTCATGTTATGAAACTAGCATCATGACATACCAACACTTCCCTTAAATCCACTTTTTTCCTGTCCTGTCCTGTTACTTTAACTCCTGCGCAGAAACTGTTTTATAGCAAGCTTACTTACGTAGATTCGCTATTAGGAATAGGAGAAAGCCTCGAGTTCCTAAGGCGTTACTCCCCTTCCCAGAGGTGCAGGCAGATGAAACTCCTGCTGTTGAGGCGGTGCTGAGCGCCGACACAAAGAGGCTACAGCTGCTGGAAGAGGAGAAGAAGCTAGTGGCAGAGTCTGAGGCTGGTGATGACTCCAATTCTGAGAGACTCAAGCAGGTGCGTGGCCAGACCACGTCTGAAAATTATCTACCTATAAGGAAAAACATATACTGCTAAATTGAAGAAGAATTTGCTATCTTTGAGTTCCCTGCTATCCCCGGTAGGTCTACATGGAGTTGGAAGCCATTGGAGCTGCAAAAGCAGAGTCTCGAGCCAGGAGAATATTGGCTGTGAGTGCTGTCGTAGTTTAAGCTTTGTTCCCAGGTCCGTGTTCACTTTAGCTAGTCTGTGGGCCTGGTACGTTTTCTCACGTGTGTGATACGTAGAGTAGAAGGGTGAATTTGTGCATGCACAAGGACAGCTGCAGTTCTCAGACAGTACAGGAAGGCACTTCTTATAGCTACTATTTGGAACCCGTTTGTAATACAGCCTGAGCGCTGAAACAATGTCACCAGTAAAAGGTAGAGAAGTGCAACCATCTTTTGATCGGTCTCTGCCTGCGCATATAATCAAATCACATGAGAAAATGTGCCAGGCTCTCCAGTAGCAAAGCGAAATGCACTCGAGAGCTTGCTGTCTTGGTCTTTGATTTGTCCTAGGGTCTTGGGTTCACTATAGAAATGCAGGGGAGAGCCACTAAGAAGTTCTCTGGAGGCTGGCGAATGAGGGTGTCCCTGGCAAGGTGGGTGGCTGCTTCTAAATCACATGACTATCATATGATTATTAAAGGCTTACATGACTATCGCATGATTGGTTGTGATCTATTTCCCCATCTCTACCTTCAGAGCACTGTTCATGGAACCCACACTGCTGTTGCTGGATGAGCCCACCAACCATCTCGATCTCAATGCCGTCATATGGCTGGACAGGTAAGTAAGCTGAGGTGACTCATTCTCTTATGAGGGCAAAATGGCACAAAGGAGGATTGTCTTTACCATTATGATGTAATGGGGGGGGGAGGGGGGGGGGGTAAAAGTGAGTACTAAATGGAGAAAATACAAGCACAACATGTGCTTTGATGTAGTTTTCTTGTACGAAAACATAACATGCTTCTTTACACATGTTTTCCTCCATTTAGTGCTCACTTTAACCCCCAATACATCATAATGGAAACGTTTTTACGTTTGTTTTTCACTAGAATAAGATACCAGCTGGCTAGTGCAACTTTCAATCACAGTGCAGTCTATTCATCTTACTTCCCCTCATCCACACACACACACACACACACACACACACACACCACACCTCTCCTAAACCAATTAGCTATCTACAATCTTGGAAGAAGACACTGTTAGTCGTCTCCCATGACCAGAACTTTCTGGATGATGTGTGCACCGACGTTATCCATCTAGGTATATGCAAAGCAGTGTCCTTATTATTCAGGGAATACCACTGCAGTAGTACCAGAACAGAACTTGGAGTATACACAGGGTTCTACCTAGCAGACTTTGAGTGGTGGTCAAAAACCAACCTCCATGACACTTACATGTACTTTGGCTAGAATGGCTTTCTCCCCATGTTAGTAATATTGCAAGCGGTGGTAAAACGAACAGAGAGGTCAAACCCAACCACTGCTAACCAGTGTGGGCAGAACCCTGTAGATGAGTTGTAAAACCTCGTACCTCAGGCTCATCCTCCCAGTTTATTTTTTTTTGAAGCATGAACAGCCATACTGCAAATAACAGAAAGTTGGGGGGAAAAAGGGTAATGATGTACTACTAGCGCTTAAGTGCTGAATGCCAATAGGGTGTACCTCTGGATACCGTTGTCATGGATCCCACATTTATGATTCATTTTCTTCCGTACAGATACCCAGAAGCTGTTCTACTACCGTGGAAACTACAGTATGTTGCACAAGCAGCTCAGAGCCATGATTGCCTAAGGGCTATGCACTTTTAGGCGCTACTTTTAATGCTTCCTCCTTCATAGATACCTTCAAGAAGATGTACTCGCAGAAGTTTAAGGAGCGAGAGAAGGAGTACGACAAGCAGGTCAGCAGAAAGAGCTACACTGTCTACTGTAGTTTCCGTCTAATGTTGTAGCTGCTAATGACATGCAGGAGAAAATGCTGAAACAGATGAAGCAGCATGGAAAATCAAAACAGAAGGCTGTAAGTGTCATTTTGGTATAGCCATAGAGACCTTAGTCGCATTCCCAGACCTTAGTCTCATTCCCAAGTTCCCAATCTCTAGAGCTGAAGGCTGAGAATGAGGCTACGCTTGGTCTCCAAGTTGTTCTGCTTGTTCTTCCCATGTTAGGAAACAGACATGAAGAAAGAGCTTGCTGGCAAGAAGAAAGGCGGCAAGGCAAAGGTAGACAAACTTGATACGAAAATCACATGGCTGTCGTGATGCCTTGACTTTCCTATCATGCGTCTGATTCTTTCCAACCTCTTCCTGCTATTGATCATGTGATTATCACGTGACACCAGCGTGTTGTCGTTGAAGATGATGATGAGCCGACAGAACTACTATCCAAGCCTCGAGAGTACAAAGTGAAGTTCTCCTTCCCGAACCCTCCCTCCCTCAACCCACCCATCCTGGGAGCGTATGGTAAGACTGGGGAGTGGGGACTCCATGATGGTGTTGCATGGTGTTATGGCCGTGTTCTGTACAGATGTCACCTTCGGTTACCCGGGCCAGCCAACTCTCTTTGAGCACCTGGATTTTGGTGTCAACATGGAGTCCAGGGGTAATGATTAGTACTGTGCATGAATTCAGCAGCTCTTTAGTCAGTTATTGTAATGCTGCTGTCTGTGTTTGATCTGTTAGTGGCGATTGTCGGCCCTAATGGAATTGGCAAGTCGACCTTCCTGAATCTCCTCTTGGGGAGGCTGGACCCAGTGAGTTACGAGATCATCTCTCACCGTACAAGGACTGACTAAATCGTTTAACCCCACCTTCTTCAGCAAAGTGGCGAGGTTAGGAAGAACCATCGGCTCCGCATTGGGGTATACAACCAGCATGCAGCAGACCAACTAGAGTTATTGGAGTCTCCAATCGAGTACCTTATGGTATGCTGGGCATTAATTGAAAGTAAATGCTTCAATTTTGTTCCTAGGATTTCAGTACTTGTGATTGCAAAAGCTATAATGATGTGCATGCACACGCATGCACACACAACAGCGCTGCTTTAATGTCGACTACCAGCTTGCTAGACGGACCCTTGGTCGCTATGGGCTACCAGGCCACGCCCACACTATAAAGATCAGGGACCTCTCTGGGGGCCAGAAGGCCAGGGTGGTGTTTGCTGAGCTATCACTGAAGGAGCCAGATCTGCTGATCATGGTAAGTGGCTAGACATTGCCCATGCAAGCCATTCTGTGCCATATACCTATAAATTATAGTTGATGGTGTACATTTAAAACTTAAGATCTCTTGGAATTCTTTTTGGAAAATTGTCTGTCCTGGAAACGAGACTAGACTGAGAAGTTGATTATCCACACTACGCGTAGTTTGGTTCCTATGAGAAGCAAAATGGCACTCCTGTACGAACAATTTGTATATGTACCAGGTGGTTTGGAAAGAAACTTAGTTTCTGGTTAGTGATCACTCACTCACACTTTAGTTTACCACTTCTTTTACAGGATGAGCCGACCAACAACCTGGACATTGAGTCCATAGATGCTCTGGCTGACGCCATTAATGAATATGATGGAGGTTGGTTTGTTGCTTTTTAGGTGGCATCTTACTGAAAGTTTTACTGTAATCAGCTGTACATGTATAAGCAAGAAAGGATTTTCAAATATACTTCCTCCCTCCCATTGGCAGGAGTGATCCTGGTAAGCCACGACTCTCGTCTGATTCAAGAGACAGATTGCCAGCTGTGGGTCATAGAGGAGAAGACCATTAACCAGATTGACGGAGACTTTGACGACTACAAGAAAGAGGTCCTGCAGGTGCTTGGAGAGCTTGTGGACTAGAGGGCAGAGGGGGGGGGGGGGTATGCGGCTAGGGTGAGGGTTGACTCAGACATAGACACTGATAGTGCATCTAATTCCTATGAGCAAATACAGTATTTTTTATAATCATATTGGTCCAGGAACATTATACACTGCAACTTTAGTCTCATACTCCTGTGATTTTTGTCATGGCTGTGAAAAAACTGTGATGGGGTCATTGGGTAGACGTCCACATCCCTTTCCACGGGAAGTTATGGGTGTTTGGGTACTAGCAGGAGCCTGGTGGTCCTGGTTTCCAGAATGGGATTGTGCGGGGCTCTCTGTGCTTATAATTAGATGACTGTTCTAAAGTAACTGCCTTTATTGTACAGGCTTATATTCTGGTAGTGCATGCAACAGAGATTGGATCTGCAGAGTGAAGAGTGAAATATAAAATCGTACATAAATCAATCAATCAGCACACAAATCCTATCCTATCATGACTGCTTTGTTCAAAGCTTGTGGTACATTTCACTGTGCTTCAGAGTAAAGTCATCCTCTAGCCTCCAGCACTTCCTTCAGCCATAAACTCCATGATCATGATGGGTAGCTTCCTTCCCGATAACAGTTGAGTGTGGTCACCACCAAGTACCTGAGCAGGTGAATACTGGACAAAAAAAGCTATAATAATAATAGTGTCATTGTAAAACCCATAGTCTTATATAACCAGACAAATCCTGGTATGTTTTTTTGTTTTTTTTTTTGGGTGGGGTAATAATTCACAGCAGTTTTTGCTTACAACAAGGTATCCAAATGGATGCCAGGTTGTAACCCAGGCTGCACCACGCGGAGGTACTGCTGAGGCAGCCCACCACCCACAGCAATAGAACCCAATATGTGCGAATATTAGGGCGTTTTTCCCTATTGCCAGAACATCTGCATTCCCGTTTAAAAATACCTTTAATTTAATATACATGTACACTTGCTTGGAACACAGACTGCTAGCTTGTCGGTGCTCCAAACACAGAGTATGCAGCTGCTCCCTCCCTCTTGTTTATGCGAAGCAGAAAAACTGGCCGCTTTTTTGTACGATTCTGGCTAGCTACACGTGATCAAGGGTTTTCGGACATTTGCTAAACTAGTTGAGATTCTGAACCATTTATAGATGTTCCAGTATATACCTTTCATACGATATACATGTACCACACCATACCAACACCTGAAGTGAGGTACCATATACCATGCACCAATACCATACCATCATACCATTACCGTATCAACACAGGAAGTGAAATACCATTGTATTATATACCATACCAATACCTGAAGTGAAATATAATGAGATATACCAATACTTGAAGTGAAGTACCATATTGTTATTAATACCTGATAAGTATACCATATCATACCAGAAGTGAAATACCATTGTATTATGTACCATACCGTACCAATACCTTAAGTGAAATACCACGCCATACCAGTACTTGAAGTAAAGTACCACCATAATATAAACCAATACTTGAAGTGAAGTACTGTATTGTTATGAATACCTGATATGTATACCATAGCATATACCGAAAGGTGAAATGCGATTGCCATACCATACCATACCAATATATACCTGAAGTGAATGTCATCAAGAGCGCATAAAAGACTTTCCATGCACTCTTGATGTCATACGTTGTACTGCACTACATCCATATCATACCTGTATGATCATATTATACCATACCATATATAAGAATACCTTGTGCACATGTACCATATCCAGAGCCGCAATACTTGAAACTAATGGCCAATTTGACAAAGAGAGACTGAACACTAGCTAGTGTCAAGCTTCCTGGATCAAACAACCTGTAAAGCCACTATCCGCAATGTTATAGCCAATTTGACAAAGAGAGAATGAAGACATACCCACACCAAGGGTATCAATACTATACCTAGCTAGTGCCAAGCTTACAGATGCCTCCTCGATTCTAGCGGCCTGTAAAGATGGAAGCCGAAAGATTGAGAGAGAAGATATGCACAACACAGACATCATACAATATATACAAGCCCTGGAGGAAAATGCATGTTCACATACATTACATACAATTTACAATAATCTTGAAGTTGTTGATCTGAAAGAGAGAATACAACGTGTCTTGCCATGTCAGTGCAAATCTTAAACACCAATAACTCAATACAATTGCAAGTTGGAAACATGTCGCAAGACCACGGCTAGTGTCAAGCTTCCTGGATCAAACAGCCTGTAAAGCCACTATCCGCAATGTTATAGCCAATTTGACAAAGAGAGAATGAAGGCATACCCACACCAAGGGTATCAATACTATACCTAGCTAGTGCCAAGCTTACAGATGCCTCCTCGATTCTAGCGGCCTGTAAAGATGGAAGCCGAAAGATTGAGAGAGAAGATGTGCACAACACAGACATCATACAATATATACCCCATACAAGCCCTGGAGGAAAATGCGTGTTCACATACATTACATACAATTTACAATAATGCAAAATATCTTGATCTGAAAGAGAGAATACAACGTGTCTTGCCATGTCAGTGCAAATCTTAAACACCAACAACTCAATACAAGTTGGAAACATGTCGCAGGACCACGGCTAGTGTCAAGCTTCCTGGATTCAAACAGCCTGTGAAGTTCCCTTTCACCACTTTCCGCAATGTTATAGCCAATTTGACAAAGGGAGAAGAAGGCATACCCACACCAAGGGTATCAATACTATACCTATCTAGTGCCAAGCTTACAGATGCCTCCTCGATTCTAGCGGCCTGTAAAGATGGAAGCCGAAAGATTGAGAGAGAAGACGTGCACAACACAGACATCATACAATATATACCCCATACAAGCCCTGGAGGAAAATGCATACATTACATACAATTTGCAATAATGCAAAATGTCTGAAAGGGAGAATACAACGTGTCTTGCCATGTCAGTGCAAATCTTAAACACCAACAACTCAATACGTCGTTGGAAATATGTCGCAAGACCACGGCCAGGCTCGAGCTCAACCGGTACCAAGCTTGCAACCAGGCTCAATACCAAGCTTGAAAAATATTGCAATTGAACCACTGCTCGATTCCAAGCTAGCTGTAGGCTGAACCATGCTTAATACCAAGCTTTGAAACATGTCGCTACACCTGGCTCAATGCCAAGCTTGAAACACCAGGCTCAATACCACCAAGCTTGATCTTGAAACGTATCGCAACACCAGGCTCAATACCACCAAGCTTGATCTTGAAACGTATCGCAACACCAGGCTCAATACCACCAAGCTTGATCTTGAAACGTATCACAACACCAGGCTTGAGTTCAATACCAAATTTGAAACGTATCACAGCACCAGGCGCAGTTGTGCGTATTCACGGTAGGTATACCAAGGCTCAGTGTCAGCTATAATCATACAAGCTCAGCAGCAAGGTTGAAACGCATTGCAAGAACACCAAGCTAGAAGCATCACAGCAGGCTCAGCACCAAGCTTATAATATTGCAACTGCAGTGACAAATGCGACTAAGCTAACAGTTTTCACTGGTGTCACAAGACCTAGAAGAGAGCAAGGAACAAAATGCATACATTTACACAATATGCATACATTTACACAATATGCATACATTTACACAATATGCATACATTTACACAATATGCATACATTTACACAATATGCATACATTTACACAATATCATGTATACAAAGCTTCAAACTACCTCCCTAGAGGATGTCAAGTAGTCTCCTAGCAGAGGAATCGAATGCTATTTTGGCAGTCACTAATCGAATGCTATAACTATAGATGAAGTGTGCTGACTATTGTGATGTTAAAGCTGTTATGAAGGCTCACACACACACACACACACACACGCACACACACACACACACAGAAACATACAAACACGAACATGAACACAAACAAGCAATAAATAATGCACTGAATAATGCAGAGGCTTCATTCGTATGCACTACCACTAAGAGCTCATGCAGTCGGCTCACCATTTTAAGCATCCTGCGTTGTGATTGATTGAATAATTAAGCTTCATTAATTAATAATACTATAGTATCTAAAATAATGGTGGTTACTTCGTACCTCCATCATTGATTGCATAGTCTTTCAGACTGAATGTTTGAGAAACATCCAAACTGAATGCACATGCATGCATTAGCCATGGCATTGCAATAATATACAGGATTACATGACATTGTACATATAATAGTAAGATTGTAACCACTCACCAAGGTTATCACAGTACTTACATCACATTATACCAACTGGTTGACCAGGTGATAGTTATCAGCTATGTATGTGTGTACACCTTCAGCGGGGAAAAAACAAGAAAAAACATTGTCCACAAAAATACTGTCACGTGTTCTCTCTTGTGCAGTACATCGTTCATGCACAATGCTTTGCTGTACTGTACATTGTAAATTTGCTGCCTCGTGCAACCTTAGGTAGTGTAGTTTATAGTTATTACCCACTGCTCTTCCAAAACACGTAATAAAGCAGTAAGGGTGATATGGGGTTAGAATCCTCGAAAGGGCGGAGCAAACTTAAGTGGTGGTATAAAGTCAATAAATTGGATAATGAGGTATCCGAGATTACTATTAGACATGGAGTGGGAAGTGAAGCCCTGCAGAGGAAACCTGACCTGGATAAAGTAATAATTGTTAAGAAATTTTTGCTGTAGTTGACCATAGATAGCCAAGAGGTGTTAGCTGAAAATTACAATGTTGTTTTTAGATATGGTAGATGAAGCGCTGAGAAATAGCTAATTACGAAGACTTTAATGATGGCTTGAAGATCCAGGTACAAGATTGATGTTTAAATTCAGGTCAGGTGCTAATGGTCGGAATGAAGACATACCCCGGTATATGGGTAAAAACAATAATCGGCAATATCAGTTGTGAGAGTGTGGTACACACGCTCTGGGAGTGTCCTGTATATGACAGCATTAGAAATACTTTCATGGTAGATTTGATGGGCGGGAGTTTTGAAGGGTTTAGTACACTCAATAATTTTAGCAAGGCAGGCTTTATTTTAGGGTGTGAGAATTGGTACAGGTATGTATGTGTGTACGCGTTCAGCAAAAACAAGAAGAAAACATTGTCCGCGAAGATACGTCACGTGTGTTCTCTCGCGTGCATATTATGCATATCATGCACAATGTTTTGTACATTGTAAATTTGCTCGCTAGTTTTGTTGTAGTTTTTACCCATGCAGATTCAATATGACATTTATATCCTCGTGCATGTCCGAGTTATCAGGTATGTATGTGTGTACGCGTTCAGCAAAAAAGAAAGCGTTGTCCGCGAAAATACTGTCTCGTACGTTCTCTCATACAGTGCATTACGTATGTTTTACTGCACGGTACATTGTAAATTTGCACCCTCATGATACTTATAACCTCCTGCATAATAGTTATCCGGTGTACGCGTTCAGCAAAACAACAAGAAAACATACTGTCACGTGTATTCTCTCTCGTGTTATGCATTGTATTGTACGCATTTTCATACACAATGTTTTATTGTACTGTACATTGTAAATTTCCTCCCTCGTGCAACTTAAGTAGTATAGTTTTGTTGTAGTTATTACCCATACAGATTTATAACCTCATGTGAGGTATGTATGTGTGTACGCGTTCAGCCATAAAAACAGCAAGAAAACATTGTCCGCGAAAATACTGTCACGTGTATTCTCCGAGCAACATAAAATTAGATTAGTATTACCCCATTACCCTCCCAGTAACTTGCTGTGTTGACTGTCCATGTACTTGGAGCAGAAGAGGTGAGTTGTGCTTGGCTGCTGGCTGTGAGAACTCTTGCAGTCTTGCAGTGATTGGAGGGGGACAAGGGAGGTACTGGCATGTCCATGAAGCGGCGCCACCAGACGAAGAACAGCATTTCATCACTCTACACTTCACCGCAAAGCAGCCTGCTCCTTGGCTTTTTATCCGTGCAAGTCTCCCGCGCAGAGAATTCAAATCTGTCCAATGAAGGCCTGACCCGCCAGAAAATAAAGGCGCGATCAATAATGCACCTGAAAATAAACGCGCATGCGTGTAGCCAGCCCCCAGACTTCGACCACCGCGTACCGCTGGCATGGCAGCGCACTCGCAGGCGGCCGCGTCTGGGCGCCGGCACGAGACTAGCATGCGTACTATTTCGCAGCTGTGCATGCGTGTAATCTAATCACGTGATATCTGCTGACCAGATTCAGCCGCATGGCCGGTACGAGACTGACCGTGCGGCGCGAGATCCTATTCCATATCGCTCATCATGGCTGGAGCAGAACTACCCCCAGGCTGGATACAAAAGGAGTCTCGCTCCTCGGGAAGGAGCTACTTCTTCAACACCTTCACCCACGCCACCCAGTGGGATAGGCCAGTGGCACCCGCACCAGGAGAGGTTTGCTTGGAAAAAATTATTTTAGTCTCAGAACTTTCTCTCTTTTTGTGATTTTAGCTATGCAGGGGGTTGGTGGGTGACACAAACTTTCCCTCCGAACGTATGGAGGAGAACTTGGGGATAACTTTTGCCTTAATCATGTATAGAGTCTCAGTCGGCTTACTTGTAATGAATTATGTATGATGTAACGTACAACAACAATTTTTGGCAAGAGCTTATAGTGGTGCTGCTCTCAAACACCTCTTTGGAGGATAAATAGATTGGGATCAAGTGGGATAAACGGCACCGCGAAAATTATAATCCGCGAAGTATTATAGAACCTAACCCTGGCCCTAACCTAACCCTAAACCTCGCGTGCGCATAATTTCGCGGTGCCGTTTATCCCACTTGACCCATAGATTGCAGTTCAGTACAGGAGTGAGTATGAGTGGTGAGGTTTTACGTAGTGCCAGGTGGGGGGGGGGGGGGGGGGGGGAGAGAGATTCATTTATCCAGCCGTTGGCTTGTCCTGGGGGGGGGGGGGGGGGGGTGAGAGAGAGATTCATTTCTCCAGCCGCTGGCTTGTCCTACATATTATGGCACCATCAATGACACACAATTTCTATTCCTAGCAAAAAAAAGCCTTATACCCACAAAAGATTTTCCTCCATACTTATTGTGTACCCTATGCTCAAAATTTCTCCTCCATAGTTTTAGAGGAAACATTTGCACCTGACATACCCCTTCCACACAAGGAATTTTTTTTTAAAAGCTGTGAATTTTGGAGATTACAGAAGATGTGATAAATTCTGTCCAGGTGCAGGCCTCTCATATCCTGGTAAAACACAGGGAGTCCAGGAGGCCCTCTTCGTGGAAGCAGGCTGAAATTACTCGATCAAAAGAGGAAGCCCTTGAGCTCATCAAAAGTAAGGAACTGTTGCTGGTATACATTGTACCTTGAACTTAACCTCATTACACTGGATATGTGATAAGGGTTGCAAGGGATTAGCCTCATTCCCAGGCTCCTGTGAATGAGGTTGGGGGGGGGGGGGGGGGATATACTGTGTGGACAGCTGGCAAGTAAAAGTTTGGCTGTATTTCTCTCTCTTTAGAGTATAGGGCCCAGATTGTGGCTGAGGAGGCCAAGTTTGCTGAACTAGCGTTGACAGAGAGTGACTGCAGCAGTGCCAAGAAGGGCGGAGATCTGGGGAGCTTTGGGCGAGGCAGGATGCAGAGTGAGTGGACTGAATCAGAGATTGCTTTGCAGCATGCTGCTATTTACTACTTTGTCATCTTTCTCCTTTTGCAGAAGCATTCGAAGAAGCAACGTAAGTTGTGAATGTGTTATTGACAATGTTAAAGCAAGGTAGTCTTGCGTCCTGCCTCACTCAGCGTGTGCAAGACAAAGCAAGGCCATGGTCTTAGTCCTAAGAGTGTTCTAAAATAACCCCCTTGTCTAGGGATCCAAGCCAATTCCGAGCCATATTATGACTGATCGTTTTCCTGCAGGTATGCCTTGAGTGTTGGCCAGCTGAGTGAACCGGTCTTCTCTGACTCTGGCATCCATATCATCCTCAGAACGGCTTGACAAGAAGACGCTCCCTAATTAACTCTTTACTGGTGAAATCTCGTAAACTTCCGCCTTGTCCGGGACTTTTGCGTAATAAACTATTTTTAGCATTTAGCGCCACATCTATTCCTAATTTGGTCGTGATTCTAAAAATAGTAACATGGTGTTTTATTTATGAGGAGCCAGCTCTGTACATGCTAGCTAGAATAGTACGAGATGGCTTGAACGTGACGTTGTAGTGCAGAATTATGGCTACTGGTGGCGAGCCGTCCCCCGCAGTATGGGACAAGGATCTGGGGGTGCCTACGGAAGAAGACCTGACGCTAAATTTCGGTCCTGCCGAACCCATCCACTGTTGGAAGAAGCTGTCAAGCTGTGAGGAGTTCGTGGGCGCACGGCGAAGTAAGCACACCATCGTCGCCTGGAACGACAGGATCTACGTCTTTGGAGGTGACAACGGCAAGCGAATGCTCAATGACTTTCTAGTGTCCCACATTCGCGACTCCTCTTGGGCTAGAGTTGTCTTCACCGGTAAGTGGCTACTAAAACACAATTTGCATGGTTGCCAACTGTAATGTCTTCCCATCTTTGCGTGGTCTCCAAAATACTGCTACATGATTATGACGTGCCATGTCTCTTGATCCCGCCATGCAGGTACCCCTCCTGCGCCAAGATACCACCACTCGGCTGTTGTATTCATGGACAGCATGTTTGTATTTGGTGGCTACACTGGTGACATCTACTCCAACTCGAACCTGCGTAACAAGAACGACCTCTTCGAGTACAAGTTCACGACCAGCCAGTGGATCAACTGGGAGGACAGCATTACCGGAACGCTACCCCCGGCCAGATCTGCCCATGGAGCTGCTGTCTACAACAATTGCCTCTGGATATTTGCTGGCTACGATGGCCACACTCGATTGAACGACATGTGGGCGATCGACCTCACAAGTAGCAACCCGCAGTGGGAGGAGATCGAGCAGAGCGGTGACAGCCCCCCGACATGCTGCAACTTCCCTGTGGCAGTAGTAAACGAGAGCATGTATGTGTTCTCAGGGCAGAGTGGTGCCAAGATCACCAACAACCTCTACCAGTTCAAGTTCGAGGAGAAGCTGTGGATCCGAATTCGTACCGAGCACCTTCTCCGTGGCTCTCCCTCCCCACCCCAGAGGAGGTATGGTCACACCATGGTTGCTCACGGCCGCTCACTGTATGTATTTGGAGGAGCAGCTGATGGCATTCTCGACAACGAGGTACACTGCTTCGATGTCGACTCGCGGTTGTGGAGCGTGATCCAGCCCGCTTCTGGTAGCCAGACGCCCTCTGGGAGGGTATTCCACTCCGCTGCGGTGTGGAACAACGCCCTGTACATCTTCGGAGGTACCATCGACTCGCTATCCAACAGGAATGGAGACCTCTTTCGCTTCTGCTTTTCCTCTTTCCCCAAGTGCACACTAATCGATGATTTCGCCCTTCTGCTCAAGAAAGAGCAGTTCTGCGATATCTGCTTCGTCTTGGGCAAAGAGTCCATCGTTGCAAATGCTCACGGAGCCGTGGTTGCCGCAAGGTCCCCTTTCCTTCGCCGCAAGATCCTCGAGGTTTACGAGGTAGACCACCCAAGGCAGGATGACCCAAAGCTGCCGGCCTTCATCAAAGCAGAGCCCCTCAAAGTTCAGCTGCCGGAGGTCCATGGGGAGGCTTTCAAGATGGCCATGTACTCGATGTACACCGATCGTATTCACCCCGATCTCGAGAACCACTCACGCGAGGGAATGACCGTGCCGCAGATGCTGCTCATGATGGAGGTGTACAAGCTGTCACTGCTGCTGGAGACCAAACGGCTGGAGCTGCTGAGTATGCAGTACATCGAAGCCTCCATCAATGTCGAGAACGTGCTCCTAGTGCTGAAGAACGCCTCGGAGCTCAAGCTGGGAAGCCTCAAGGAGTTCTCCCTGCGCTTCATCGTGCGGGAAAGCAACTACAAAAAGGTGATCATGACCAAGCAGTTTGAGTCCCTCGACCAATCACTGATGGTCCAGATAATTCGGAGGCAGCAGTTTCGCTCCCGCCCGACCTCACCCAACCCCCACGCTGACGACGAACCCAGCGTCCCCTCCTCGCTCCAGGATGACCTTCGTGAGTTTCTCCTCACCGAAACCGGTCGACCTTTTACGGATATCGCTCTGAAAGTGAATAACGAAGTGGTGTTAGCACACAAGCCAGTGCTAGCTGCCAGGTGTTCCTATTTTGAGGCTCTCTTCCGCTCCTTCATGCCGGAGAATCACCAAGTCGAGATCACCTTTGGCAAGAACGTACCCACCCTCTCAGCGTTCACCTCACTGCTCAAGTACATCTACTTTGGAGAGGTACAAATGCCACCGGAGGACTCCCTCTACGTCTTCTCGGCACCGAACTTCTTCGGTTTCAGCAATTCGTGCCTGCACAGCCATTGCAAGGCGAGTCTGGAGAAGGACGTGTCCGCCAGCAACGTGATCAAGATGTTCGAGGCTGCTGACACCATCGATCTTCAGGTCATGAAGAAGCACTGTCTTGGCATGGTTTCTGCCGACTTTGCCTCGATCGTGAAGCAGACGGATTTTCGCAACCTCAAACAGGAGCTGCTACTCGACATACTGGATGTACTGGCCAGCAAGATGCCTATGTAATGTGACCACTCCAGTCTTAAAATGCATGCATGTATTTTGTACAATAGCATGCACTGTCATGCAAATCCAATTAATTTGAACCTTGAAGATGGAGACACAGATACATAGTACAAATGAATAATAAATAAAAGCAGATTGACCACAATGTTAAGATGTTCTCCCAGCCCCGTGGTGGTGTGCCACTTCCTCCTTGACGGCCTGGTACCAGGGTCCGATCTGGGTGTGCTCCTGCATGTCCCTGAAGGCATCCAGGCCTTCAATGGCACTCAGTACTCCATACACAGCCTGCATGTGCAGTAAGGAAGGAGACAAGATACTAGTGTCTGGTAGAGGGAGTAAAAATGCCAGAGGCATTAGTTGTGTAATGTGTAAGTCCACTCCATTTGCTTACTGATCAATACACCCTAATTCTCAGACAGCTTTTGCTTCAAAAAAAAGCTATAGGGAGCGAGGCTAAAAATCAACCTACAACCCATCTCTCACTGCATTTTTGTCACTTGGCAATGAGCATGATGGAATTTGGGAGTAGGGCCAGAAAAACTTGTACACAAAAGAAGCCATGCCCACCAGGTCTGCGAGGTTCGGCTGGTTGCCTCCCATGAACTGCCTGTGCTTGCCAATGGCACGAGTCCACTTGTCGCAGTAGTCATACAGTGACTGACGTACATCAGGCTTCAGGTTGTACCTGCACACAGCAAAATGCAAGAGTGTGAACTTCTTTGTTGTACATTTCCATTTATTCAAGGAGTCATTTCAGTGTCTAACTTTACTTTAGAACTGGAGAACATGTCCATACTAGTTAAGGACCCACCCTGCAGTGCAGAGTCATGTGTCCTTACTATTCAAGGAATCCAACCACAGGACTTGCCTTACTACGTATAGACCTTGATGTAATGGTAATTACGTAATATTAATGGGGGCTTAAATTACAAGCAAACAAGCATGTTTGTTTTTCATACAAGAAGAAAACTACATCAAAGCATGTTCTCGTGTATTTTCTCCATTTAATGCCTACTTTTACCCCCAATGGAAAATGGTTCGATGCTCTTACATACAGACACTGGATGATGCGCTGGTCTCTTTCAAGCTTGAGATGTGAATAAACCAACCCTAGCCCCATACATTAGCATAGAAAGTAACTGCTTTCTCAGACTCACTTTTTCTTGAGCATTTTAGAAAGGAGGTACATGGTTGCTGCCCCTACATACTTGGCCAGGAATCTCTCGAGGGCATTGAAGTTGCCGACACTGGAGATGTAGTTGAAGGCCTGCAAAGACTCTGAGACTGTCCGGTAGATGTTGGGAGACAGTGCATGGACCATTCGAGTGTCCACCCACTCGCGCCACTGACGCTCTTCCCTGAGAAAGAAACAGTTTTGTCCAGTGTTGAAATAAATACCTGGTATTGGTACAACGGATTTGAAATTCCTTTTTAGTCACGAGCAATCAACAATAGAGTATTGAGTATAGGTGTTAAATCTCCAGCGTTGCCCGGCTTTTGCGTACAAATATTGACACGCAATTCAGTTCAAATGAACATAGAGTACTCTGTCGTACCTGCTCTCCCCAATAGATGCACCCCCTGTCTCTCCAGCCTCTCCAAACATGATGAAATACTTGTTGGCCCTCTCCAGCTGCGTCTTTCCCTTTGCATCTGTGTAGCTCATCTCTGGGTAGAGAGCCATGACCTCAGAGATGTCCTTACCAGTTATCGTGCATGTTCTTAGGACACTGATCACCAGACTGGAGTCGTTCACCTGACAAAAGATTGAAAGTGAAAATGTAACCCACCTTTTAATAATGAGCTTTTCTATTAGGTATACTAGCCTCATCTTATTGAAGTAGGTCACGTGCTAACTTAATATCAAGCAAGGACGTTTCCAACAAGTTGGCATCATAAAACAGCAGTGCATA
Organism: Phakellia ventilabrum; assembly: GCA_963921505.1. Taxonomy (NCBI): domain Eukaryota; kingdom Metazoa; phylum Porifera; class Demospongiae; order Axinellida; family Axinellidae; genus Phakellia; species Phakellia ventilabrum. Next base: position 4,764,923 of record OY997401.1, on the reverse strand, counting down.
CTACACTGTAAATCTAATGTATGTAATGGGCGAGTGATTTATGGAGCTTTCATGGGATTGCTGAAGTGTCGTCCTCGGTTGTTAGGTGAAGTAAAATGTTGTACTATGAGGGGCAAAGAAGAAAATATCAGATGCGGCTACCTTCTTCGATGAAGGCCTGGGCACGGGGCTAGAGCTTTGGTGCTAGCCGAGCTTGACACCCATCTCTAAACTAGTCACGCCCACACATCAGTGCTCACCTGTACCCCATCGACCACAATGAACGGCACCTTCTTGTACCCTGAGAACTTGACCTCTCTCTTGAATAGAGGATTCACTTCCACTGTCTCGTACCTAGGGGGGAGGACGAAACTGAAATCAGAAGTTCTGAAAGGTGGAAAGAGGTCTGGCTTTCACAACAGAAAAAAAAGAAGTATAAAGTGTGGAGCGTGTGGTTCTAAACTCGTCTTCTTCATGGTCTTCTACCCAAGCTATGGGACAAATGGAGACCTGAGGACTAGACACTCTCACACTAGCAAGACTCCTACCCAATTCCATAATAGTCCAGAAAGGCGCGAGTCTTGCTGCAGAAGGGGCAGGTCTGGTACTGGTACAGCGTTACGGCAGGGAGGATGAGAGGAGAGGACGGGTCTGGTTCCGAAACCTGTGCCGCCGGTTGTGATCGGCAGTGTGCACGGGAATAAACCTGCAGACCAGTTACTACAGCTGTTATTCCACCTGAAATGAACAGGATTCTTTTTGACGTCAAATTGTGATACCAATCTCCAGGAAGTGCCCGTTGGTGTAGAGATCTGAGACGGGAAAAGGATGCTGGACCAGAATCTAGAAGTCTCGATTGCGGGGTCCGGACACCAAGGGTTGCCAAGTGGTTTTGTCCCGGACATGGTGTGTGTGAGAGAGTCCTAGTCCTCACTGCCCTCAGATTTGATCCCCATACAGATAATCTAAACGAAGCCATCTCTTCCTGGCTAGCTATATTGATGGTCTTCCGGTCACATTGCACTAGTTCCGGTCTGGCGGCTATGCATATGATGACCTGACTTTAATTTACCAAGAACCGTGAATAGTATTAGGATTGTCAGAGCCAGACAGCCGTGAGTTTATCTAAGCATTGCAGAGCCGAGCGGTTGAGAGTAGTTTCAGTATACAGAAGTTGCAAGTATGCGTTGGAAGTGGCTGTTCTTCTGGCTGCTAGTTCTGGGAGGTGGTGTGCTATGGCAGAAGCCACAGGTTCGGAAGGAGCTGTTTCGGGAGATCCAGCAGGCTAGGGTAGTGTTCAATGAACTGGCCGAGCCGTATGAGTCCTGGCAGGTGATATTTGTCTCTGCAGGTCTGGCCCTAGTGTTCTCCAGTCTCTACTCCTTCATCTTCAGGGAGGACGAGAGACTGTGGCCTAGGGTCAAGCGGGCAGTTTTTAGGACTGTGAGAACTCTCCCACTTGTCCGCGGGAAGATTCAGAAAGAGATTGCGAAATCGCTCCAGAATATTGAGAAGACTACATTTGCTGCTAAACCTGGTGAGAAGTTCCGACTTTCACTGCCAGAGAAGGGACTCTCTCACGTGGAAATCATACAAGAGGTGACCACCCTCCAGAAAATATCAGGGGGGATCGACTGGGAGGAGGGATGGGTGTCAGGAGCACTGTACAACTGCAGTCCGGAACTGACGGCTCTAACGACGGCCGTCTATGGAAAGTTTGCGTGGACCAATCCCCTTCACCCAGATGTGTTCCCTTACATTCGAAAGATGGAGGCAGAAGTGATACAGTGGTGTGTTAATATCTTCAATGGTGGAAAGGATGCCTGTGGATCGATGACCTCCGGTGGAACAGAGAGCATTCTGATGGCGATGAGGGCTTATCGGGAGATTGGGTACGAGCGAGGGATCGAGTATCCTGAGATTATTATTCCTGCATCGGCTCACTCTGCCTTCCAAAAAGCTGGAGATTACTTCCGCATGAAAGTGACTCGGGTTCCAGTTGACCCACACACCAGACAAGTCAACATGCGAGCCATGGCGGGGGCTATCTCTGGGAGCACTGTTGTCCTTGTCGGCTCTGCTCCGCAGTTTCCTCATGGAATAATCGACCCAATCCGGGAGATAGCTCAACTTGCCCGAAAGCGTGGCATCGGAATGCATGTCGACTGTTGTCTTGGTGGGTTTATTGTCCCCTTTCTGGAAAAAGCTGGCTTCGAAATGGAACCCTTTGACTTTCGAGTGCAGGGTGTTACTAGTATCTCAGCTGATACGCACAAGTATGGCTACGCTCCCAAAGGAACATCGGTAATCATGTACGCCAGCAAAGAACTCCGCCAGAGGCAGTATTTCGTCGACCCAAAGTGGCAGGGGGGGATCTACGCCTCTCCCACCTTAGCCGGGAGTCGACCTGGAGGTCTCATTGCTGCCGCGTGGGCCACCATGATGTTCATGGGAATGGATGGCTACGTGGAGGCCACTAAGAAGGTGGTCACCGTAACTCGTAAGATAGCGGAAGAGCTGAGAAACATTCCGGGGCTGTATATCCTTGGCAACCCCAAGGCGAGCGTTGTTGCTTTTGGCTCGAAGGAGTTCGACATCTACCGTCTTAGTACTGAACTAACGGCGAAAAATTGGAGCCTAAACACCCTTCAGCATCCAGCTAGCATCCACCTTGCTGTCACAATGGTTCATACGAAGGAGGGTGTGGCCGAACGATTCATCAAAGACGTGAGAGAGAGTACAGCCGAGATTCTAAAGAACCCCAAGGCAGCGACTACAGGTGTCGGTGCCATATATGGCCAAGCCCAGAGCATCCCAGATGGCTCAATTGTAACTGATATAGCAAAAGGATTTATTGACCTTATGTACCAGGCTAGCTGCCCCTCTGACGAGTGAGTGCTGTATATGTACGTTATATGCTTCACTCACTTTTAGTTCCCGATTTTGTGATGTAGAAGGCCCTGTAGGCAACCTTTCCTAATCTGATAACTGATACCAGGTGTGTTTTTCGTTTGGTTGATATAAATTTATGGTAATGAGTGTAGACAAAGTACTATGGGAGAGTTATCACATGCAATAACATGAGAAAGTCAATATACAAACAATACTAAACAAATACTACACAGCTCAGATTGAATCAGATGCTCTGGCTGATAAAGTACATGTATGCATGGCTACATCAGATACGGAAGAATTTACACAAGACTATAACATAGACTTAGTATGACTGCATAAATATGTGTTTGAGTAAACATAACATTCAACTAGTACTAGTAGTGATCTTAAGGGTTAGGGTTTGGCTCCCTATCGTACTTTCTGTTATCTGGAAAGGCTGTGGAGGTAGCCTGGCTTGAGGACCAAGCTGGTGGGGTTGGAGTAAGGGGAGGGAGGAAAGGGGAGAAGCGATATTATGATCATACAATCATAATTTTATGTGCAATGGAGGTCTACATACATGATGTCACTGGCCCGCAGTTCTGTCTTTGGAGGAGGGTTAGGGAGGACGAAGGATTGCTGAGACTGCCATTGAGTGTCATGATCATTGTGATGGGGAGCTGTGGAAGGGTGTGTGGTCAATGTACAGGTTTCCATGCCCTTGCAGGTATTGTGTATAGCTTACTTTCTGCTTTCAGCTCCAAACTGTTCATTCGGGAGTACAGAAAATTCAAGGAATTCTCTGGGTCCTGCGCTGACTTCAAACGGAGAATACAAGACGAGGCAATATAGCTAGCTAATCAAAGTATAGTTTCAATCTTACATTTATCTCTGATGTGACTGGGACTGTTCGGTATATCCCCAGGGGAACTAGCTGCTCTGTGGATGCAAGATGCTGAAAGAGACGGCCGTAGGTCTGCAGTTTCATCCGTAGGTCCTCTGTCATCTCCACCTGATAATTATACGATACTGATGTCATGTGAAAGTATTACAATGGATGGTACATGTATATGGGAGGGATGAAGTCATACCGTCTGTAGAAAGCCAGAACCAAGCACCTGTTTGCATCCAAGAAGCTGGCGCAATAGGTCAATCAAGTAGGGCTTTGTGTGTGCCTGTGAGGGTGTGTGTTTGTGTGTATATCTGAGTGTGATTGTTAGCCTGGATAATGATAGCCTATTTCTGCCAAAGGGCTGGGCAGTACATACAGGCGAGACAATTAGTCCTCTCTCTCATTTGGGAAGAAAGTGGGGATTCCTATTTTCTCATTCTATAGCTAAGTTATACTAGTAGGCAGTCCAACTCTTATCAGCCCATGCTTGCCAGAACTTCTTCTCGTGACTCTTATACCTGGTAGAGTAGTGTGTCCAGCATGCTGGAGCAGAAGGCACGGCCAGCCGCAAATTGGGGCATGAAGAGGTAGCCCAAGTTGTGACGAGACTGCATGTGGGAATAATAATGAATAGGGTTTAATTTGTGGTGAGTGAGGTCTAGGAATGAGACAGGGTGTGACCTACTAAGTTGTTCATGGTATAGGTCTCGTGGGCTGTGGACGTCATGTAGCAAATGTTGTAGCGGTAGTGGATCTCTGTGATGATGTGCAACCGTGGGAACAGCCTGAGGGGAGGGGGAGGGAAGGGAAGAAGATGGAACGGAGCAAAGAAATGGTTGTTTTTTTTACAGAGGATTGGGCAACTGACTTTGCCAATTTCTGGACGGTAATGATAGACTCTGCATCTACCATGTGCTCATGCTGGTCTGGCTTGTGTACTGTTGGCTTGCTGAGGACCACCACACTGTCAGCTTTCATGATACCTGCTCTCAGCCAGGAATTAATACTGAATTTATGGACATATTATACATGTGTATGTGTGTGTGTGTGTGAGATATACAGGTACATGTATTATGGCTTGCGATATAAACTACAGTGACCAGCCGCATGCACCTACCACAGCAGTGAGCCTACACAATAGTAGACCTTCGGCAGGCGGGAAATAAACTCCAGGAAGTCAGTGGATGGTCTAAGGGGGGAGAGAGAAAGAAGACAGAAGTGCATTGCCAGGTGTATGGAGAGATGAAAGACTGACAAATGGTGGTACCAACCCAAATTGACATGATGCTACACTACTTGTGACCATGTACCAAGGCATCCCTCGCTCAAGATTTAATCTAGGCAAGGAAGGTCTGGGTATGTTTTCGAGCTCTAGCTAAGGTTCACACTCCAGAACTGTACTGTACTTTTTCCTCCACCAGTGGAGATAAATTAGGGTTGGGTATGTGGCTATTGCGTAAAGGTAGAAGGATCCAAACAATCAATTATGACGCACTCTTTCTCTAGCAGGAGTACGAGAGGCTTGAGTCTGTCAGCTGGGAGGTTGCAGGCCCTGAGTGGGGTCACAAAGTGGTAGAGGTCCTGCCAGACCTCACTACAGGACACGATGACTGCTCTCTCCAGCTCCTCCTGCCCATCAGTGTCGTCAGACGAAGAGGGCTGGAGGGGATGTGGGCTCATGTGATCAGGAGGAATTTGGAACCTATGGTCATGTGATCTATACAGTATCCATTGTCTGCATTATGTGATATGGGAATGTAGTCTTGGAGATATAGACTTGATACGAGAATAAAGCTGCTGTTGTTGGAGTATGGGAATGGGACCCTACCTTGTCGAGCTTGAGTTCAGAGGACGATCTCTTATTAACTTTTGGCAGGAGATGGCAGTCATAGTGTTCGAAGCCGAGGTAGGGGAAGTAGGGTGGAGGCCCCTTGTCATACCTGGAGGAAGAGAAATGAATAAACCAACTAGGTGAGTAAGGCATCCATGAGCCTCACTCTGACATAATAGCTCAGAAGACTTACTGCTGTCTAGGTTTGCTTCCGTTGGGTGGGGGTGGTGATACCCCCTCTGGTGCTCCACCCATTTCTCTGTGGCAATGCTCATCTGCCAGTGCTTTTAGCTTCTCTATCTCTTCTGTGTTGTCCTGTTCCAGCACTAGTCCTGGTGAACCAATGGAATTGTGAAGGTTGGGAGGTTCTAAATGAGCTTCAGGGGAAGTGTAAAGTGGGAACTGGTAGTCATGGGTGTCTTGCCGATAATGGAGTCTGAAGCAGAGAAGATCAGACAGCAGTTAGAGTGGTCATCCCTTACCTGAGAAATCGGCTTATTCAATGGGTCCCCAGTTCGCCTATAGTAGTACTGCAGCAGCATTTCTGTACCGTTTCTTACATGCATACATATATATATACATATGCGGAGTCTCCATATAACACGATTAATTGCCTAACTTCCCGCTCGGCAATTGGCAACTCTCTACGTGACATTGTACCTTTCTCTCCCTTCTTCAATCTGGTTCAGATTCTGCAAGCTGCTCTCATACTCTTGATCACCATGGCGCTCCTCCCTCACGTCCAAGAAACCAGCACAATGGGGGTTATCCTCGGGCTTGGGTGTCTCATTAGCAGGTGCAAAATCCACTTCATCACCACCAGAATGAGATCCCATGCCACCAGTACCCCCGTCAATTCTGACAGGTGCATGGTCAAATGCCGCAGCAACTTTAGCACAACAATCCAAAAACGTTCTGTGCACCACAGGGGTTCTGTCAACCATAGTGTGCTTTCCCTGATGGGACTCAATATAATAGCATATGTCATCATCTTCCAGTTTGTGGTGGTCGGGGTTCAACTGAATGAAGCCATTGTGTTTTACCCCAAGCAGCACTACATGGTACCTGAGGTGGGTGATCGAGAGAGGAGGGGCCATGGCAGGTTGGGCCTTATATAACAAATCCTTTAGCACAATCGTACTCACACAGCCACCTGCATATACTGGTGTTCTACAGTGCAATATATTCTATTTCTGGATAGAATGCCAAAGGTAGCTAGAATGTTCCGAATGTATAATCCTACATGTAGTAGAATATGTCCTTGTTCCGAATATGTCCTTGTAAACATTCTACAACCATGATTCTGCTGATATTCCTTTAATACACACTACATGGCCTACCTAATGCTACATGACTCACTTTTGATAAGCAGCAATAGCAGCATCCGAGAATTTCTTCCCCACAAAGTGCCCAAAGTACTCGCTTTTCCCGAGCTGATGAGTGTCACACACCCCACAGGGGGCACACTTGTTGTATAGCTGCAAGTGATTATCCTGGAGTGTACTCTCTCTGAAAATGAAGATGTGAATTTTACTGCAATTGGATGTTAATTAAACTATAAACTGGAGTGTGCTCATAGATACCACACGCTAGTGATGTTAATAATAGTCATTTGATCATTGGCATCACATTGACAGTAAGAAAGTACTTTAAGTAGCTAAGTAAGTATATTTTAACCATGTATGCAAGAGTGTGGAGTATGTACATATTGTTGGAAAAACTAGGACAACTGGTTGTAGTATAGTGACGGTGCGAATGTGCGTAGTAATCTCAGTGCAAATATCTCATTCTGAACCCACTCTAAAGTCACAACTACAATAACTGAATACACTGAAACATGTAGACTACTTATAAGGGGTGGTGTGAAAGAATAGAGACAAAGAGATGACACACACACAAAGAAAAGGAAATAACTCTACTTAGCACCAATTAGCACAGAACACTGCTAAATAATAAACTATACCGCACTGGTCACTGCATCATGCCTGCTGACTCTATGAACTAGTTGCAAACCAAACTAATTAACCAGACGTTCTTATTATTTGTGATTGTTCATTGTATTCAGCAGCCCCTGGGAGACCAGCAACTTTTCTTGAAGGGTCTTTCCTGACTGCAATACTTTCTTGTGCTTTCATCGTCACTAGTGCTCTCATCACCAGTATCACTTCGGTTTGGCAACTTTTGCCAGTTGTAAACTTTAAGTTTCCTGTTTGACAAGCTTTTCATTTGTATAGAACCAATTGCTTAACCCCACTTGTGGTAACTATGTCTATAAACTCATAAACACCTGGGTATTCATTAGCTCACTTTAGATCTTCGTTTTTAAAGGTGTGTAGCAGCAGGGTGACCAGTGTGGCCATTCCAGGACAGTGGCTGCTGGCAGCGAGAAGAGCATTTTTCAGCTCTCCCTCACACACTACATAATCTGCATTAGGAAAGAGAGATACTTCAATCTTGCTCTTATCTGCAAATTTAATTATGTAAGCCACTAATTTGTAAGCATCGTGCGATTGGCTCATAACCTTACCAGTTTCATTAGCTTTAGTTTATAGTCTGGGAATGAGGGTGCCTATACTGCTCACCTGCCGTTTTCGGATCCAGCAGTATCTTGTTCTCTGGCTGTAGGATCTGCACATACAGTTTGCACCGATCATGGTGGTCATGTTGATTAGCATCAGGGTCAGCATTTAGATAGTTTCTGATGGCCCAGGCACTCATGATGGTGTGCTGGTCCTGAGAAAGTAACAGAGGACTATTTTCATTGACCACCATAATAATAATTATGCCGTATATGTCTATATGTTAAGCATTAATAGAAATATCCTCATTCCAGGTATATGCACGGCCTGGGAATGACATGGTCGCGATATAGGATGATTTGGGTAAAGCCCACAATCTTTTGAGCTTCAGCACTAAAAGTTACTTTCTAGCCTCCATATGTTTGTGGCAGTCATACGCGATTCAGTTGCCAAGGGACCTGGCTAATGGTGCTATGTAACGCTCACCGCAGTGTATGGGTCAGTTTTATTCCTGGCTGTATGCAAAAAGCAAGCAATGGCTCCCTGGACCCTAGAGTGAGAGAAATAATTCATCTATGCTGATAATATTAATATAACACAGACATCCCCGCAGGTACTATCTACGATAACATAGAGCATCATCCCAGTACTGCAGTTTAAGGAACATCCGCAAAGAAACCCTCGTCCGCTCCCACCTGGCTCTAGCGAGGTCAGACTGACGTAGGGGAGAGCCGATGAGAACAGTGGTTCTACGTTGCCAGACCGGATGGCTCAGATGCAACTGCAGGCCTGATGATAGCTCATGCTCCACCAGTACCACACTGTGTACATCCTGGATACCAGGAAATGGAGAGCCAGTAACGGATAATAGTCTGTTACATAACTGCTGCTATCAAAAACTTTAACCGAAAAAGAGAACAGGAGAAGAGAATACAGTCTCGTAATTCAGATCTTGTATTTATGACTAGTTGCATTCTTTATGCAGCCAAAATCAGGAGTTGACTAAATGAGATGAGAGTACATGTATGTGAATAAGGTACTCACATAGTGAATGGGGTCAGAGTAGAACTCAGTGAGGAAGTCCATGAGAACTAGACGTCTTATGTGTGTGGAGCAGATAATGATATGCTTTCGGATCTTTGTGTAGCCAACAGAATTATTTAGTCGTTGCTGTATCTGGGAAGGAGGGAGGGAGGGAGGAGTCATGCAGTTGGTAAGGTTCCAAGCACTAACCATGCATGCAATAATGGATTGAACGTTAAGAGTCCCAGTGCATATATTGACAAACTAATATTCAATTTGGCACATGCGTTCTGTACAGCAGCAACCCCAAACATTGGGATTTTTGTTATAGAACATTTTAGCTACTTCCAATTCAATGTGAGAAGGGACACTAATGTAACAGTGTTTATACTAACCTTGAAGGCTAGGTACAGCTCTTCCAGCTGAGGGATAAGGCGAACTATGCCAATGATAATGAATAATGTCACGAGCAGCCGTGTTGTCCAGTGGGAGGGGGAGATGTCCCCATAGCCGACTGTGGTGACTGTCACCATCACAAACCAGTAGGTATCAAAAAGTGTGAGACGATTATCGATGCGCATGAAGTGGTGTAGCAGGCATACCCTGGGAAAATAGAGAAAAGAAAAATAAATTTACTGTCACATCTGTTCAGTTCTCAGCTCACCAGGTAAAGATGAAGCAAACAAGAAAGATGAAGATGCTGGCTGCTTTGGCATGAACTGTATTGGGGGAGGCTTGTCGCTGAACCACTCGAATCATTAAAGTGGCGAGAGCCTGTCTTGCTGGCCAGCACAGAAAGAAGGATGGGATGAACAGGTTCTTCAGTATGGGAGGGTATAAGACCTGGAGAAAGGGTTGCTATATTACTTGCTTGTACACAGATAATTGATGCAGGCTAGTAGCTAGATGCTCACTGTGATGAAGAATAGCAGTCCGATTATGGCGTTGATTAACAGAGGGATGCTCAGTGCCTTTCTAATTGCAACTCGTGAGCAACTCTGAATATGTGCATGTGAGTGTGTGTACGAGAGAGGTGAAAAGTGTGTGGTTTGATTGTCATTTTTCTGAGTATTTATAAGTAACTAACGGTTAGCAGGGAGTGATCATTGGATCTATTGTGTTTTCAGCATTCCTCATGCATCAACTGTGTCCATGCATGAAGTCACTCATCTGCAACTCAGTTTGCTTCTGAGTGTTAATTAATGCATTGCTATACCAGTTATGTACTGTAGTGGATCTGTGTGACCTGGTATACACAATCCTGGAAAATATGCTGATTACACTGCATGGTATTTATAGCCTCCTATAGCTATAGCCAAGCCTATACCCAACTTTGCTCGAGCTAACCAGGCCAGGCTGGCTGGGTTTGGTCGCCCTAGACTTTAGTAATCATGGCACATGGTTTGTGAAGCTTTGGCAGCTGTATATGATTGCTAGACATTTGACCATGGCCAGTGTAACGCTATAAACTTACTGAACTGGAGTACAGGACAAGGAGCACATTCAACCAGCAGAAGGGTACAACTACCAGCTGTGGGAAAGAGATTTAATGCGAGTGAGAAGGCCAAAAAAGCGATGGGTAACAGTAGTCTATACAAGTAACCTGCGGAGCCCAAATGAACCATGGTTTGTCATCCAACAGCACCAGCTCAAGAATCCTTTAAAGAAAGGGGAAGTTTAGTATATGCATGAGTATATAATCACATAAATTTGAGTGTAATTTGCATATTATAATACATGCTGCCATAACATTTACCATGCATCCATAGATGCATGCAGGTGATAGCATTAGAACTACTTTCATACTCAGAAGAATTGAAAGGTTTAGCACAATCACTGAAATGGATCAGTTCTATTTTAGGGTGCAGGTATATATATGGTACAATAGCTATACAAGCAAATGTGTATATAGTGAGTCCAATTTTGCCTATCACAGTTGATAGAGTAACATGCGTTTTCAGTGAGCTGACTTACTCCTCAGAAATGGATAGTGTCTCATTGGGATCAAAGCTAGTCCTTTCTCCACCATAGTCATAGTACAGGGCCTCACCAAGGTATAGGAGACAGCCAATTAGCAAAATGCAAAAATAAACAAATGTTATAATCATCCGAATCCCTGAGAGGAATCAAAAGGAAGCACTGTACTAATATAACCATCTCGTACTTCTCCACGGGGGGAGTAATTTTGCCCACTGCACTTTGCACCTACCAATTTTATCATTCCTGAGTGAGTGAAGGATGATACGATGTCGAAAAGACTTTGTTGAACTCTTCCTACATAATATTATAATCGAAGATGTATAATCATGCCATATCACATAGCCCTCTAATGAGCAACAAACACGACTGCTCCCATCATAATACATAAAATTGCCACACTAACAAAAATGGGCTATGAAAAGAGTAAGTGCATACTTAGTGCTACTAATCGGCTACTCACCGGTGCCATGGTGACCCAAGTGGGGTATCCTCATCATCCTATGTGTTAGAAATAATACTGGTGACTACCATATAATCAGTGTAAATATTATAAGTCCTAACAGTAGACAGCTAAACTAAACCTATATTCCAAACTTCGAATCAAACCGTACATGCATGCATGCAGACTGCAGATGGCATGCTTTGCATTCTATAGACACCCTTATCGGCTGACACTGAACAATTCCTTAATTGCCTCAATCATACCATGGAACAGTTTACAGACTCCAGGAAAAGTCTGTAAGAGCATTATTTGGGCTAGCTATTAAATTCCTCACAAACACAATCATCATTAACTGCACTAATGTGACTGATGGACTGTAAATGCAATGATTGCAGCCATGTTGGTGGTCAGTAATCGAGTGATTATATCAGCAGTTCTGATTATAAAACGTGAGCTCCAGTGTATATATAGCTGTTACGATAGTCGAATCTCAATGGACTACCGGACCAAGACAATACTCTACTACAGGACACCTCCCAAACCAGATTTCCATGTGTATTATTAACTCATGTTACATACAAGAATGATTGAAGTCTTATAGTATACCCACCAAGGAGGAAATAAGAGTAATGTAGTATGTGATTAGGATAGGAATGTAACCACAAGTCTTGGAACTCCTTTGACTTGAGCTTTTTTAATATACCATAGATTAAGAGAATAAGATTTGACTCGGTAAAAATATACATGTGAATGATACAATGTAGGAGTTCCAACTATTATCTCCTCCCACCATTGCCAATTTAAGCCTGTAACGCTCGGTTAAAATATGATGTTTGAGCACAGGAATATGCATGGAGACTGGTGCAATGAGCCTATGGTTCAACCCAGCATTAAACATTTAGTGAAGTTAATGGCTGGCCAGGAGGGTGAGCATATTAGAACAGAGACAGGTTGCAGTGGTGAGCCTCCAGTGCTAAACAAAATATTAAACGCCATCCGTATGTGCCCTATCTTGGCAAAATATGCGGACTCTGTACCTTGCAGTAGATATAGGTAGCTACAATCCCCTCCCCATGCCAAACTAAGGAAGTGGGGGAAATCTTAATCTTTTACCTCTCTCTCAGAAGCCAGCTTGATACCTTCCATGTGGGCCATTTTTCAGTTACATCGGATCAAGAATAAGTGTCCTTGATTAAATAGCCTCGTACCCAGGCCACACCCCTCCCAAAAGCTGCAGCCTGCAAGCTAGTCATTGTCTAGCCAGTCGTCAAGTAACCGGTTAATAAACGCGCGAGGGAGGAGCTCAAAGAAAGCGCTCCTCCAACCCTCACAGATATCGATGCTGCGCAATAGCTTGCAGAATATTGCCACTACAGACAAGCAATCCCCTGCTAGGCAGCTCAGCTCGATGCAGTGTCTACCTCTGCTGTCGATCCAACCCGGGCCTACGACTTGTAGCACTATCCACATTGAAAACGAAAATCTATGCCGTTAGCTTTCATAACAATATCTCAATTATTAATAATAATTTGTGCCTATCCAACATTAACATGCATGCACATAAATAGCACATACAATGACTACTCTGGCGTAATTCATCCCTCGTTCTTCACGAGGAGTGGGCTACACCAGACTATAATCATGCATATCATGTAAATATCGAGTATAATTTCTAGAGTTAAAAAATGATTGCTTAAAAAAAGTATTATAAAAATGAATGTGCACATGACTGTACCATATATAGTAGACTGTTCTATGACTTAATACCTCATACTTCTGTGTAAACATGACATTCAACTGGCACAGTGAGGTAGTCTCTTTGTCCTCCCCCAATGCTACCACTGCTGGGTCTCGGGCCAGTTGAGAGAGCAGTACCTCCACTCAACTGACTTTGTGATCCCTGCTGTGGTAGCTGTGGGAAAGAATCATCTCTTGAAGAGTGTCTGCTAGCTTGTGTGGATCCTGTCCCTTGTTGAACATCTGTTCTTGAAGAATCTCCAACTTCTGTCCTAGAATCTTGTCTCTCTCGAGCTGTGGAGCTTTGTACTGATAGTGGAGAGCCAGCTACATTTCTTAGTTCTGGGCTGGCTTGCTCCCTATTCATAGCAGGTGCATTTTCTGTCGTCTGGGAAGGCTCAGTTGTGGTAGCTTGCTGCGGCTGGCTGTGAGAGGTAGCTGGCTTGAGGACCAAGCTGGTGGGTTTGGGTTGGATGAGCAAGGGGAAGGAGAGAAGAGGAGGGGAAGAAAGGAGTGTAAGTGCAATGGAGGTCTACTTACATGTAGATTCATTCCCAGGGGAGAGTAGAGCTCCACAAGAGCCTGGAAATGAGACTAACTTACATGATGTCGCTGGCCCGCAGTTCCGTCTTCTGAGGAGGGTTCGGGAGGACGAAGGACTGGTACCGGAAGCCCTTGGGAAGGGAAGCTGGGAAAAGAGAGGTGGGGTGCATGGAGATTGTGGTCAGTGCTGGGCAGGTGGTACAGGCCTCCAATGGTAGCTTACTTTCTCCTTGCATTCCGAGACTGCGCAGTCGCGAGTTCAGGAACCTAACAGAGCTCTCTGGGTCACGTGCTGCAGGTCTGGAGTCAGACAGCTATGCCAGAGAATAAGACAGCGAACATAAACTGCAGCCTCATTCCCATGATCCACACTACAGCCTCATTTCCAGGCTTCACTCTGTGTAGTGCATGGAGCCCGGGAACGCAATGGTCGGTTTCCCTTACAGTTATCTCTGGGCATGATGTGACGGGGACTGTTCGATATATCCCCAGGGGAACCAGCCTCTTTGTGGATGCAAGACGCTGGAAGAGACGGCCGTAGGTCTGGAGCTTCAGTAGCTCCTCTGTCATCTCCACCTGATGGGAGGGCACAGTGATGTCATGTGAAGTGTTAACATGGGTGGTATGTGGGAGGGATGATGTCATACCGTCCATAGAAAGCCGGAGCCGGGGACCTGCTTACACCCGAGGAGTTGGCGCAGTAGGTCAATTATGTAGGGTTTTGTGTGTGCCTGAGAGTGAGTGGACGTGTGTGTGCATGTACATGTCCTTACAGCCTGTTTCAGGCTCTGCCCTCTATAGTAGCTTACAACATACACATGACAGAAGTACCAGGACAGAAACTATGATATTAACATCTCTGTACAGTGTGGAATTATCTCGAACACTTTTGACGGTGTGGAACTGTTATAACTATGCACCTCTACTATTCCTTAGTAAACCTCAAATCTTAGTTACAGCTGGTTGCCTGAACTTGAGAATCAGGAAAGGTGGCTGTTGTAGAACTCCTCTAGCTATATCTCATATTTTAGAGGGCCCACATTTAACAACACAAACACGTAATGCATGTTTGACTGTCCTACCTATTAAGAAGCTCTTGATGATGACTGAATACAAAAACTACTGCTTAGATATCTAAGGCGGACAACAACATGAAACCTTTCTGCAATTTCTAAATAGCTAACCTACATGTAGATGTCCCTCCTCTTACCTGGTAGAGCAGTGTGTCCAGCATACTGGAGCAGAAGGCATGGCCGGCTGCAAACTGGGGCATGAAGAGGTAGGTCAGATGGTCACCTCGGCGAGACTGTGAGGGAACAGATGGTGAGGGAAGGTTCCATGCGTAGGGGACACCAATTAAGTCACCTCGTGAGATAGACAGGGTGCCACTCACCATTGCAGCAAAGTGCCTCATGCTGAAGGTTACACAAGTCGTGTTCATGAAGCGAATGTTGTAGCGGTAGTGAATTTCTGTGGTGATATGCAGCTGTGGGAATAGCCTGAGGGGAAGAGGAAGGGAGAGGAATGGAAAAGTAGAGGAGGCTGATGCATTCCTCACTAAAACTTTGCAGAGTCGAGAGCACAATAACTGACTTTGTTAGTTGCTGGACGGCCATGATGGACTCTGCGTCTACCATGTTCTCGTGCTGGTCTGGTATGTGTACTGTTGGCTTGCTGAGGACCACCACACTGTCAGCTTTCATGATACCTGCTCTCAGCCAGGAGTCCATACTGAGTAGGTAGGTGTGTGTGTGTATGGTAGCAGTATAGTGCCATGTGTTGAGTATGTGGCATAAGCAGTGACCACGTGCACACACTTACGAGATCGGTGAGCCTATGCAGTAATAGACCATCGGTAGAGGAGCAATAAACATCAGAAAGTCGATGGAAGGTCTGGGAGAGGTGGGAGGGAAGAAAACAATTGGCTGACGATTCAGCTAGAAAGAAGAAGCTATAGTAAACATCTTGTTTCCAGGGCTTCACACCCCAGATATCAACAGGGTGCCCTGGTATTCATTAGGCTAACCAACTAGCAAAGAAAAGACTTAAATAGTAAAACAGGACTCACTCTTTTTCTAGCAGGAGGACCAGAGGTTTGAGTTGGTTTGCTGGGAGGTTGCAGGCCCTGAGTGGGATCACAAAGTGGTAGAGGTCCTCCCAGGCCTCACTGCAGGACACAATGACTGCCCCCTGTGGCCAGCGGCACACTACTTCCTCCTTGTTTATCCTGTCAGTGCCCTGAGGAGAATGAGGGTGGGGTTTGGGTCATGTGATCGGCATGAAGGTGAAACAAGTGGTCATGTGAACTGTAACATTTGCTCCTACCTTATGTGAAGTCTTAGACCTGGCATTGCTACAGAACGGGAACGGGACCCTACCTTATCGAGTCTGAGCTCCGAGTGTGGTCTCACATTTGGCAGGAGATGGCAAACACAGTGCTCGAAGCCGAGATAGGGGAGGGAGTGTGGAGGTCCCTTGTTGTACCTGAAGGAAGGAAGAGGAACGTGTGTAAAGTCTTTGGCAAAGTGGGTGGAGCCTCCAAGAGTTTTCAATTTCAGTCGGAATACTTACTTGTGTCTGGGACAACTCAGAACTGGCTCTTCTCCTTCGGGTGGAGGTGGGGATTCCCCTTCCTCTCCCTCCAGTGCCCCGTCCACATCCTCTTCTGGGACGACCCCACCTTCCAGCCCCTCCAGCTCCTCCTCTTCCTCTATGTCCTCTAGCTCCAGCACTACCTGGGTGTTGGTGACGTCATTGCAAATCTTGAATACAGGAAACCTATACCAATGATGATGTAATGGTGATCAACCCACCTCCTCTGCGGGTCTTTCACTAAAGTGGCTTCTCGTGCTAAGTGCACTTGTTCGTCGGTTGGTGTGAAGGAATGGCAGCCGTGGAGATTGGGGCTCTGGGAAGATAAATTTATTGGAACTTTGAAAACAGACATTGCTTTATAAGTTATCGCTAGAGTGTGTACAGGCAAAGGGGAACTTCAAGACTTTTGCCCCCCGCAGAATTCAAAACCAAAATCTCCCAAAGCATGCGAGACCCCACCTAGTACCTACCACTGCCTGGCGACTGGGGAAGGTCAGGCAGTGACGCAGCGGGGGTGCTGATGAGAGAGAGACCACTGGAATACAGTGGAAGTCGTTTCAAGTTAGGAGACCATTTTCTCTGTTGATTCAGCCTGTCTGCTCCAGTATCACTAATTGATCGCTGCAATAAGAAATTCATGCGCCCACTTTCCACGTCTCCGGTGTCCCTTGAGAAGTTCACTTTCCTTCCTTCTTCAATCTGGGCCAGGTCAAAGGTCAGATGTTGCGCGTCCGGGTCAATAGGACAAGTGGGCTCATCCTCATACTCCATGACAGGGCACTCATCGAGATGCTTGGGTGTCCTCGCGGGAAGGTTCACTTTGACGATGGGGTTGGCATGGAGATCCATTCGAGAGTGAAATCTCAACAGCTGCAAGCCTCTCCTGGCCTCGTCATCGCCATGGCGATGCTTATTAGGATACGGGAAGGTAGCTGAGGGAGGGATGCCCACAGGAGAATGGGTTTCTGGAATAAAGAATCTAACTTTTTCACTAGGAGTGTTTGGAGAGTTTTCTGCAAACCTTTCACCGTCACCCCCACCATTATATCCACCTGTCTCGTCCAAATCTGGATCTATTCCGGCCACACGCAGCGAGAGTATGCCAATATCAGCACAGGCGTTCCAGAGGGCTGTGTGTATGGTGGAGGCTCCGCCCACTTTGCTGTACTCCTCTCTGGCGAACCCAATGTAGTAGCAGATGTCGTCGTCTTCCAGGATGTGGTGGAGGTCAGGGTTCAGCTGCGGGTTGCTGTCATGTCGGCTCCGCACCCCAAGCAAGGTCACATGGTACCTGTGGGGGCAACAGGGGGAGGGGCTAGACTTAATAAAGTCATACAGCAGTTTTTTTTCCAGGTCTTAATGGAGATACCTGTCGAGGCAGCGAGTCTGAAACAGCTGTTTTATAATCACATGCCAACTCTGATGCTATAGATATATTTGGGATGCTCAAAATGCTACTCTAACCTTGGATCGTCTGCAAAAATCAGTGTTGGTAGATTTGGCAGAGGTCCGGGTATGAGGCGATCCTAACTTAGGTAGGTGTAGAAAATTGGAGACTTTGCAGAACTACGGCATGCGGCATGCGGCTGAAACATCAACTGTTTATCACGGGATAACAGATCATTGCACATGCACTGATAGATACACACAGCTAACAGCCACTGGCCACTAAGAAGAGCAATTTGCCATGACTCACTTTCTGTAAGCAACGACGGCAGCATACAAGAAGTTCTTTCCCACGAAGTGGTGGAAGTACTTGCTGTCCCCAAGCCGACTGTCGTACACCTCACAGGGGGCACACTTGTTGTAGAGCTTGTAGTCCTCACTGGTGAAGGCACGCTCCCTGAGGGGTACGCACATGGGAAGGAGAGGAGAAATTGGGGAAAAGGTACCATACTCTATGTAAGCTACAAGCCTATTCTAATACACTCATAAAAAATAGTACAACTGCACACATGAATTTGGCAAAAACTGGCTAGAGGTGACTATATATAGGTAACTAGAGCTGAATGGGGGTAACTGTGGGCAACATTGTGTCATATGAAGCCAACCTTTGACCTATTAGAAGAGGTTCCAGATTACTAACAGGACATGGGACATCTCAAGTACAGCCCTGTACAGGGCATTGGTTAAAGCATAGGTGGGTTATCATCCGCAAGCACTCACTCTGGCTTGAAGGTGTGTAGCAGCAGGGTGACCAGTGTGGCCATTCCAGGACAGTGGCTGCTGGCAGCAAGAAGGGCATTCTTCAGTTCTCCCTCACACACAACGTGATCTGCAGCAGGATCAAGAGAGAGATGACAACGCGTCTTCCATTGGTAGAAAACAAAACATTTTCTGACGCGTACTTCTATTGTGTTGCTACATTTGAAGCACTGTATCTCTGAGCTTCTGGTAAGGGGGTGGGGCTCATACACAACGTACCTGCCATTTCCAGATATAGCTTGTTCTTTGGCTGGAGGATCTGCACATACAGTTTGCACTGAGGGGCAATGTTTTTGATGTTCCACGCACTCATGATGGTGTGCTGGTCCTGGGAACAGGGAGGGAGTGAACTGTGTAGCTTTCAATACTTCAATATTCTACACTGTTAAGGTAGAAATGTAAGCCAGGGCTTCATTTGGGGGAGGACAGTCGTCCCCCCTTGGAAACTTTGTGTGCCCCCCCCCCCATTGGCCTTCAAAATTGAATACTGCTCACTATACGTACTCCCTCCCAAAACGTCTTCCGACGTGCTTTTGCCGGATTCTCCTAAATGAACCCCTGTAAGCCCTGTTAACGATACACTAGGGCCCCCGTCATTAAGTGTATAAGTAACTAGTTTGCATGAGCCGTTGCATCAGTCCTCCCCTCCAACAGAACACGTGGCTGTCTGGGAGGAGACGCAGTCTCACTGGCACTCACGGCAGTGTCCGGGTCAGTCTTGTTCCTGGCCGTGTGCAGGAAGCAGGCGATGGCTTCCTGGGCCCTAAGGGGAGAGGGAGAGAGAGAGAGGGACAGAGCGCCATAGTCAGTGCTATGCCTGAGGAGCATCCCCACCAGTATAATAGTGTGTGCTAATTGCAGGAACAACCCCACCAGTAGCTTTTTTCGTGGATGTCATCAATGGTTTAGGGTGTGTGGTTATCTCAAACTTGACTATAATGTTTAGTTGTTTTTTTAGCAAACATACGATAGTATGAAATAGAGGGTCACCTCAAATACAGCTGCATGCAGCAATGACTTCAGCTAATGAGAGGAGCATCCCCACCACTGCTAGAGTCGACACTAATTATAGGGGCATCCCTACCTGGCTCTGGTGAGGTCGGCCAGACGTAGGGGGGTGCCGATGAGGACAGTGATCCTACGCTGCCAGACTGGGTGGCTCAGGTACAACTGCAGGTTTGATGGTAGCTCATGCTCCACCAGTACCACAATGTGCACATCCTGGATACCAGGAAGCGATAATTAATAATCTGCTAAATAACCCCTATTATCAGGAGCACTACCTTTAACCAATGGTTTTACGCTCCCAATAAGTTATACAAAAATTATACGCCCGAGTATTTGACAGCAAAAGTGAATGGAGTAAAACTAGACAACTTGTAGTCAGTCACACGACTTGTATAATACTTCTCATCTAGCGACTTTGATTGCTTTTTTCAACCTCATCTGACTTCAGTTTTGACTGAAATCGTTCACTGAGAGTTGGGCAGTTGCCCAGTACTCACGTAGTGACTGGGGTCGGAGTAGAACTCAGTGAGGAAGTCCCTGAGAACTAGAGGCTTCATGCTTTTTTCAACCTCATCTGACTTCAGTTTTGACTGAAATCGTTCACTGAGAGTTGGGCAGTTGCCCAGTACTCACGTAGTGACTGGGGTCGGAGTAGAACTCAGTGAGGAAGTCCCTGAGAACTAGAGGCTTCATGTGAGTGGAGCAGACAACAATGTGCTTGAGAGACTTGGTGTAGTCAACGGAGTTGTGCAGTCGTCGCTGAAGCTGGGAGAGAGGGAGAGAGAAGGAAGGAAAAAACGAAGAGAGGGAAGAAAGGAGGGAGGGAGTGAAGAGGGGGAGAGTTGTAATCCAAGCCACACCATGGAGAGCTGTCCTTACTAGAAATGGATCAATTCCATAACTGGATAATTTCTAAGCACTACAAATCATGAAGAAGCCCAAGTGTGCTGTCAAGTCAATCTAGCATTGCGGCATATGGGTATCTGGCAGATATTAGTAACACAAGCTCCATGGTGATATACACATGCTACATCTGTACTCTCATTTCAATCAAGAGTGCACTCTTGTTCAACACATTAAGAGACACGACACACGACATTGTACAGTGTCAACCTACCACAAGGGCCGTGTACAGCTCTTCCAGCTGAGGGATCAGAAAGACCAGACCACCAATTACGAACAGGGTCACGAGGAACTTTGTTGTCCAGTGGGAGGGGGCGATGTCCCCGTAGCCAACCGTGGTGATGGTTACCATCACGAACCAGTAGGTGTCAAAGAGAGTGAGACGTTTGTCGATGCGCATGAAGTGGTGTAGCAGGCAAATCCTGGGGGGACAGGAGGGGGAGGGGAGTGAAAAGAGGAGGGTGGAGGGAGGGAGGGAGGGAGGGAGGAAGAGATGAAAGACATGTCTGCTTTCGTGTCTGTCCGATTCTCAGCTCACCAGCTGAAGGTGTAGCAGACGAGGAAGATGAAAAGGCTGACCACTTTGGTATGGAATGTGTTGGGGGCTGCTCGTTGGCCCTGTCGCTGAACCACCTGAATGGTTATAACAGTAACAGCCTGCCTTAACCGCCAGCACAGGAGAAAGGATGGGATGTAGAGGTTCTTCAGTGTGGGAGGGTATAAGACCTGGGCATGGGGCGAGAGAAGGTGATGTAATAGTGATGTAATATATGGGCAGTTGTGCATACAAAGTCAGTCAATAAGAACAATATATTGGTAATTCATGCAGCCTTCTAATAGTGCATCAGAACTGGAAAACACTTTTGGGGACAGTAAATGTTGTGCCAACGCATAAGGAAAGGTTAACAGGAGGCAGGAACTCACTGTGATGAAGAACAGTAGTCCGATCACTATGGTGACCAGTAGAGGGAAGCTCAAAGCCTTTCTAATTGTCAGAGCACGTGAGCCCTGTGTAGGTTGGAAGGGGAGGATGGGAGGATGGGAGGGGGGAAGAAGGGAGGAAGAGAGTGCATATAAATGGGCTGGCGGATTGGTACAGTGTACGTATGGCGTGGTGGTGAGCATACACAATACAGTGTAATGTATTTGTTGATAATAGAACACTCTTTTATCTGTGGTTAGACTCACTGGGATGGTGTACAGAACTAGGAATGTGTTAAGTAGGCTGAAGGCTGCAACTATCACCTGTGGGAGGAAGACAGACAGACAGACAGACAGAGTCAAGGAACCCAACAGTGGTATATAGATGCCCCCATGATCACAGCTCACCTGAAGGGCCCACAGGCCCCAAGGTTTGTTCTCTATCAACACTAGCTCAAGGATCCTGTGGGGAAGAGAAGAGGGGAGGAGGAGGGAAAGAGGAGGGAGGCAGAGGGGAGGGGAGGAGGATGGGAGGAGGTAAGGGGAGAAGGAGGAGGAGGGAAGGAGGAGCAAGGAGGGGGAGGGGAGGTGAAGGGGAGGGGAGGAGTGGGTGAAGAATACAATAGACAGTAGCAGTGGGTGGACTCACTGTTCAGCTACTGTCAGCGTCTGGTTGGGATCACGGCTGGTTCTTTCTCCACCGTAGTCATAATACAGGGCCTCACTGGCATACAGTAGACAGCCAGCCAACAGGACCAAAATAAGGACAGTTATCACCCGGATTCCTACCAGGAGGTGAAAAGGAAAACATTCCACCATAGGGAACACGCATACTACTGGATGTATCTGTATGTGAGGCAGCTGTGAGCCTACCGATTTTGCTGTTTCTCAGTGAGAGCAGGATAACCCGCTGCCGGAATGACTTCTCGTGGATGTAGTGCTCCACATCAACTGAGACCCTGTAGGTCAAGGAATGAATAGTTGAATGGGGTCAGCCGCACTCCTTTGCCTCACTCTTTTGTCAGGTATGGATAGAACTACACTGTTTGAATATCTTTCCTATATACTATAGGTGTAGGGGTACACTCTGGGGTACTTTTCTACCAACCCTCTTTTGTCTCCAGCAGCGTCTTCATACTCAGTTGAAACCTTACAGGTATTACTACTTACCCTGAATGCTCCGGCGACTGATGAAACCAGGATCCAATTCCAAACACGTCCCGAACGCGGACCTGGGGTCCCTCTTCACTCTTGGCTGGCAATGGATCATCTTCGTCATCCTTAATTATCTGCCAAAATTATAGGATCCTCCTTAAAAGTGATCACCTTAATCTTACCTCCAACCCCATATATATCTAGCTACAGGGCTACAGAGGAAGACTGTAGATATCGGAGAAATTAGCTTTATTTGCTCAATCTCCTACTTTGTATAATGTTAAGCTATCAAATCTGGCATAAAAGTACCTTCACATATTTGCTATAATTTTGTGAAAGTTCAGTAAAAACTACTGTGTTACAATACACCCGATTTTAGAAGTTTGGTAGGTTCATTTCTGGAGAATTGCTGAGAGTTGGAGGTCCCAAAGGTGTGGTTTGTCAACTTTGACTCAAGTTTGAAGTTATAACTCCCAGGAAATTTGAGAAAACAATTTTGAAAGGCAAAACTGTTTACCTGCAAAGTTTTGAGTTAAGGGCTGATTTTTTTTAGTATATGTTAACACACTTGTTTGGAACCTTCGGAGTTATGAGAGATTATACCTCAAAATCTCACCTTTTCTATGTTTTCCCCTCACGCTGCCGTAAACATTTGAAGCCGTATATCAGCAACCTTACATGCTACAACACATTGAGTCCCGTTTTGCACTCAGGAAGAGTTGGGCTTCATTTTGGTATGTTTACTTTGTCTTAACTCCTTTCCATTCAAAATGCAGTAAAAACTCCCCAATTTTGAAAATCTACTCTCTTGAGCACTGCATAGTTACTGCCAAAGAAGATCCAAGTCTAGCCTAAATTAGACCCTGGGACGAAAACAAGATGATGCCCAGTCCAACTCCAACTTGCACTAAGTCTGCATATTATTAATCTGGTCTTAGGTATAATTGTCCTTACATCCCATTCTCAATGCAGATGTCCCTAGTCTCATACCCATGTCTGACATTGCTAGAGCACATTCTGCAAGAATCCTACATGTATATTTGTCATCAATTGCCTATAGCTTTGCTTTTAGCCTACTATTCCTATACTGTGCCCTGTAAATAATTCTTCTGTTATTCCTCCGTTGCTTGCATGGAACTGCGCATGCCAGTGAAGCAATACTGATAAATATGGACTTGCTTGACTTTGTTGATCAATTTGACACCTGCTTGTCTGTATACGTTTGCTCCCACTACATGGTGAGAACATGGGACGATCTCGCATTTCCATGTAATGCACTCACTCTCATTCTCCTTTGGAGCAGGGAGTGAATGACTAGGGCACATCCTTGCTCTAAAGAACAAGGATGGGCGAAGTGTATTTTGGAATCAGACTGCACCATCTTGCAGTTTTGTTGACAATGGTGTAGTCCTAGTCTTGTCCCCAGACTGGACTAGTCTCGCAAGCCAGCCCACTTCCTTCCGCAGCATCGATCGCTTTCAGTATTGGCACGTGCCGATACTGAAAGTGATCAGTGCTGCGGAAGGAAGTGGGCTGGCTCATGAGACTACACGTAGGCCTATCTGCTTGGCACTGATATTGAGCCAGAAGTCAGGTCTATCATACTTTCACTACAGAAATGTCATTCTAGAGGTCATATTTAATACTGTAGTTTTAATAATATCACATTATGGCAGACCCTCTCCACTTGCCAACCGTTCATAATTTTACCTCCATGTGACTTTTCCTCTTCGTAAGTAACGAAGGCTTCACATTTTCAGCGCTTGAAGCCACACTTCCCGTCATTTTCTCGTCGATCAAAAGTACTGTAGGCTGGTGCGTGGTGGAGGCGTGGCAACATTTCTCGGTACCGCCTTCATAAAGGGGGAGGAGCCAAGGTCTGGGTAGTTACTAACTACCTAACTACCCAGACCTAGGGGAGGAGCCAAGCTAGCTACCTAGCGCTTGTACTACAGCCATATGACTGTCTTATTATGGCCATGTACAGCTCATATCAGAGCCAGAAGCATGAGAAGGATGCTTGCCACAAGCGGAGGTAGAGGTCCGCTAGTGCGCACCCAACAGGTTTCAACCGGCTGGGATTTATAATACTACTATTATTTAAATACTGTAATAACTTATATTGTAGCTGCTCTAGCCATCCTACTGCTGATATGCAGTTGTATGCTCGTTCTAGAAACAATTCCATTTAACGCACATCACCGTTACAGGTATATAAGGCGAAAATTTTCACACATCTGACGGGAAGTCAAGGTGGCGCGTTCGGTTAGACTGGGGTCGGAACGTGGCCTCCCCATTAATCGGGTCGCGTGTTCGAGGCGCACGCGTGCAATCTGATTCTTGGCTTTCTAAGCCTATAGCCAATACGTCGGTAACTTTCCTTCGGGAACTCCGAAACTAAAAGGATGACTGGGTACGTTACAAGGCCTCCTGTGATTCCCAGCCATCGCCTATCCAGCGCTCCGGGTGTCTGACACTCCAGGAGGGATGGGAGGCTCCCTGGGCTTTTGTTTTTGTTTTTTCTTGTAAAGTTTCTTTTTTTTCCTCCAAGTTTCTTTTTTTTCTCCTTTTTTTCCTCCAAGTTAAGTTGTTCTCTTTATAGAAATGCCACAAAAATAATTTAATTTGAATTTTAATAGATAATATTATGCCATTGGCTGCTAGGCTTTTTCCCCTCCAACTTACATTGTAATTTGTTTCTCTTTATAGAAATACCACAAATAGTCATCTATCTATCAATGTGTGTGTCTGTTGGTAGCTACTGAATATAGTCAATAGCCATCAGCCTATCAGACTTGAAAAGAATTCTTCCCAGACTATTTGTGGTATTTCTATAGAGAGAAACACCTTAACTTGGAGAAGCCCATAGCTCATGGATGGGCAAACAATTCTTCCCAGGCCTAGTACTGACAGACAGATGACTATGGTATTTCTGTAAAAAGAAACAACTTAAGTTGGAAAAAGAAGCCTGAATGGAGATGCAGTCTGTATGAATAATGCAACAGGACAGGCTTTGAAGCTGCTCTCTACCAAAATCAATTAGTTGAGTGTTTGCTATCACATTAAAGCCGCTCTGCAAAAAATTTCTTGGTTTAATTGTTGAGCTTCAAGTAGTGCATCAACGGAAGGGAGCTCGTCTCAACCACTTTCAAGAGGATGCCATACTCTCCCACCTGCAACAGTGCTATAATTTCGAAATATATACACAATTTACTTCTTGGTGATAATATTAGCTATAGCTGGTGAATTAAATTGTTCCTGAAAAAATCAGGGTGTGGCTGTTGTTTGCAAATTGGTCAGAATGTTATGTAATCAAGATCAGACGGCAGACTCTGATGCCTCATACATCTGTGTAAACGTGACATTCAACTGGTACAGTACGGCAATCTCTTCCTCCATCATGTCCCACTCCGGTGCTGCCTCTGCCACGTTCCATCCCGGTGCTGCCTATACTGGGTGTAGGGCTGGCCTGACCTTGTGATTCCTGCTGTGCTAGTTTTGGGGAGCAACTGTCCTGTAAAGAGTGTTCGCTTGCTTGTGCTGAACCTGCCCCCAGCTGAGAGAGAGTACATGTATCTGTTCTCGAAGAATCTCCATTTTCTATCCGAGAATCTCGCCTTTCCTGAACGGCGGGGCTTTGTCTTGCTAGAGGTGCCACAGCTGTAGTTCGTTTTTCCAGGCCGGCTTGTTCCCCGTCTGTAGCAAGTGCGCTGTCAGTTGCCTGGGGAGGCCGAGGAGTGGACGATGGCTGGGCCTGGCTGCAGGAGGAAGCTGGCTTGAGGACTAAGCTGATGGGAGTGAGGGGAGAGACGGGAGTCAATTGACGGCTAGTCTGTTAGAATTAATCATTTTTAGGCATCAGTAAGAAAGATCTAACTTACATGATGTCGCTGGCCTGCAGTTCCGTCTTCTGAGGAGGGTTAGGGAGGACGAAGGACTGGTACCCGAAACCCTTGGCAAGAGGAGCTAAAGGAGAGGGGTGTGTGGTCAGTACATGATTCATGCCACTACGTTGTCGATTTATTTGTATCTTTTCAGCAAGCTACTTTCACTTTCTGTCACGTCCTATGGCTGCAAAGATGGTGCGTCGCTTACTTTCCCCTCTCAATCCGAGACTGTTTAGCCGGGAGTTCAGGAACTTGAATGAAGTCTTCGGGTCATATACCACAGGTCTGGAGTCGTTTTGCTATCGCCAAGGAAGAAGAGAAGCAGACAATACTGAGGCATAGCTAATACTCGTGGTGGAGTATGGTCTGAAAATTTACTGTTATCTCAGGGCATGATGTGACGGGGACTGTTCGATATATCCCCAGAGGAACCAGCCTCTTTGTGGATGCAAGATGCTGGAAGAGACGGCCGTAGGTCTGGAGCTTCAGTAGCTCCTCTGTCATCTCCACCTGATGGGAGGGCACAGTGATGTTATGTGAAGTGTTAACATGGGTGGTATGTGGGAGGGATGATGTCATACCGTCCATAGAAAGCCGGAGCCGGGGACCTGCTTACACCCAAGGAGTTGGCGCAGTAGGTCAATTATGTAGGGTTTTGTGTGTGCCTGAGAGTGAGTGGATGTGGGGGGGGGAGGGAGGGAGGGTATTATGGGCCTGAATTAATAGTGATCATCACATTCTACAGGTTTACAAGTTAAAAGCAATACTTCTGCATGCATGGTAACCATACATAGTGGATGGTCAGGCTAGTACAAAGGCCTAGCTAGTCCTACGAATCAACTAGACCTTCTCTCTTATTCAGAGGGGTGAGCAGTAGCCTCGTTCCCAGGCACTCGTGGCCTCGGAATAAGGCTAGCTAAGCAGTCCCACCTCTCACCTGGTAGAGTAATGTGTCCAGCATACTGGAGCAGAAGGCACGGCCGGCCGCAAACTGGGGCATGAAGAGGTAGGTCAGATGTTCACCTCGGCAAGACTGCGGAAATAATATATCACAAAGGTTTGTAAGCAAGCCAAGTCTGGGAGCGAGAGAGGGAGGCACCTACCAGTGCAGTGAAGTTCTTCATGGTGTATGTCTCTTGAGCAGTGAATCGCATGTAGCTTATGTTGTAACGATAGTGGATCTCCGTGACGATGTGAAGATGTGGGAATAGCCTGAGGGGAGGGGGAGGCAGAGGAGAGAGAAGGGAGGCAGAGAAAGCTGGTACTTATACTAAGTATTTGTAGAGAGAGCATCAACTGACTTTGCTAGTTGCCGGATGGCCATGATGGATTCTATGTCCACCATGTGCTCGTGCTGGTCTGGCAGGTGTACTGTTGGCTTGCTGAGGACCACCACACTGTCAGCTCCTACGATACCTGATCGTAGCCAGGAGTCCACACTGAGTAGGTAGGTGTGTGTGTATCCATATATGGGTAGTAGTTGTGCCATGTGTTGACTAACATTCTGCATAATATTATACGATGCCAGCATACCTACCATAGCAGTGAGCCTACACAGTAGTAGACCATCGGTAAGGGGGCAATGAACTTCAAAAATTCAGTGGAGGGTCTAAAGGGGGGGGGGAGAAGTCAGAGGGTGATCAATAGGTGTTCCCTTGTGTGTGTGGGAACGATGAATGAAGAGTGAAACCCTAGCCTCGTTCCCAGGCTCCACTGCCCAGCATTTTTTGCACTTTGGAAAAACACGGGTGTTTCCAAAGTGTCAAAAATGCTGAGTAGTGGAGCCTGGGAATGAGGCTATGAAACACCACTTGCTTCACAGTCTAGCCTCATTCCCAGGGTCCAGCCAGTTTTTATTACACTGTGTGATAAATGTTGAGGCTGAGATCGAGGCTATCATAATCTAGATGTCAATTTCACTACATAGATTCCTCTTCATTTATCATGCCAAAACATGGACTTAATTTTGTGCAGTCTAGGTAGAATCAAGAACTCAAGAACTCAAAATTAGAACACAACTCACTCTTTCTCTAGCAGGAGTACGAGAGGCTTGAGCCTGTCAGCCGGGAGGTTGCAGGCCCTGAGTGGGGTCACAAAGTGGTAGAGGTCCTCCCAGACCTCACTACAGGACACAATGACTGCCCCCTGTGGCCAGCGGCACACTACTTCCTCCTCATCTATATTCTCGTCAGTGCCCTGAGGGGGAAAGGGGTGGGGTTTAGTTCATGCAATTGGAAAGAACTTGTGATCATGTGACCTATATATGCAATCCTGCCAATGTTAAAAAGAAGACTAGAACTGGCATGACAAGAGTATGGGAATGGGACCCTACCTTGTTGAGCCTGAACTCAGAGTGTGGTCTCTTATTTGGCAGGAGGTAGCAGTCGCAGTGCTCGAATCCGAGGTAAGGAAAGGAAGGCGGAGGTCCTTTGTTGTACCTGAGCAAGGAGGAACTTGTGTAGACCTGGAAACAAGGTTATATTCAAATACTTACTTCTGTCTAGGACGGCTTGGAACTGGTTCCTCTCCCTCGAGTGAGGGTGGGGATTCTCCTTCCTCTTCCTCCAGTGCCCCACCCACTTCCGGTGTAGGGACACGCCCATCTTCCAGTGCCTGCAGCTCCTCCTCTTCCTCTATGTCCTCTAGCTCCAGCACTACCTGGGTGTTGGTGACATCATCGTAAATCTTAGGTATAGGCAACATATACCAATGATGACATAATGCACCTCCTCTCTCGGTTTCTTGCTAAAGTGGCTTCTACCTCGTCGTTTTAATGGCGGCCGACGGGAGAGGAGATCTGTGGGTTCAGAATGGTATATTGAAACACCAATATCATCATAGATGATGTAAACGTTACACAATTCCTCGTTCCCAGTCCTGCACCCCGGCTTTAGTGACTTGCTATAGGCTAGAGATGGTCTGGGAATGAGGCTGAGATAGTCTGGGAATGAGGCTGTGAATGCCTGAGACCACTGAGACTATCATAGATGATGTAAACGTTACACAATTCCTCGTTCCCAGTCCTGCACCCCGGCTTTAGTGACTTGCTATAGGCTAGAGATGGTCTGGGAATGAGGCTGAGATAGTCTGGGAATGAAGCCAGGGAATGCCTGAGACCACTGAGACTAGGAATAGCTTGCTACGGAGAGCCTTGGACCCAGTGAACTACTGCGTCGAAGAGAGTCCCTATGTACGAGTTGTACAGGCAATTGTATCTAGGATACTTAATTAATTTAGTATCCTTGATTGTATGAGACTCCGCCCACCGCTGTCAGGTGACTGTGGAAGCTCGTGATGGGATGAAGCAGGAGTGCTGATGAGAGAGAGACCACTGGAATACAGCGGAAGTCGTTTTGCATTTGGAGACTCCTTCGTCTGCTGATTCAGCTTCTCCACTTCGGTATCACTAGCTGACTGCTGGAGTAAAGGGTCCACACCCATTGGCTCCATTCCCACGTCTCCAGTGTCCCTTGAGAGGCTCACTTTCCTCCCTTCTTCAATCTGGGCCAGGTCAAAGGTCAGATGTTGTGTGTCTGGGTCAATAGGACAAGTGGGTTCAGCCCCATATTCCATGACAGGGTACTCATCGAGATGCTTGGGTGTCCTCACGGGAAGGTTCACTTTGACGATGGGGTTGGCATGGAAGTCCATTTGAGAGTGAAATTTCAACAGCTGCAGCCCTCTCCTGGCCTCATTCCAATGGCTGTTCTTGTCCTTATGATCACCATGATATTGCTCACTCGAGCTGATGGAACCCACAGAGGAACAAGTCTTGGCCTCAGAAAGAAAGGGCCTCACTTTTTCATTTGGAGATTTCGCTGTTTCTTTTTCACCGCCGCCCTCACCGCTACTCCGAGCTGCCTCGCTGAAATCTGGATCTATTCCAGCCACACGGATTGACAGCATGCCAATATTAGCACAGGCGTTCCAGAGGGCTGTGTGCACGGTAGAGGCTCCGCCCGCTTTGCCGTACTCCTCTCTGGCAAACCCAATGTAGTAGCAGATGTCGTCGTCTTCCAGGATGTGGTGGAGGTCAGGGTTCAGCTGCAGCTTGCCATCACGTCCCACTCCAAGCAAAGTCACCTGATACCTGTGGTGCAACAGGAGGAGGGGCTAGATTTAACAACAGGGTTCACTATAACTCCTGATCAATATTCTAAGGCAGCAATTTGCCATGACTCACTTTCTGTAAGCAACGACGGCAGCATACAAGAAGTTCTTTCCCACGAAGTGGTGGAAGTACTTGCTGTCCCCAAGCCGACTGTTGTACACCTCACAGGAGGCACACTTGTTGTACAGCTTGTAGTCCTCACTGGTGAAGGCACTTTCCCTGGGGAGGGGGGAGGAGGGGGGAGAGGGGAGGGGGGGGAGGGGGGAAGGAGAAGAGTATAACATCCGCTGCAGGTTATCTTGCAACTATGCCCAAAACAGGCACGTGAGGATATACTTTTGTTGAAGTTTTGAAAGATGGTTAAACTGAAGGCTACAGCCAGTGAAGTGTCTAGATAACTACCTGGCTACAAATGCTGTCCTGTGACACTCTGAAAGACAGCAGATGCAGTCGGCAGCAACCTGTGAGGCGTGAGAGTTGATGGCAAGCGTGTGGGGATCAGCTGAGCACATACTAGCTAGTGCACAGATGTAGTTTAGCAAGTGCCCTGATGTGACAGCTCTTCATATGGGCACAGTCAGGGGTCATCTTGTCAGCTTTATTGAGAGTAAATTACTGACTTTTGGCTGTTGCCATCTACAAGCACTCACTCTGGCTTGAAGGTGTGTAGCAGCAGGGTGACCAGTGTGGCCATTCCGGGACAGAGGCTGCTGGCAGCAAGAAGGGCATTCTTCAGCTCTCCCTCACACACGACGTGATCTGCAGCAGAAAGAGCAACGGTAAAGTCTTGAGTGTAAGCATGCACACTCGACCTGCATGAACCCACTTCCACACAACTCCACAGGACGCCCGCACAATTGGACTAAATTGTACACACACACACACACACACACACACACACATACCTGCGACCTCAAGGAATATCTTGTTCTTTGGTCGAAGGATCTGCACGTACAGTTTGCAATGGGGGGCGCAGTCTCTGATGGCCCAGGCACTCATGATGGTGTGCTGGTCCTGAAAAAGATGGGAGGGTCTATTGAAAGGCGTTTGTAATGACTCAAACTACCAGACGTCTTTTGCACAGGAAAGAGAGACATCCGGGCACGGGACTAGTGAGCACTCACGGCAGTGTCCGGGTCAGTCTCGTTCCTGGCCGTGTGTAGGAAGCAGGCAATGGCTTCCTGGGCCCTAAGGGGAGAGGGAGAGAGAGGGGGAAGAATAGAACACTGCAGTCTGCAACACTACACAAGGCTATACCTGAGGTGTGCAATACCAGTAAAATCATCTATCCTAATTATAGAAAGAGTCCCTCATAATATAGTATTAACATAGCATGTCCTCTGAATCAATGTCATAGTACATGTACATTAATATGCCAGATGGGTGTCTGTAATGAAGATATCTATTAGCAAAAGTTTTGCCTAGACGTCCATCCATCTTACCAAATCGAAGATGATATCCACAAAAATATCTATTATGAGACAATCTACAGCGTAATTATAGGGATATCCCCACCTGGCCCTAGCAAGGTCAGTCTGGCGCAGGGGGGAGCCGATGAGGACAGTGATCCTATGCTGCCAGAGCGGGTGGCTCAGGTACAACTGCAGGCCTGATGGTAGGTCATGCTCAACCAGCACCACAATGTGCACATCCTGGATACCAGGAAGCAACGATAATCATTAATCTTCTATGCTAATGCAACAAGCTCACTCACATAATGGTTGGGGTCAAAGTAGAACTCAGTGAGGAAGTCCCTGAGGATGAGAGGTCTAATGTGAGTGGAGCAGACGATGACGTGGTTGTGGGACTTGGAGTAGTCCACGGAGTTGTTCAGTCGCCGCTGCAGCTAGGAGGGAGAAAGAGGGGTCGGTAGATTGGTGTTAGCGAGACTGTACTTTTCATTTAGGAGCTTATTAGGTGCATCAGAGGCTTGACTATGTTTAAAGGAGGAATCAATGTTCCCCTCCCCCCCCCCCTCCCCTCTATCCCAATGTGTATAACCACCATTAACGTATCTGTAGTACCTACTGTAGTCTTAAGTACGTACGTACACAGTAACAAGTCATCGCAGTGTCAACCTACCACGAAGGCTGTGTACAGCTCTTCCAGCTGAGGGACCAGTAAAACCAGACCAAGTAGGATGAAGACGGCCACAAGGAGCTGTGTTGTCCAGTGCGAGGGGGCGATGTCCCCGTAGCCGACCGTGGTGATGGTTACTACCACAAACCAGAAGGTATCAAAGAAAGTGAGACGTTTGTCGAGACGCATGAAATGGTGCAGCAGGCATACCCTGGGAAGTGGGTGGCGGGCAGAAAGGGGGAGAGAGAAGGGAGAAGAGACGGGGGTGAGGGGAAAAGGAGGATGAGAGTGAAGGAGGGAAGACGGGAGGGAGGGATGGAATAGCTTGGAAGCGTCTGCTGTTTTGTTTGTACCAATTCTTAGCTCACCAAGTGAAGCTGAAGCAAAGGATCCAGATAAGAAGGTTGACCACTTTGGCACGGAACGTGTTGGGGGCTCGCTGGGATTGTCGTTGAACCAGCTGAATGGTTACCGTGGTGATGGCCTCCCTAGCAGGCCAGCATAGAAGAAAAGAAGGGACGTACAGATTCCTGAGTACGGGAGGGTATAAGACCTAGATATGGAGAAAGGGATGATGTGACATTAGCCTACCAACTAGGGACTTTGCCTCCACATTATTATGACTGGGTGCTAAGAGGGTCTAGCTCGATGGACTAACCCAGGCCATGTGTGTTGCCTGGGTATGACGCATTCAGCTACTGGTAATTGGAGGCTAGTAGGATCTCTCACTAGCCTAACTCAATGATGTAAAATGCAACGAGAGAGCCTGGTATATACATGTATGGCTAGGATCTCACTGTGATAAAGAACAGCACTCCAATCAAGAAGTTGATGAATATATTGGCGGTCAGTAACGTCTTCACTAATTCTGCACAAGAGGTGGTCTGTGTGTGCAGGGGACCAGGAGAGAGAAGGAAGAAGGGAGGGGGAGGGGGGAGGGAGAGGGGGAGGGAGGGGAGAAGGAGAGTGAGAGCGAGGGAGAGGGAGTGGGGAAAAGTGGAAGGGGAGAGAGAGGGAAAAAAAGTTGTGTGTGAATGTCCAAGCTGGTGAGTGTTAAGCTGAAAGTGAGAGACCAGTATGTGTGCATCATAGCACTTACTGTTATGAACAGGCTCAAGCCCACATAGCACAGGCAGAGGGCTGCAATTATCAGCTGTGGAAGAGAGAGGAAACGTCAATGGAAATGATGGCAGATACTTCACAATCCTGTTGTGTCAACCGAAGTTATGGCTAACCTCACCTGAACCCCCCAAATACTTTGGTGTTTGTCTACCAACACCAGTTCAAAGATCCTTTTAGGGAGGGGGTAAGAGGAAGGGAGAGAAGGAGGGAGGGAGAGAAGGAGGGAGAAGAAAAAAGGGAGGGAGGGACAGAAGGAGAATGAGGTAAAAAGGGAGGGAGGGACAGAAGGAGAACGAAGTAAAAAGGGAGGGAGGGACAGAAGGAGAATGAAGTAAAAAGGGAGGGAGGGAAAGTGAAAGGGAGGGAAGGTGGGAGGAATGAGAGAGGGAGGGAATTTGCGTGCTCTGGGTGTGCAGCAGATGTAGTGACAGTATATGGTGGTGTACCCTGATCGTGTCCTGTTGGGGTTGGTCCTTTCTCCATTATAGTCATAGTGCAGGGCCTCAGCGACGTACAGGATGCAGCCAAGCGCCATGACGAAAACATACAGGGTTAACATCCGAAGCCCTGTCAGCCAATCAAATAAAAAACACTCCACTTCCTGTTACTGTTTATGCAATGCATATCAGGGGAGGTAGTTTCTATACCTACCGATTTTGCCACTCCTGAGTGAGATCAGGGTGAGTCGTTGCCGGAGTGACTTATCGTGGATGTAGTGGTCCACATCATCCGAGACACTATGGGCATGTAGGTGGATATACATTCTAGCCACACCCACTATTTACTAGCAGTGAACAGTACACAAAACCCATAATCATAATGCAGTGAAACACGAGGAGGTATGTAGTGGAAAGCGCACATGAGACAATAGTTTGGCTTCTCACTCTGTGTCCTCTGGTGATTGGTTAAAGCAGGGTCTGAATCCAAGCAAGTCTTGGAATCGGAACTGGGGACCCGCTTCGTTCTTGGCTGGCAGAGGGTTATCCTCATTAATCACCTGCCGAGATCATAACAGCAGTGTTTCATTAATCAAAGTGGACAAACCACTCAATGCCATCATCTAACTATAACATATCTTATCTGTAATGTAACGCCTGACCACTAAGTCTAAACATACTTACCCCATGCATCTCAAACCCCAACCCACTGCCTAAGTCTGATTCAGACTCAATAATGCATCAGATAAGCACAAGTCTCACATTCTTGTCTTTTATCTGCCCTGATAGCTAATGTATACACCCATATTTGAGCCTACAGACACTAGTAGTCAGATGTAGCAAGAAGACCCTCCTCATTCAGCAGTGTTTAATTTTTGAACACAAGCCAAATTGCATGTTTCATTTGGCTTCATTTTAAAACAAAAGAGGTCTGCAGGATGTTTGCCTTGCTGCAGACAAGCCGTTGTACCCACAAGAATTTACAATCCACAAACTATTGTCATGGTGACATTAATTGTTGCAATTGCGTTTTATGTGACTAATCACTCCCAGCTGTTTTTATGTATGTAGTAACTACATGTGTTTATTTTTGTGTATGTAGTAAGTTAGTCTAAAAATTGTCTGGGTACCCGAGACTAGTAGTAAGTAATGTGCAAAAAACCGGAGTGGAGACTGAGAACAAGGCTGTTAAACTAGAAATTCAACGCGTAGACAGCCGTATGTAAGTGCACAGATTCTTATCTTAAAAGATCCCCTAAAAGCGTTGCAGCAATTGGATCCTCCAAAAATATTAACAATGCATACTTTCTCCACCTGTCTGCATTCAGTGGACACTTGAAAACTAACGTTACCCCTCAGTGTTACCTCCACATGACTTTTCCTCTTCGTAAGAAGCCTTCCACTAGCACTCTCACTGTTCGACGCTATGCTCATCCTCCCTGTCATTTTGTTAGTGATACACAATTGCTGGGCGTGGTACATGGCATGCAGGTGGCACGCCCATAGCATCCACCCACAAATGAAAAAGGTCAAACACACGCCCACAAAACAAAATGGCTACTTGCTATTATGTGCCTAGAAGACCAGAGGCCGAAGCAAGCTTACTGTGATAGTGATCGCTTCCAAGTCTCCACGTTTGGAGTTTTATAGCGAAGGTAAGTGTTCGCTGTGTGTTTGATAGACTATACCAGGAGAACTGGCTGGAACAGGTTGGCAAGGACGACGACGACGAAAAAAGGTCAATCGAACTGTAGTATAGTATAGCCTCGCTAGTCTGGGAGGAGCCACGGTCTGGTCACGAGACTATAGCCTCATAGAATTATACTCAAGCCACTCCTTAATTTCGTATACTGACAGTATCCGATGATGCACTAAACCGGACTAGTGTTACCAAAGCATACGACGGAGATCTCATGCCGCAAACACGTGGAGTTCGCTATTGGGATGAGGCAACCCTACGGAATTTGATTATGGTATGCTGGCTAGATCTGGCCCGTGGAGACTAGTTACTGGGATAAGGAACTTCAGATCGGTACTGAAAGAACAAGCAATCTTCAGAAATTCACTAAATTTTGAAGGGTTCGTTCGCAAGAGTTTTGTTCCATCCCGACAGAGAGCGTACTGCAGCATGGCCGACAACGGAAGCGCATCCAACGGCCAAGCGGCTGGTAACGATGCGCAACAGCCAAAAACGGAGAAGCAGCTGAAGAAAGAGGCCAAGAAGAACGCCAAGATGGCCAAATTCAACGAGAAAATGGCAAAAATGCAAGAGGGAGGAGCAGATGTTAGTTAATTATAACTATTAATAAAATCGATGGTCCGGTAGTTTATGGTATTTTCTTCTTTTTAGAACAAAAAAGAGAAGGAGAAAAAGAAAGGTGCAGGAAAGCAGATCATCACATACGACATCCCCACACCTCCGGGTGAAAAGAAAGGTACATTATATCATACATGGTCAACCATTACATTGTTATTGCATCATCTACTTATCATCTCCCCGGCCCCACAACAGATGTCAGTAGACCCATGCCTGCTGCCTACAGTCCTACGTATGTGGAGGCAGCCTGGTATGCATGGTGGGAGAAACAGGTAGGGACTGGTGGGGTCAGTAACTAAACAAGTGTGGCGAACCCAAAATTAAGTATACTGGAAATTGCATCAGTAGCCTATGAGCATAATTATAGGTGAATATTAATTAATCACTAAATCACCAGTGGCTCCTAAAAACCCATTTTGAGAGCATTCTCAAGTGGGTATATGCTAATTCATTATGGGCTAGACCGTTCTGGTTCTAAGATCGCAAATGACTTATATGCTATCGCTATACTCCAGTTTGTTCACTTGGCCTTTTGCAATGCTCAATCCTCTGATTAGTCTCCTCTTCTTGAGTAGTTAATTAAAGTAGTTAATTACAATATTTGGATCCTGGAAAATCAGCGACTGTTATATTCCAACTGCTACATTGTAGATGGCATGTCTTAATCACTTAGTTATCCTTGAAGATTCTCTTTGTGAGCCCAGTTTAAGCAGCGGTGTTGGCAAGGTGACCCCTTTTTCATAGATAGAACTTGTTAGATAATTCTTTGTGGAGGTAGTTTGAGTCTTACACTGGCAACACTACTCTTGCATCATGTTGCTGTGGTTCCATTTTAGGCAACCGTGATATGTTTTTGCTCTCAGTATTGTTTCATTAGTTCTTGCATCATAATTTTTTGCTGTGGAATTTCACTCTGCCTTCCTCCCACCCCCTTCTCTCTCCCAGGGGTTCTTCAAGCCTGAGTATGGAGTAAGTGATTGCCATAATTGTTAGCTCATATGCCCCCCCCCCCCCCCAAGAGGCTGTTTCTAGCCTCATTCCCAATTTTTGTGCATGATGTATAAAAGTACAATTTTTTTATGAACCTAAAGCGATTTCTGAAATATTAATAGCACCACACAGCTATCAAGTGATCCTAGTACCTAGTGGATCTCTCACCTTTTCCACCACTCCTTTCCCGTCGTCCAGCGTAAGAGTGTCTCTGAGCCAAACCCAAAGGGTGTGTTCATGCTCTGCCTTCCCCCTCCCAATGTCACCGGCAGCCTGCACATGGGACATGCCCTCACCAATGCTATTGAAGATTCCGTCACCAGATGGTAGGTATACATATATACAGGTGCATACAGACAGACAAGCAGACAGAAAGACAGACATTCGGCCAGTGAATGAACCTACAGATGTTGGTTTTTATGGGAACAATATTAGCATTGGTTCCACATAATATTATAGAAAAATTCTATAATATGGCTTACCAACATTATCAGTCAGCTTTTCAAAATTGTGTAAAATCTGTGTCTAGCAGAGTGCCTAAAAATATCGTAAAATAAGTACCCCAAATGGTATGGCTGTAAGAGGGCATAAATGTCTGGACATATTTTCCTTCCCCTCCCTCGGTCTTCCTCACTCTCTTTCCCACTGCAGGCATCGTATGAAGGGCAGGACGGTGCTGTGGAACCCCGGCTGTGACCATGCCGGGATCGCCACCCAGGTGGTGGTGGAGAAGAAGCTGATGAGGGAGAAGGGTATCTCTCGCCACCAGTTGGGCAGGGAGGCCTTCGTGAAGGAGGTCTGGAGGTGGAAGCACGAGTGAGTGTGTGTTGTCTTGCACGGTACCGCTCACGGCTAACCTGTTGGTCCGAGTGTGTGCGTGTGAGTACTGGTGTGGGTGTTTTGGAGTACTCGCATACACAGTTAAGTTACTCGTGAGGGGTGCTGTACGTGTGTGTCCGGGTGTGTAATTGGTCTCACCATTCTGTATAGAGGAAGTGAAATGGAATTTGGCTTGCAAACTAGTGTGGGTAGGGCTTTTAGAGAGGACTTTGTTTTATTAGGTGCCTTAGACCACCTCAACTTGATCTTCAGCTTCTCAGGCCAAAGCTAGGGTCAGCAAAGTTTTACATTTGCTGTTGCATTGCTTACACGGTTGAGGAACGGTTTGTCTACACTACCATGAAATGTCTACAGCCTTTATACTCAGTGATTTTGCAAGAACATTTAGCCACTGTTACGCTGCAGAGCTGGATCGGGGACAAGCATCAGACTGTTACTAAATCACCTGTCGGATGATATTGTACTCATTTGATATGCACTGTATGAGCAATCAAACCTTTGGGATCTGTTTCCTTGCCAATAGATAGGCATCAGCTGTAGTTGATAGCTTTGTGCCTGATAGTGTAGGGCATGTCCGAGAGTGTTCTAGTCTTGCGTTGAGGTGGGGACGTTGTCTTCTGTTCCAGGAAAGGAGACCGGATCTACCACCAGCTGCGCAGGTGTGGCAACTCCCTGGACTGGGACAGAGCTTGCTTCACCATGGACGAGGTGAGCCCGTCACTGTTTCCATAGCAACATTTCCATATACTTGCATCAATGAAAGTTTACGAGTCTTTGTTGAGTGATATATGACAGTCTTGTTTCTCATCTTAGAAACTGTCCAATGCTGTAAAGGAGTGCTTCGTTTTGCTTCATGAAGAGGGAACCATCTACCGTAGCAACCGGTTGGTAAACTGGTCCACAAGACTCAAGTCTGCTATCTCTGACATTGAGGTAATTATTATTAGTACTTCTGAAGTGTAGGGCCTACATTATTCAGTATCCAGAGGGACTTAGTGAGCTTGCATGTTAGTGCATATGATTTTTTGGGCTTTGAATAAGTTTGGCGATGCTATTTATAAAACTCAACTGTTTTATTTTTTGATTTTTCCTTTGGTGAACCTATTATCAGGTAGACAAGATTGAGCTTCCCGGGAGGACAATGTTGAGTGTGCCTGGCTATGACCAAAAGATTGAGTTCGGGGTTCTGGTCTCCTTCGCGTATCGTGTGGAGAACTCAGGTGAGTATACAAGAGTATGCGGAAATATGCAGGAATATACAAGAGTAAGTATGTAGGAATATACAAGAGTATGTAGGTAGTTTAGGTAACTTTGTTCCTATATTTTTTTCCAGATGAAGAGATTGTCGTAGCAACCACTCGTGTGGAGACGATGTTGGGCGACACAGCCGTGGCCGTTCACCCCGAAGACAAGAGATACCAGGTAACATGCCCCCCCCCCCCCCCCCCCGCCACCTCTCTTCTAAGTGAGAGAGAGCTAGAGATGGAGTGATTCTCTCACTGCTGCTGGAGATGAAGTGTTTCATTGCATACCGTTACCATCCACAGCACATGGTTGGCAAATATTGTCTTCATCCCTTCTGTGACCGCAAGCTGCCCATCATAGCAGACGAGTTTGTGGACATAAACTTTGGAACTGGGGCTGTCAAGATCACTCCCGCCCACGACCATAATGACTACGAGTGTGGGAAGAGACACAAACTTCCTTTCATTGAAATGATTAATGACGAGGGCAATATTACTGATGTCTGTCCTCAGTTTAAGGTGGGTGTGGTCACTGTTGTCATGTGAGCTCATATCACCAGTGAGTTGGTAATGGTACAGGTATAAGTCAAGTCATGTGATGTGTGTGATAATGACTAGTCAATCACATGACTTTCATGTGACCACAGGGGATGAAGCGGTTCCATGCACGGACAGCTGTGTTTGATGCCCTAAAGGAGAAGGGCCTCTACCGTGAGACCAAAGAGCATG
Source organism: Phakellia ventilabrum (assembly GCA_963921505.1). Taxonomy (NCBI): domain Eukaryota; kingdom Metazoa; phylum Porifera; class Demospongiae; order Axinellida; family Axinellidae; genus Phakellia; species Phakellia ventilabrum. The sequence continues at coordinate 4,724,560 of OY997401.1, read as the reverse complement.
CCATGGTCGTCCCCATCTGCAGCCGCTCCAAGGACATAGTGGAGCCACTCATCAAACCGCAGTGGTACGTCCACTGTACGGAGATGGCTGAGAAGGCTGTGGAGGTATGTCAGATAAAATGGAAGACGCAGTCATCTGCTCCCACAAGTATTTGTGCAACACAACGATCGATGAAGCTCACCAATTCTGTGCCCTCCTCAGGCTGTGCGATCCGGAGAGCTGCGTCTCATTCCCAAGATGCATGAGCGTACGTGGTACAATTGGCTGGAGAACTGTCGCGACTGGTGCATCTCTCGCCAGCTGTGGTGGGGCCACCGAATCCCCGCTTACTTTGTGAACTTTACTGATCCCAGCATCCCCAAGGGAGACGTGAGTCCGAGCTTCCTGGCTGTACGAATTACTAATAGATGCTATTCAAGAGCTAGCCTTTAGCATGTGAGACCCAACATAGAATTTTTCAGTGGGGGTGGGGAAAATGATGCACATAGAGCCATACCCCCTAGGGGGGGGGGTATGCTCCCCCAGAAAGTTTTTGAAATTTGCATGCTCTGAGGTTGCTTCTGGGGCTCCAAAAAGGCTGGAAATTAGCTACTAAACAACTAGTAGGTGTCCGAAAAAAATGTCAACTTACATTCTGGGGGAACTCTTGCTGGGGTGGGGAAATCCTAGTGCCTCCCCCCTCTGTATGAAACCCTGATGTCTCCTGAAACCCCCCTGTCCTGCCATCCCCAGCCGAAGGAAGGAGAGTACTGGGTGAGTGGCCGCACTGAAGCGGAGGCCCTCGAGAAGGCAGCCAAGAGATTCAATGTCCCAAAGGAGAAGATAGTCCTCGAGCAAGGTAGAGCTACATTGGCAGTGGAATGGTTGTACTGTGCCTCGATTGTGTCATAGACTCGGTGCCATACTCGCCCTCACACATACACACACACACACACACACACAGATGAAGATGTACTAGACACATGGTTCTCCTCTGCTCTGTTCCCATTCTCCATCTTTGGTTGGCCACAGAAGGTAAGCACTATACAGTTCAAAGAAGGTCACCTAGAGACCAGGCGGGCACTTTTTACATGAATGCTATACTCAGGAACAGGTCAGGCCAAGCTAGATGCCGCTTCGGAATGGATTGACTTGGTAGAGATGGTCTCAGCTAAACTGAACCATCTACAACTGAATGTGCAGCGAAGTGCAATTTTGTAGTGCAATTCCAGTTAGCAGCCATACAGGATTATCACCACTACGTTTGAAATAGGCCATACAATCTAAGCTAGCTTCATTAGGCCTGCAAACTTTTAATAGACTTTTTCTTGTAACACAGTGATGTATGTTAGCACACGTGATATTTTTGCTACACGACACACACACACACCACACACACACACACACACACACACACACACACTCGCACTCCATCCTTAGACGGAGGACCTGGATGTGTTCTACCCAGGATCCTTGCTGGAGACTGGCCATGACATCCTCTTCTTCTGGGTGGCCAGGATGATTTTCTTCGGGCAGAAGCTGGTCGGGAAGCTTCCCTTCCCTGAGGTGGGCTCTTGACTCCTGCATCATCCACACTGGCTAAAGAGTTTCTTTTTGCGTGGCAGTTATGTAACAGCCCAAGTGCTCCCTCCAGGTATATCTGCATGCCATGGTGAGGGACGCACATGGCCGCAAGATGAGCAAATCGCTCGGCAATGTCATCGATCCCCTGGACGTGGTCACTGGGATATCACTGGAGGTGAGGAGGAAGGAGGGGGGGGGGGGTGCATGGCTGTTGGTCAACGCTTTCACAACTCAATGTCTTGGTTGTCCCCAGGGCCTCCACAAACGGCTCACTGACAGCAACCTGGACCCAAAGGAGGTTGAGCGAGCAAAGGCAGGGCAGGTGAGTGGTCGAGTGATAGTTTTCCCTACGCCTTAGAATGGAAGAACCGCCACTTAGAAGAGTGGAGGGAATATGCCCCCTACCCCCAACACAAAGGCAGGGCAGGTGAGTGGTCAAGTGGTAGTTTTCCCTACGCATTATATTGGAAGACCCACCACTTAGAAGAGTGGAGGGAATATGCCCCCACCCCCCCCCCCCCCCCCCCCCAACACACTTTAGTATTTTGGCCAAGTTTGTCACTTAATGTATCAGTCTATACTCATTGAACCCCAAACTATGTTCCTCTGTAACCCAGAAAGCTGACTACCCTGAGGGTATTCCGGAGTGCGGTGTGGATGCCATGCGGTTTGCCCTGGCGGCCTACACGGCCCAGGGCCGAGATATCAACCTGGACGTGAAGCGCGTCGTGGGCTACAGACACTTCTGCAACAAGATCTGGAATGCTCTCAAGTTCTCTCTCAATGGACTGGGGGAGGGCTTCGTACCAAACCCAACAGAACAGGTGAGAGACTGTCATCGGCCGTAGTGTGATAGTGGAGTGTTGATGTAGTTTTCAAGGCACGTACATAATGATGCTGACACGTGTGAACCTGCACAACTGTACACTCACTCATGCACACTCACACATGCACCCTCACACACACACTCACATGCACGCTCATACACATACACACACACATGCTCACACACGTACCCACCCACCCATACACACACATACACACTCACTAGCCCACTGGCAAGGAATCTGTGATGGACCGGTGGATCTTGAGTCGTCTCTCGGATGCTGTGGAAGATGCCAACAAGGGATTTGAGGCCTATGAATTTGTCCAATGCACCACTGCCATCTACAACTTCTGGCTCTATGAACTCTGTGATGTTTATTTGGTAGGTAAAGATAATAATTAATTAATTAATTAACAAGTGGTTTGAGCAGGACCCCCTCAACCTACACCAGGAACACGTCAAACCCATTGTCTATGGCAGCGACGAGGAAGCAAAGGCCGTTTCTCGAAATACCCTCTACACATGTCTAGACAATGGCCTCCGGCTACTCAGTCCTTTCATGCCCTTCCTGACAGAGGAGCTGTTCCAACGGCTGCCCCGAAGGACACCTGACACTCCACTCTCCATCTGTGTTACTCCTTATCCTGAGAAGGTACGTGGAACTGCAGTATGAGATTAGAGCCCAGATGAAGCTAGGGTATTTTATGATATGTACCTTACATAGCGCTCACTCTTTGTTGCCATGGCTACAGCTGGCTTTCCAGGATGAGGCCCTGGACGGGAAGATGAAGCTGGTTCAAGAGGTGGTGAGGACTGTGCGCTCCATGAGGCAGGACTACCTCCCACCAAAGGCAAGGCCAGAAGGTAAGGAAGGTCAATGGTGCACAAGATAGATTAGAACGTATGTCTTGTGTTTGAAATATTGAGTAATAACCAGTATTCTGCTTCACTTGTGACGCTCAGTGTTTGTGGTGTGCAAGACAGAGGAAACAGCTGTCATCCTCCACTCATTTATAGACACTGTCACCACCCTCACCCAGTGTAGTCAGTGAGTCACCAGCTGATGGCTTTCCTCACGCAAGCTGATACGTGTCCCGCCTCCTCTCCCCCTGCCTTCTCCTCTAGGGTCCACCTCCTGAAGCAGGAGGGGGTCCCCCCCGGTGGCTGCACCATGGCAACGGTGGGCCACAGCTGTGAGGTGCACCTGCTTGTAAGGGGACTGGTGGATGTGGCGAAGGAGAGTGCTCGCCTGGAGGACAAGGTGGGGAAGATCTCTGCACAGCTGGAGAAGCTGGCCGAGATTATCTCCAGGGAGGGATATACGGAGAAGGTGAGAGGGGGGGCTGGTTGTGGCGGTGGACACACCTTGCCTACACTGAGTGACTGGCAATTATGTGCCATTTTAGAGGCGATATTTTATCATATTGTGATACTTGAAGAATCAACATCCCCAATTATTATTTAATTGTGACGGCAATAATATTATTGTCAACTGATAACATTGTGAAAATAACACATTGCCTAAAATGATATTGTAATATTCAATATTCCATATGCATTTTTAAAATTTATCACCTAGTACTAGTGCCATCATAGTAAGTACTGGCCTCACATAAGCAGGATTTTAATCCAGTCATTTCTATTCATAGGTCCCAGTAGAAGTGAGAGATGCAAATGAAGAGAAGGTAAGCATGAATTCTGTGCACACACGATGGTGCGCATGATGATGGCTGTGTATATAAGCTATGAGATACAAGAATCGAATTAGTGTATATATCTCATTACTGCTCACAATTTGAAGTGGCCACTCTATTGCTACAGAGTGTGCTTAGTACTTCCTGTTTTAAGAAGCGTATAATATACCAGTAGTTGCAGTAAAAAGCCCCAAGCTGCACGTAATTACATACTAGCATAGTACTACAATACATTACTGCAAAACGGTGATGCAGAAGATTTGATTTCTACTCTCGACAGACTGAGTATTGTCTATCTTTGTCCACCAGGTTAGGGCTCTTGAGGCAGAGAGGGAGAACTTGCAGAGAGCTCTGCAGGGTCTCAGGAGTCTAGGAACAGACTAGGAGAGTCACTGGCATGGAGACCACAAGATTGGAAGACTGAAACTTTGTTCTCTTAGTATTATAATGAATCACTGGGCTTCTTTATAACATTTGGTGCTAGTCTATAATACTGTAATGTAATAATGAGACTATGTGAAGGGCTCAGAACCACAGTGGACTAACCCAAAATCAAGCACTAGAAATTGCAAGAATGCACAAAAATGGAGTAAAAGTATCTCGGCCCTATGAGTAAATGACCAAACTTCTGAATTTTTAGCAGCTCAGAAAGCACATTCTAACAGTGTCTCAAGTTCGTTCTGGTTCTGACATGGTCACATGGATCTACATGCACATGTTTACCGGGCTAGCCCCACCCCTCGAAAGCGGTGGGGCTGCTATCCTGGTAGCTAGGTTCATAGCGCTACCTGAGCTGTAGCTACCTTTATTCCCAGTGTTTGTGGACGCTGTAGCTACCTTTATTCCCAGCGTTTGTGGACGCTCTAGCCATCCTATTGCTGCCTGCATGCTCATTCTAGAAACAATTCCATTTAACGCACATCACTGTTACAGGTATATAAGGCGAAAATTTTCACTCATCTGACGGGAAGTCAAGGTGGCGCGTTCGGTTAGACTGGGGTCGGAACGTTGCCTCCCCATTAATCGGGTCGCGTGTTCGAGGCGCACGCGTGCAATCTGATTCTTGGCTTTCTAAGCCTATAGCCAATATGTCGGTAACTTTCCTTCGGGAACTCCGAAACTAAAAGGATGACTGGGTACGTTACAAGGCCTCCTGTGATTCCCAGCCATCGCCTATCCAGCGCTCCGGGTGTCTGACACTCCAGGAGGGATGGGAGGCTCCCTAGGCTTTTGTTGGTTTTTTTCTTCTCAAGTTTCTTTTTTTTCTCTCTCCAAGTTTCTTTTTTTTCTCCTTTTTTTCCTCCAAGTTAAGTTGTTCTCTTTATAGAAATGCCACAAAAATAATTTAATTTTGAATTTTATAACATTTATAACTACTTTTACAGATATGCTATTGGCTGCTAGGCTCCAATTTACATTGTAATTTGTTTCTCTTTATAGAAATACCACAAAATAGTCATCTATCTATCAGGGAAGAACTGTTTGACCGACCAGGATGGATGGGAGGCTCCCTAGGCTTTTGCTTTTTTTTCTTTCTCTCCAACTAGCTAGGCCTAGGAGAGGCTTACTTTTTTCCCCTCCAACTAATGTAGCTAGGCCAGGGAGGGGCTTTTTTTTCTTCCTCCAACTAGCTACAAAAGAGCTGGGCACGAGACAGGAATACACACACAGGTGAATATCCCGCATGCAGCCATCCCATCTGCCCTGCCATCAGAGCCAGCCCACCACACTTTCACATTCTTCTTGGTCTCCACGTGCATGTTAGAATTTGATTTACTCTAGCTAATCGAATTTAATCCTTGGGACTTTTCAATTATTACTAGCTGTCATGAGAATATGACGTAGATCTGGTGGAGATCTGTTATAGACCAGGTCCATGAATTTTTATTTAGCTGAGAAGGTACTTTAAGAGACAGTTGAACAGTATCTCTCTGTGTGAATCAGATGCCCTAATGAGCGGCTGTAGAGAGGCAATGTGTGTATCACCGTTATAGCAGGCACCCAGCAGGTCTGCACTGGCTTCAAAATGAACTCCAGAGAGAACAGCTTTCCCTTGTCCAAGCTTGCAAGCCACAATGGCTGACATGTTATCTTCTGCAGCACTAGCACCACTACCACCATTGCGTGAATCGACTTTCTCTGTGTATGTAGCAAGTGACTCAAATTCACTTTCACTGGGTGGTATTGGTTTTGGAACTTCACCTGATTGGTCGAGAGCTCGGGAATGGTTCACAGCTGCTAAATTTTCACCAGAGAGTGGAATAAAGTGGCAGCCGCCATTATAGTGCACGTCCAAGCATTCGAAATCCTCTTTGGAGCCATGGGTCCCATACTTCTGCATTAGTTCCACACCAGCTCCTGTGAGTTTTATGGTGGCTGCTCTAGCACCAGCATTTGTTTCGTAGTCAAACCCTGGAAACGAAGGGCCCTGAGCCATTCCTGGAAAGAAAGAAAGTTCTCGGATCCCTATCACCTCCAAAAGAGGGTTACCTTTTGCAAATTCCACAAAAGATGTAGCATAGTAGCCTCCGGCACAAATGCCAAGATAGCTGCCGCCATTCCTGACAAAATCCCTAATGACCCGATTGCCAATTCCTCGAAGTCTGTCCACGTACGGAGAATCCCTTCCTCCTGGCATCACGAGCAAGCTGCAGGAGTCTTTCCACCCTCCGCTGACTATTTCTTCAGAGTTGGTGGTTTCCACAGTGTACTTGCGTGGGAAAGGATCTGTTGGTGCAGTGCCATTGAGGAGGGACACTGTCCTTCGCAGGCTGCTTAGGGTCATTTCTACGCATTTTTCTGATGCTCCTAGTCCACCATCTGTGTATACCAGGACTCCTGCAAGGCATTGGAAGGAACAGTAACCTACTTAGCCCCACCCACTATTCTGCAGCCAGTGGAGCGCGCGCCCACGCCGCAATTAAAAAGCCGAAAGGTCATTAAGGTCACAGGCCTTGCGACTTTCAGCGCAGTCAAGGCAGTGCTTTAACAATCAGAATAGTGATATTTTTATATAAAAATTGATAACTTACTTCTAACTGCCATTCTTTACAATCACAGCAGAGCGAATACCAGCCTGTGGTGCACGGTGGTACAGAATTATTAACCCTTTTCGGACTGAGTTTTTTTTTTTAGAGCAACTCCAAATAATGCACATTGTATATGGTTCCCGCTTCTGACGTGGCAACTGCACAGTCACTGCATGCTCAAAACTCGATTTGAGACTGGTAAAATGGCTCTTCTGACACTCATAGCTCGAGCTAGCGACGGCCTACCGCTGTCTGCCTCTATCCTGGACGATGAACAGGTAAGAAAAATGAGTGAGAGTGAGCAAATTAAATGTTCTCATAATTTTCTTCCTTGGGCTCCAGTCTGGCAGAAATATTGCAGAGTTCCAGACACAAGCCAAGCAGATATTCCGCAAATTGACTCCGCAGTCTCCCCCACGCTGCAGCATTGAAAGCCCACCCCTCGTCTTTCAGTGAGTGCTCATCTCTGGCATAGATAATGGGGTGTGGTCTTGTTCCCAGTACTAATCACTTATGACACACATGAGACGAGAACACGTCTGTCATGAGGTGGGAATGGTTTTAGCTAGCCTCATACCTAGACCACACCCCCCACGAAGAATAAGTATTTTTGTGGGTTGTGGTCTCCGTGGATATGGGTGCGAGGCTAGTACGTATCATTGTTTAGCTTTGTGTTCACACAGTTCAGGGGGAATAATGAAGTTGGAGTACAGTAAAGAGTAACGAGCCATTTTTAGAGATTGGGAGTGGTTTAATTGAGAAAGCATACTTATTAGTATTTGGGATTCCAACCTAATGTAACGAAAGCATTCTATCTTAGTATTAGAGAATTGTACTTATTGAACACTCTGCAATACCTTCACAGCTATATCATTGAGGATGGCATTTGCTACCTAGCTCTGTGCGAGCCCTCCTACTCCCCACGGCTTGCCTTCAGCTTCCTCGACAACCTACACACCGAGTTCAACCAACAACATGGCCACGATATTTACAAGGCCCAGAGACCATACCACTTTATAGAATTTGGTGAGACTCAACTACTACTATTGCTACTACTAACTGCTAGAGTGCTGGGCTATGTAGCAGCAATATGGCTACATGGTTTTGAAAGTATCATGTGATATGGCTGTGATGTCATCAAGGATGAGTGAATCCGGGCTTTAAACATCCAAGTTCAAATTTTTTTCTCCCTGTCTGTGGGTGTATAATAAGAATGCGTAATGACTGTGTTGGCAGGACACCTTGTTTCTGCTACTGCTGGTGTTGGACACAAAGGCACAAAAAAAGACAACAGTGACATCTCTCTCCAAAGAAGACCAAACATGGATCCCAACCCAGCCAATGCAATTAACGTAGACAAAGAAACTGTCAAAAGAGGAAGATTGATCAATACACACACACATACACACACACACACACACAGGTACGGAAATCAATAAAGTGAAGAAGAACTACGTTGAGTCACAGTCCCGACGCAGCTCCCAGCTGAAGGGGCTCAGTGATGAACTGCAGGGAGTGGGCCGAATCATGTTTGAGAATATCGACGCTGTATTACAGAGAGGGGAACGGATCTCAGGTAGGCCACTGGAGAAAAATTAGGTGCTTGAAATTTTTACCAAATCACCATCACACTTGGCCCTGTTGCTATATTATTGCGCCATGTACCATATTATATATTCTAATTAATGGCCAAATTTTCTAATTATGCAATTTTTTTCATTTTGTAACTCTGACAATTCTAGAGTGGGTTGGGCCTGAGAACCAGTAATTTAGAATGGCCGTACACATGCACACACACAATCCACAGAGCTGAGTGACAAGGCCAGTAAGCTAGCCTTTGGCTCCAAGGCCTATCGTCAAGAGGCCCGCTTACTCAACCTGCGCTCCTCGGTAGCAGCAAAGATTGCAGTTGTCGTCGTCGTGTTCCTCTTCCTCATCTTTCTGAGATACTGGCTGTTTTGAGGAACAACCTTCAACACCCGTGTACTTATATTTTAGTGCCTCTGTTTTTGTAAATCACAGCTGATTCTCAGTATACGTGTTTGTGTTCAGTACGGTACGGGGGACTGTCCAACACCAGTTTTGAACTGCAACAGCCGCTATCTGATCATGAGTGCATGGCTTATATACTCAATAGAGACTGTACTAATGATAGCAGTGAGAAATATATATATTCCAGAAGGGTGGGAGGGAGGGGGGATGGAGAATCTTAGTAACGGTCATCTTTTCCAAGAGATGAATATCTTCTGTGTGGACTTTAGTGACCTCAGAGAGAAGGCAAGGGTCTCCACTGCAGGGAGGGGGGGGGGGAGGTGATTATAAGGAGCTATGGTTTGCTGCTGCCAGGTTGCTGCTTAAGACATGGCCACTCAGCCAACTATCTTGTTTAGACCATTAAATTTCGATCCAACAGAGTTTGAAAGTAATCGTGCTTGAAAAATTTGTCTAAAACCCTATCTGAGACTAGCGACTACTAGCCTCATACTAATGACTGTGGAATGGAGAATGGGAATGAGACCGTGACAGTTGCATCACTCACAGTGTGGGAATGAGCCCCTCTTGATGGTGTTGTTCAGGCAGGTGATGAGGAAGTGGCTGCACTTCGAGAACTCGGTTTCGATTCTCTCCGCCTCTGCAAAACTGTAGAGAAGGCACCGCTCAAAGACAAGGACACGTTTCTCTTGGTGAAAGGGTCTACCGGGTGTTTCTCTTGGCGATCCTCTCGGCATAATCGCTAGACTCACCTGAATTTACTGACTCCTTCCTCCCACCTGTGGTGGAACGAGAGGGCCAGACCCAGGATTTTCATGATGGCCTCCTTCACGTAGGATGCCTGAAACAGAGCCAAGAGCACAGGTGTGCTGAAACAGTAACTGAGCTCCTGCTCTCATGTAGCACACAGCCCTAACCACAGGGCTGCTGTTAGAGTCAAAGCTGGGTTTTAAACTTAACCTCTTCTCTTTTTCCCAGCCTTCAGTCAAACTCTAGCCCTGATCTTAAGAGCTACCTTCAACTGGATTCCCAACCCCTAGCACTAGTAGCTGTCACACACGCACACACATGCACACATGCACACACACACACACATGCACACATACACACACACGCACACACACACACACATGCACACACATACACACACACACACACACACGCTACTCCAAGCATGACTAAACTAGCCTTCTTGTTCAGGAGGCAGCGGTCGAAGATGGTAGAGACATACTCCCTGTGGAGTGCGATGATGCTGTCCAGATCCTCAGCCTGGGAAACCAAATATCAAAAAATCTCAAAAAAATAAACAAACCATAAAAAAGAGCACAACTCTCTTCTCACCCATACCTGTGCAACATTTGCCTGAAACTCCAGCCCAACGCTATGGAGAATCTGCAAAGAGGATATACCATACATAGACATAATAAATTCATACTATGAATAGTATGGCTAGGAGCTGATGGCTCCACTCCCCAGCAATTAGTGTACTTCAACCTAGGTCTGGTCAGGAGACTGGGAAAGAGTGAAGAGGGCGTGATGATGACCTGGAGCAGCTGCCTACCCGAGTCATGAGGTAGTTGTTGAGGTTGTTGGTGAAGAGGACCAGTTTGGCCCTCAGTAGCAGCAGCTGATGGAGTCGGAAAGCCAGGTCTTGGGGGAGGGAGACCACGCTGCAGGCTGAGAGGGAGGGCAGGAAGATGGATCTTGCTTAATTACTATGGGTAGTTAAGAAACTATGTTGCTGCTGGAGCAAATATGAAGTTACCCAATGTATGCACACACAACACACACACCTCTTGTCCTGATTTCGTCCAAGCTCCACTTGGCCCATTTCACCTGCCACAGGAATCAAACAACCTCATTACCACAACAAGTTACATCATCAATCAGGCCCACTTCTCACTAGGAATGACATCATTACCTGTAACAGGAAGTGAAAGACCTCATTATAGGTCTGCATTAGTGGAGGACTGAAGATCGTGTCCAGTGGCCACGGAGCCTGTGTAAAGAGAGCAGTAACATCATTTACTACTACATAAGCATTACATCATCCTTACTTCATAGCAGAGAGACAGTGTTCCAATGGAATAGATCGACACTCTCTGGTAGGGGGAATCCCCAACCTGGACACTTAGGCTACGGAAAGACATTATGTGTACATTAGTAGATACTATTGTACAGCAATGGTGAGCATTAATTAGAACCACACCCACCTCTTCTCAGCACTGGGGTAGTGTCCCTGCAGCACCTCCTGAAGTAGCGAGTTGAGGTAGGAGGGCTCCCACCACACGCCTCCCTCCTGGATCTGAGAGGAGAGAGACCGCTAAAGCAAGGTTCTCAGCTGGCAAATCATGGCTACCTGTCACAACAGGCTACCTATGAAACACATCGCTTAGTAGCTGGGTTCTCACCCTCTGAAACACGTCGGAGTAGAAGTGTAGCATGGTGTCCCCCGCCTCCATGAGGAGGAACAGTCGCACCGTCCGGAAGTGCTCCGTTAGGCAATACTCTGAGCGTAGCAATCGGATCAAGGCACCACATGCCTGCAGGCAGGAGGAAGCAAACGTAATTAACCCCTTTCCTACAGATTTATTAATTTAATTAATTAACTCTTTGGCTACCGGCTGTGATGATATTACATTAACCCTATAACTCCAGACAGTCATGATTTATTAACTCCTTTCCTCTGCATACCTTGGTATATCTCTTGTGAAGTAGAGGGTAGAGACAGCTGTTCTGTAGCAGCAACGTTACCGGTAATAGCAGGGATGAATTTTCTAAAGGCAGAGGGACAGAGGAACAAAAACAATAATTAGCCAAGACTCAACACAGAATTTGGTCTATTACCGAATAATGACTGCAGGTCTCTCCACAATATCTTTGAAGGACTACATACACAGAAAGAGAGAGAGATGCATTGTAGCCACGGTAACCGGCCAAGAAATGCAGGTTGGGTGCATAATACTCACTTGAAATCGGCTTCCTCAGGTGGAGAGACATGAAGGGTCGAGAAGAAGTATTCTAGCAGAGGGTGGACGTTCCACAGAGCCAGCTTCCCCCGGGAGTCAACGCCAACCCCAGCCTGACCACCCCGGTACCCCTCGGCAACAGCGGCAGCAGCTACTGGAGGTGCAGACTCCTGACCTATGCTGGCATCTTTGCTGCTGTCCGATCTAACTCCAGATTCTTCCGAGTCTGTAATGAGAACAGGTGAGAGTGGCTAAAACAATACTTTGCTATTGTTCGTACATGTATGTCTCTTTGGAAACACCTCATCTCAACAGTGACAAATTTGTAGAGAAAGTTTTGGAGTCAAGGAATCCAATGGGATGTAATATTAGAAGATGGTTCCACCCACCATGTCTTGACTCCAGCGTTGGTGTTGCTCTCGACAGCTCTGTTCTTAGTGACTGCAGGAACTCATCATAGAGGCTGGGCGGGGTTGGCCCCACCTCTTCCTGTTGCACCTGCTTTAACTGTGTGGGGTATTGGGGGGGGGGGGGGTTATTGAGGAATGCCATATATAGTCACGTGCACCTTGGGCATCTACTAACCTTGCCTATGCTCTCAATGAGATGCATGGACTTCCCTGCAAGGAAAACCTACAGTGAAGGAGGGAGACGTGTCACTGTGTTCATGTCTGTCCACATTAACGTGAAGCACCCACTTTCTCCATTATAGACTTCAGGAACAGCGGCACTCCGTCTCTCAGCTGGAAACACCTACCCCAGTAGTCAGCAGACTTGGCAGCCACGGTGACATTCCTGCAAGAGAATTAGCACAATAATTATTAATTGACCTTTCTCAATGAACACTAGTATACTAGCTGTATACTATAGTATACTAACTGCATTCTATAGTATACTAGCTGCATACTATAGTATACTAGCTGTATACTATAGTATACTAGCTTATTAGGGCAGTATCAAGTTATACTACAGTTTTTTAGTTAATGATATTTTGAAATGTGCGGATAAAATCTGGCCAATTACGACAAAATGTACGTGACGTAGACTAATTGAAGTCTCCATCTGGAGACTTCAATCAGTACTTACTTGCATACCTGACTAATCCCTTGTCCCCCAACAGGCTAACTAATATATAGTCGCTGGGCCATTTAAGATGTGCCAATAATTCATTCGACCCCAGATGTATCAGAATACGGCTGGTAGCCCTGTTTACACACCCATCCATTATACAGCCAGCTTGTGTGTACCTACCGATGACCGTGGGTAGTCGTACCTCTGAACTGGAAACTCCTCCCATCTGTCGGCAGCAGCTCCCCGCACCATCCAGCCCTCCAGCATTCCCATATATGGTCGTGCAGTCATCACCCACAGTGGGAGCAATAGCTTCGTCTGCACAGCCGCGTGAAAGAATAATCAATAATTAAAGGGGGGCACTCCTGCCACACTCAGCCATGTGCTGCTCTCACCATGGCGGCTCCGGCAGTACCCATGACATCATAGAACTGAAGAGCCTCCCAGAGTGTGTCCAGGAGGTGGGCGGAGCACTGGGCGGAGAGAGAGAAAAACCAAAAATAGACTTTTCTGATACGATGTAATGGGAGGGAAAAGTAGGCACTAAATGGAGAAAATACATGAAAATATGCAGGCTCCACTCCCCAATTCTTTTTCACACCGAGTGCAAAAAAAAGCTGGGGAGTGGAGCCTGCATTTTTAAAATGTATTTTCTCCATTTAGTGCCTACCCTCCCCCCATTACATCATAGCGGAAAAGGGTCTATTATTTTAGTTCTTGTAAAACTTATGTTTCCTTGGTACATTCATGCATGCTCCCTTCCTTGCTATTTGCAGAATACAAAATGTAACGTGTGGTATGGTGACAAAGTTAGACCCACAAAACCTTACGGTTCATAAGTGGCTGAATCTAAGGCAGTACAGACACTTAACGCACCACGTGGGCAGCCGGTGGACTGTCGGCCTAGGAAGGGAAGAAACAAACCCAGTCAACACAGCTGATTATTTCATAAACTGTGTACCCGCACCCTCATGGCTCTACCTGAGAGTGAGAACGAAGGATTCCCCTCGAGAAGACGCTATAAAGCCCCTCGACCTGACAGGGTAGGAACAATGTATATCATACGAGTCACTGACATACTACAGACACACATGCAAGCACACACGCACACACACACACACACGATGCACTGATACACTGGTACAGCCCCTCTGACCTCCATAAGAGCAGCCCGCAGCTCTGTCTCCAAGCTCATCAGAGACACAAACCTCTCTGAAAGAGACCAAACCAGTTGTCAGCCACTCCTCAGTGCCAGCACGAAAGACCACTCCAACACACAAGCCCACCTACCTCTGTCCACGACGCTCTTTTCCACCTGCTGCAACTGAACTGAAGCACCCTGTGGGTATACAATAATACTCATGACTTACCAGGACCTAAATCTTGCAGGGGAAGTTTCTGATATTTATTAATGCATATGATACAAAAGCATACGATACAAGGTACATAAACCGTCTGTGATTTTCTGCACCAGAATTTTTTTCCAGGATTACAGAGACTGAAATTGTTTCAGAAAATTCTTGGCTTATGAACGGAATATGATGAGCAGAGGCAAAGATACAGTAACACACCTCTAGACAGTGGGTAAGGGCATCCGCAAACGCCTCGTATGTCTGGCAACTGGTGTAGATGGTGGGTTTGCTGGAGGGTATGCCTGCAGCAGTGTTTCCAATGGCCTGGATGAATTGCCTCATTCGGTAGAGGTGAGTGGCAATGGCTGCAAAGTATTCCAGCTGGCGATGTAGAGAAAGCTAGAAGAGGGACAGACACAGAAAGGAGAGAGGAAGGGAGAGTGGAGGGAAGGGGAGAGGGAGGTTGAGAGTGAGGGAGGAGGGAGGGAGGGAGGTTGAGAGTGAGGGAGGGAGGGAGGGAGGGAGGGGAGAGAGAGAGAGGGAGGGAGGGAGGGAGGGGAGAGAGAGAGAGGGAGGGAAGGAGGGAGGGAGGGAGAGAGGGAGGGAGGGAGGTGGGGGAGGAACGGTGGATGATGGGTGGAAAGGAAGAAGGAGCGTATCAGAAACTTACAGGTGTAAGGTGCGACACCTGGACGTCTCTTCTAACACTGATATCCTCCACCTCAAAGCGGTACACAAAACTCTTCTCTGCACCCAATAGAACCCTGCAATTAGAACATTAACGCCACATCAACACACCCAAAGAGTGTATGAGTAGTCCTTAGCTCTTACCACAACGTCTCCCGAACCACCTGCAATTCTGAGAGGACCACGGGATCGGGAGGGTAGTGGAACGGCTCTAGTTGCTGACTGTAGGCATTCCTGGACAAAATAGAGAGCAGAGAGGTCAAGCTTTAACCTTAAAGTGCCCAGGTATGAGGCTGGATATAGACAAGGACCACTGTCCTTACTATTCAAGGAATTATCCATGCAACACAGACTGTAGTTTTGTACTCAGATCTTGGCTCCTCCCCCTCAATGAACGTTCGGCAAGGGGGAGGAGCCAAGGTCTGGTCACGAGACTACACAGACTGCAGAACACTACATGCCTCCAATAAGAGCACATGCAATCTAGACGCTCCAGTGACTTTTTGTTTCGCAACAACAAAATAATAATGTACAGGTTTTTTGGTCGCTTGACTTCCCTGCAGAGCGAGGTTGGCTGCCTCGCTTACGTACATACCAGTTTGTGGCCAGGTTGCATGCTGGGTGGGCGGAGGTGGAGGAGGGCGGAGTCTTAAGGGGAGTGTAGTCCGGGTTGGAGCGGTCCCAGTATGGGAAGACCAGGTGTTCCTGGAGCCACAGCTTGTTGGTGAGGGCCTGGGAGGGCAGCATGAGGGGGGGGGAACTGGTGAGGGCCTGGGAGGACAGCATGGGGGGTGGGAGTGCAAATAACAAACCCAGAGTTTATAATTGAACCTTTATCCACTGGGAGGGGGGGAGGGGGGGGGGGTAAAAGTACGCAGAGAAAAATACGAGAGAACATAAAAGAAAACATGAAAACATACTTGCAATTTCTTGCCCCCATTACATCATAATGGATAACGGTCTATAGCATGTACCATCAAGTAACTAAATTAATTTGACGGAGTACTGTAAAATTATGAACAACAGCCCACACCATAATGTTGGAGTCTTAGAGTGATTATGGTGCAAACACCATCAAGCAACCAGAGGTGAGGGTATCACAACCCAGCCTGTACACGGTATATCCAGCCCAATGATGCACACAGTATACCACACACATGTGTAGCTATTAATAGTGGTGTGTAGCAGGTGGATTGCCGACACATTGCCGACACAGTATTCACCGCTCATACCTCTTCCTCGTGTATGCCCTCATCGGACAGCTCCTCACCAACTGCAGAGTCGTTGAGATCTGTCTTGCTGGGCTGCAGGACGAGAGAAGAAGGTAGTGTGTATACAAGCATGTGTGTGTGTGCGTGTGTGTATATGCGTGTATGTACATGCATCGATACCTTCACAATTGTCCAATCCTCTGATTCTTCTTTGGAGTCCTCTGACCACTGCAAACGACACGCAATAGCATAACATTCAGACATTAGTGTGATTGCACTTCTGAGCGTGGCAAGAACGTTAGACTGGCTGCAGTCCTTGAATAAAAGGGATGCTACTGGCTGTAGATTCCTTGAATAGTAAGGACATATCACGTGTGTGTGTGTGTGTGTGTACATGCACATGTGCTGTGTGCAACACAGACCTCTTCGCTCTCATCATCGCTGTACGTGGGAAACTCGATCCCTTCCATGAGGTAGCTGGCCCAGTCAAAGGAATCACCCAGCTCTGCAGCGAAGAAACCACACCCGTGGCTGCTACTCTGGTTCCAATAAATCAAAGATCTAACCACAGACAGTGGCTGATTCCCCTTTCACATACCATGTTGGGCCTCTGGTCTCTCCCGTGGGGCGTAGTCGGAGTGGAGCGGAGAGTCGGACAGACACAGCAAGAGCAGCAGGGAACCGTAGTGGGCATCAGACTACAGAACACAGAGCAAGAAGGAATAATGTAAATACAAGTACACCCACAGCATAGGCAGCTCTATTAGTGAGTGTGGAGTAGTGCAGAAGAGAGCTGTAAAGATAGGTTAGGATTGGAATGAGTCTAATTCGCATGGTTTGAATAACAGAGACAATACCACTTCGGAAAAGACCAGTTTTTGGCTTGCCGTACTCACTGTTGGCTAAAGTATTACCTCGTACATGGAAGAGCCAACGAAACTTCAGCTGTGAGCACTATACAATAGTCTGCCTCACGGCAGAGTCACCTTGGGGTAGCTCCTCTCCAGACTGCAGCCCAGGAACTCTTCAGTGAGTCTCTGGAGGGCCTCTGCCTTCCCTGGCTGAGAGTGGACTGCAAACTTTTCACACAGACTGGAAAAGGGAGTGGAGGGGAGGGATAGAGGTTGCTCTGTACCAGTAGCTTAAAAATTACTAATTAGCATACTGGTTCTATACTAGTCTCGCAAGCCAGCCCACTTCCTTCCACAGCACCGATCGCTTTCAGTGGAATGGGCTAGCTCGCGAGACTACATTGGCAATGATCAAGTGTAGCCTTGTTCCCAGGTTCCACTGACCAGTGGTTTTCGCACGGTAGAAAAACGTGGACCGTGCAAAAGACAGTAGAGCCTGGGAATAAACAAGGCTGATCAAAAGCAGTGCATGACCCAGTGCAATGTGATGCAGACCTCACTCACCCCTTCACACTCCTGGAGACCTTCAAGTCGTTCACATCCAGGTAGCGGTGGAAGCGAAAGTTGGACTTGGCAAACTGGAAACACAGCCTGAAGTTTTCCTCTCCAGGCTAGGACACACATACACGCACGGAAGGATAAAAATGGAGAGCAGACAATTGCAAAATCACCAGGAGAACTACTGAAACTGCAACCATATTAAACACCAAATACTTCATATCTATGGCTGTGTGCAAGAATGCAACGTTGGTACTCATAGCAGAGCGGTTGCATGCGCTCTAGGGCCTCACTTGGAAGTCGGTGACCGTCTGGATGAGCTGTCTGGTCAGCTCTCTCATTTCTGCAGTGAAGACCGCCATTATTTTTAATATAGCAACCTCCGTATATGCGTAGGGATATTCTGGGATTCTTTCCGTTTATCATCCAGCTGCGTAGTATCCACGTGGTATTCGGAATGGCTTCCAGCAAGAGACTACTGTGCAGTTATGCCAGACTTGTTTTCCACAGGCAGCAGTGTGGACTGAAAGGTCAGAGCGAAGCTAACACGCAGAATTGGCTTCCCTCATGAAATTATGTAAATCATAAATACTCTTTCCCCCTCCAGGAGTGCAGAAATATTCAGGGCGAGTGCTAAATGCAGTGCGTCAGGAATCAGATAAAAGTAAAGAGAAAGGTTAAGTAACATGTTTTCATCAAGTATCCCAAGACCAGATCCATAAGGGGCTGGAAGTCAAAAAAGACTCTTCTGTTTATGTACATACAATGTAGGACTCACATAGAGTTTCTTTTGATAGGTGCGGCCACCCCCCCGGACCTTGAGAGGGCAGCCACACACCCAGACCTGGAGGGGGCGGATCCCCTCTCCCATCCAGACTATTTTGGAGTGAAGGAGATGACCAACATACAGGAGCTGTTTGAGGCGAGAGTGCACCTGGGACACAAGATGGGTGTCTGGAACCCCATCATGAAGCCCTATCTCTATGGTACTCGAGCAGACATACACATCTTCGACCTCGACCAGACGCTGCGGCACTTGCGCCTGGCACTGAACGTTACAGGTAGGTGGATCCTGGTCTTGAGTAGTGTGTGGCGCGTGCATGTGCAGTATGCGTAATGCCATGGCGATTGTAAATTTAGTCATGTAATTAACTATGGAGTGCCCAATGGGACAAAATGATATTTAGTTGGAGCACTTCAAATTTATAACCTGCAAAAAAAAAAAGTATGTACACAGTAACTGGTGAGCATGGAATGGGACAGTTGACAAAACTACTCCTTCGCTCTGGTTCCGTGTCAGGTCACATTGCTTACAGAAATGGCATCATCCTCTTCGTCAACGAGAGATCACAGTTCGAGCGTCTAGTGCAACAGACAGCAAGAGACTGCGGAGAGTACTTTGTTTCCCAGAAGTGGAGCGGAGGGACGCTCACTAACTCTTACAAGCTCCTGGGCACCCTGCGGCTACCGGATTTGGTAGTATTCCTGAGTGTGCCTCCCAGCAAGACGGGCATTAAGGAAGTGGCCATGTCGAATATTCCCTCAATCGGGATAGTGGATAGTGACTGTAACCCCAACCTCATCGTCTACCCTGTTCCGGGGAATGATGATACTCCATCGGCCGTGACGCTCTACTGCAGCCTGTTTGGTGAGGTGATCCGGAGAGCCAAGCAGAAGAGGGAGGAGGAGAGTCTCAAGGGAAGCTTGGACCCTCGGAGGACAGTTTCAGATGGTGGGGTGTATTTAGCTACGGATGCTGCAAAGTAGTGAATTTTATGTTGACTTATACTTGTATATAATTATTAATTGGAGGGCTCAGAACCAGTGGACTAACCCAAATTGAAGTACATGTACTAGAAATTGCAAGAATCGCACAAAAGAGTAAAAAACTTCTAAAGCACATTCTAGGACAGGACATCCCTCTAGCTATATAGTTGGAGAAAAAAGCCTCTCCCAGGCCTAGCTAGTTGGAGGGGGAAAAAGAAAGCCCCTCCCTGGCCTAGCTAGTTGGAGGGGAAAAAAGCCTCTCCCAGGCCTAGCTAGTTGGTGAACAAAAAAGAAAGCCCCTCCCAGGACTAGGAAGGGCTTTTTTCCCCCTCCAACTAGCTAGGAGGCTTTCTTTTTTTCCCTCCAACGGGAGGGGCTTTCTTTTTTTTAGAATTTTATTTACTCTTGCTAATAGAATTTTTCCTTGGGACTTTTCAATAACTAGGGAATATGACATAGATCTGGTGGAGAAAAAAAAGAAAGCCTCTCCCAGGCCTAGCTAGTTGGAGAGAGAAAAAAAAGCAAAAGCCTAGGGAGCCTCCCATCCATCCTGGTCGGTCAAACAGTTCTTTCCTGATAGATAGATGACTATTTTGTGGTATTTCTATAAAGAGAAACAAATTACAATGCAAGTTGGAGGGGAAAAAAGCCTAGCAGCCAATAGCATATCTATAAAAGTAGTTATAAGTGTTATAAAATTCAAATAAATTTTCTAAAATTATTTTTGTGGCATTTCTATAAAGAGAACAACTTAACTTGGAGGAAAAAAGGAGGAAAAAAAAGAAACTTGGAGAGAGAAAAAAAGAAACTTGAGAAGAAAAAACAACAAAAGCCTAGGGAGCCTCCCATCCCTCCTGGAGTGTCAGACACCCGGAGCGCTGGATAGGCGATGGCTGGGAATCACAGGAGGCCTTGTAACGTACCCAGTCATCCTTTTAGTTTCGGAGTCCCGAAGGAAGTTACCGACGTATTGGCTATAGACCACCATCCTCAGATCCTGCCTTGCTCTCCCAAAAGTGTCATTCGCTCTACGAACATGTCCACCTGGTCACATAAAAGAGGCCTCTTCCAAATTCGACAATGTCATGCTGGAGGCTATTTCCGATCTTGCTGGTGGGCCCCTTCCAAACTGGGCTTGCCTGAAGGCCTCTCTTCCATCGTCCTTTGGTGGTCTGGGTATCAGGCGTGCTTATCTGGCTCCTGCCCTTGATGCTATGGCTGAAACCGTGGGAAGGGAGGATTGGTCCTCTATTGCGGATGTCGACGTCCTCCTTCGTCAACGTCACCTCTCCAAGGCCATAGACCAGGCTGTCTTTGTTGACCTCGTTTCTAGCGCTTCCGATACCCGCTCCAAAGCTCTGGCCCTCTCTACTGCTATTCCCCATGCCGGAGACTGGCTTAACGTGGTGCCTTCACACGCTCTGGGTCTACATCTTCATGACTGGGAGTTTAGGCTCTGTCTCCAGTATTGGCTAGGCCTGCAGATGGTCGAGGAGGGGACTCGATGCCCAGTATGCCAGGCTGCTGCTGACCCCTACGGTGACCACCAAGTTGGGTGTGGTGGGTATGGTGACAGAATCCACCGTCATGACTCTCTTAGGGATGCTCTGTTCTCTGCTGCCCAGTCTGCAGCTCTGGCTCCTAGGAGGGAAGTGCCGTCACTCATCCCTGGGTCCAGCAGTCGGCCAGCCGATGTCTACTTTCCTTGCTGGAAGCGGGGCCAGCCTGCCGCCCTTGACGTATCGGTTATTTCTACCCTACAGCAGCTAACTGTCAATGGAGCATCCATCAACCAGGGCCATGCTCTATCTGTTGGGGAAGAGAGAAAGTTGGCCGCTCATGCTGCCCCCTGCCGTTCTGTTGGGGTAACCTTTATTCCCCTGATTGTGGAGTCACTTGGTGGCTGGAGCCCTAGAGCTGTAGACGTGATCAAGAACATCGGTCGCCTACAGGGCCAGAGACTGGGTACCCCCCCTGCGGACTCAACCACCCACCTGTTCCAACGTCTCGCCATCTGCCTCTGGAGAGGAAACGCCTCTCTTTGGGTGCGGAGGATCCCCATCCGACCATCCGAGGTTGATGGGGTTATCTGACTGTCTTTTCTTACATTCTTATTTCTATTTTATTTTTATCTCTCCAGCCAGTTTATCTAGCTGTCAGTTTTTTATATTATACCTTGGTGTACTCGTCTATAGGCTTAGAAAGCCAAGAATCAGATTGTACGCGTGCGCCTCGAACACGCGACCCGATTAATGGGGAGGCAGCGTTCCGACCCCAGGCTGTAACCGAACGCGCCACCTTGACTTCCCGTCAGATGTGTGAAAAATTTCGCCTTATATACCTGTAACGGTGATGTGCGTCACTAAAAGCCCATGAAACACTCACGCATGGTAATACGCTAATCATGCCAAAGAATAAGCATTATGCATGTAAAAACAAGCTTATGCAGTTTGGATTAAGCCTAATCCAAAATAAATTGCGGCAGTCTTAGATATAGTTTGTCGAATTAATTCCCAACATTTTGTAGATTGTGTACCTATGACTGCTGCATCTGGGCGATCTAGCCTCGTTCCCAGTCTCTCCCTCCAGCTTTTTATTGCTTGAAGATACAGTTTAAAATATCACAAACACATGGCTGCCAAGTATAAAAATCAAAATAATTATTGCACAGAATGCACAAAGCAATGCTCAGGTATGATCCGTATATCCACACTGCAAGTGCAGGTATATTATAACAGATCTCGAGGGTTGTGGGGGTGTACTGGAAAATCAAAAAAAAAAGAGATTAATTTAAGGTACTGCAAAAACCACACTCAAACAGTCCACTAATGACTACAACGTAAAAATAATTCTTATACTCAACAAACTGTAGAGTTTAATTTCGAATACTCAATACACTAGTCCTTCCGGGCCAGCTCCAGTGATGTAACGATGGTAGGCCCTCCTCCGTAGGTGCTAATGAAGTAAGTCCAGATGGCTTTTGACAACCTGCGATTGGAGGTTCCTCCTACACAGGGTGAAGAGGGCAACACAATCAGCTGGAAGGCCGTAGCCGGGCTGATTTCAGCAGCTGCGGAGTTTCTGGCTCTCACCTTCCACGAGGGAGATGTCTTTCTTGTCATCCACTTGGAGCAGTGGTGCGTTGTCCACTGGGCCAGGTACCCCCACGTCTGCTTGTTTGTGTGTGTGTGTGTGTGTGTGTGTGTGTGTGTGACTGTACCGCCTTTCCCAGGCTCCACTCTTCTTTTACTATGCAACAAAAGCGGTGGAGGTCTGGGAACGTACAATTTCCCAGCTCTGAATGGATGGGATAGGGCTAGGGCACAGGCCCAGGATTGTTTCTAGAAGTGCCGTGGAGACACAACAGTCCACATACTTGTCCTAATTAGTTGCTGGAATGACGGAGGTAAAGGTTGTGCCTATGCATGACAGCAAACAAGACTCAACCACTCAATGCTATAAACCATGTCGTACCGAAGTTTGTGCAGTGTATGAACTTCTGCCATTGCTGCACCCACTCGTTGGAGATTAGGTATACCTCGGGCTGCTTCTCCGTCAGTCTACGCTCCTTCTCTACAAGCTACGTAAACAAAGGTTGAACAAGGAAAGATTAGTTAGTTAGCCACAAAATCTTTCAGTCCTTAATAAACTGTTAAGTCAACAATCTCTACATACATGTATAGCCCTTGTGTTAACTCTAGTCCTAGGACAAGAATCATTTAGTCTACTAAGACCAGCTTTAATATTCTTCGGGTACTTTTAGCCCAGACCAGACTGAACAAAGGTTGCAACAACAATAATCCAGACGCATTGTCTTGCTGAATGAGTGAGGGGAATGGTCGGCTTTTGCTGTGCTTGTTCGGCAGGGAGGCCTGGGAACGAGGGTAGCAGTAGCCTACCTGGTGAATCTCATCCTTCTCCTGCTTTCTCTTCTCTGTCAGACTCTTGAGAAGTTCCTGCAGTAGAGAGCGCATGAGATTGCCTGAGTACACCTACAGCAGACATTACTCACTGAATCAGCTATAGAGGGTCGAACGCTTACCTGGCAGGCACCGCAGACCTCCAGTTTCTGAACAAGAGGACCTCCTCCATACCTAGAGGACAATGAATAGATGGCGACATTTCAGCTAGATGTAGTTATCGCTGTGTTCGCCTCGTAAGTCAAGGTTAAATTCCTTGAATAATAAGGACATTGTGGAATAGTAAGACACGGCTACAGTTTGAACACCAAGGATACCAGTTACTATGACAGAAGTGTCAGTGTACCCACCTCTGCTGCAGTGAGTCCCACACTTCCCTCCGGATCGCCATGGAGAGAGACCTGGCATCTTCAGTGCGGGTTGGAATCACAGCTGCGAAAAAAAAGATGACTCATAAATGGGGCTGGGTTCTTCATGCTTGGTGGCTGCCATAATTGTACTTACCACCATGGTTGCAGGCATACTCATGTTGAAAAATAGGCCCTGCAGAATGTAAGTACAAAGTGCATAATTAGCTCCTTAATTAAAGGAAAAGTGTAATGTAGAGTATTCCACCCTCCATGGAGTGCTTCATTCACCTGGGTCTGCCCAGTTCTTCAGGAGATGCAGCCAGTGTCTCGAGATGTAGCACACATCCGGCGAGGGCACACTGGTGCCAGACTTTGGTAGCTGCGCAGTAACGATGTAACATTCATATCATGCAATTGGATCTGATGTAATAACGATGTAATGTAGCACATGACATTGTAAGAAACTCTCGAACTTACCAGTGAGCCGAGTTCAAAAGCCTGTAATGACTGGCTGTCACTGGGAGCAATTTTTCTGCAGGAGTAAGTAAGAAACTTTGCTTTGAGCTACATGTATGTGTTAATGATATCTGGTGGTGGGGGAGGGGGTCCAAGACCAGTCTAACTAAACATGACCTTCGTGGCTGGGATATGACCAGAGAAACCAGAGACACAAATGAGCATGCAGGGTACTTGGGGGCTGACCTGTAGAAGAGCACGTAACCCTCGGCGTCCTGTACCGTGTCGGCATTCACAGGCCGTACCCGTGTGTCGTTGAACTCGAACCAGGAGTTACGAGAGCTGTTTTTGGCGAATGCCACGTAGTGCCCAGCTGCCAGGGGTCGAGGAGTAACATAACAAGCAGATCATGTGAGCCGTCACTCGCAACAGCCACGTACCTCCGGCTCCACCATAGTGGGTGATGACCGCATTCAGCTCGTAGCGAGTGTTCTTGTTGCATTTGGATGCTGCAGGAGAGTGTGGGAGAGAGGCGGAAAGGGTCTTCGTTCTCAAATGCTGATGTTTCAATGACCGGATTCAGAAATTATTACGTGACATCACCAGAAGATGCACAACTGCTCAAACTCTCACATGCTCGATGTGGCTGTACAGCTATTGTGCGTCCTCTGGTGACGTCACAGTCGTATCATGTGATAATTTCCGAATCTGGCCTTTGCTGGGCAACAGTCCATCAGTGTGAATATCATCTCAGAGTTGCTTGTTTGGTAGTCTGGGACTCTATATAGGATTGAGCTACACACTCTGCCTGTATGTCTGTCACTCTGAAAAAGACCACAGTAGCCTCCTTCCACTCCCCACTCCCAGCTTCTTTTTGCATGCCGTATAAAAAAGCCACTTTTTTTTACTACATATGAAAGCTGGGAGTGGAGACGGGGAACAAGGCTAGACTGCAGTTTAGCAGATAAAACAATAGGACTGATGTGAAGACAAATTTGTGGTTGTATCTCTGCACCATTTTCCACATCAAGATTTTACTGATTACCAAAAAAAAAGCACACTACTGGTACATGTACATGTACAACATTTTACCCACTTCACTAAGAATGAATGATTGCATACCTTTCTTCAGAAAGGGGGCCATGTCCAGGCCGGTGAGGGGAAAGGCAATGTGGCGACTGATCTTGGTAGGGAAGTAGGCATCGAATCGGAAACGTTTGAAATGGATGCACAGCACCTGGGAAAGCAATAGAGAGGTGATGTAATGGGAATTACTTTGCTTGAGCTAGCTATACAAAATGTATGCAAGGATGATGTAATGCGATTCTTAACCGACCTCGGGCAGCTCCACAATGCTCATCTGCTTTTCGCTGTTCTGAAAACTGCAGAAAGTTTGTTACATAAACCGTCAGAGTTAGAAGTGGTCCCATAGAATAGAGGTGCTATGATAACTGACCTTCTGCAATGGGAACAGTAGTAGCGATTGTCACCTGTACAAGATGAGGAAGAGAGAGAGAGAGAGAGAGAGAGGGAGAGAGAGGGAGAAAGAGAGAGGGAGAGGCGAGGTTTAAACAGTACTGGATAGAGACCCAATACTCTACATTGTATGTAAAATAATTACAAGCCCTGGTCATAAAAAATATTTGAATCTAGCCAACAAACTCTATCACACAGATGCTGAATGGGAGGAGTGCTATATAATTTATTTACCCTTCAGATCGCTCGTGTCAAAGAAGGCACCAAGGCAGTTTTGGAGGTCGGTGGGCGGACCCACAAGCAGGTCCCTCGTCAGTGCAGTGACGAAGCCCCATACACTGCAGATCCCACGGCTTAAGGCACTCTTGCTGTTGCCGGCCTCCTCTCCCTTTCCATTCTCTTTCTGGAACTTGGCCATTTCTTTGCGACCTGTGGATGTGTGTGTGTGTGTGTGTGTGCATTGTGAGTGAGGATAGGTGAAGAGGTAATAACATCCAAATTCTCAGTGGTTTTCCACCTCACCTGGAATGGGAAGTGAGAGGTCCTGGAATGGCTCCTGAGTCACTGATATCTATGAGATGGGAGGGAGGGAGGGAGGCCCAACAACATCACTGACCTCTCACTGGCAATGCACAACATACAAGTTATAGGCAGAGAATAGTTTGTTATTGCACTGTACCTTCTTGCAGGTGAGGCACTTGACCTGGCTCTCCAGCACGCCCTCAAACACCTCACTGACAATACTACGAACCTTGGGCCGATCTGCAGGAACAGGAATGACCTTCCTTAAAGGTTGTCCCTGAGGATAGTGGCGATGTATGCCCCTTCCATTGAACACACCCCTTATAGTTATGCACAAATATAATCAATAATTATCACAAGCATACATTTACCATTCTTCTTCTTGCCACTCAGGGTAATCGGAGCAGCCAGCTGGGGCCTCAAGCCACCCTCCTTCGAGCTACTCTCCTTCGAACTACTGTCTTTCGAACCATTCTCCTTCAAACCATCTTCCTTTGAGCCGTCTTCTTCACTGCTCTTTGCTTCACAGCCGGCAGCAACCTCCCCCGAGGAGACAGCGAGACTTGAAGCCTCCATGCTATTTTGTACGTCCATTTTGGTTCGTCTCTCCTCCGACGAACCACCATCTACTGCGATCTTTTCTCCATTCTCAGCATCACTGGCGACACTTCCTTGAGATTCAGCGCTCTCTGCTTCCAACTTTGGCACACTTTCTTCCGTTTTCACCTCATCCTCATCCGAGGTGCCACCTGGAGCCACTTGCGGGTCGTCTTCTTCAGCTCCACCTTGAGGTACATGTACGGGGCTCTTGGATTGGCTCAGCGGGTGGTTCGTGTGATGCGTAACCCTCCTAGTGATAATATCCACTACAAATGCGTCTCCTTCTGACCACTTCAGTGCAGGCTCCTTGGCCTCTGCGCTTGTCTCCGATGTATGCGATGCCAGGGAGTTCTGGGACACGCTACGCTGCGATGACAGCTTGTTTATGCTCTCAGTGGAGCTCTTGGAGCTGGAGCCACCTCGAATTCTGGTGTAGGAGCCTCTGAGGGAGAACTTGGGTTGATTGGACGGAGAATTTTGAGCGGAGTTTGGGGTGGAGCCGGACAGCTTCTGTCGGGAAGAGGACGAGCTGAGACTGATTATGGACGATCTCTTTTTGGAGGCAGGGGGTGAGTTTTGTTCAGACACTACCAGCTTAGTCTGAGAATCTCCGGAGCCGTTGGAACACGCTGAATCACGTGACCCGCACGAGGCCATGCTGTCTCTATGGCAACCGCTAGAATCACCTGAGGTGTCCCTACTCTCAAACGGAGGCGGCACGTGGACTCCAATCTCATCGTGGATCTGAGTGAGAAGGCAACGGAGAAACTCTTGGGCGTCCTGCTGCAAGGTACCACGGAACATCTTCAGGTTCATCGACGAACTCAGTTGCCGAGGAGACAGGTGGCCTGGTGGGCTATAAATGGGGAAAGATAAGATAAATGATTACGTAATAGTTCAGCTAAATTATCTAATTCTGACAGCACAATTAAGTACGTCAACAACTTTCTTTAAAGAAACTTTCACATATAGACCTTTGTACAGACTACGTGTTGCTTATTGTTCACAACTCTATCTACATCGCAGACATGCCATAGCAACACGATAGGTTGCTGCTATTCACATGCTGCTACTGTACTGCTAACAGTGTTATGACACTAACACTCTATATATGGTAAAATTCACTCCAGGATAAATTATACGCCAGAATTATGAGGAGTATTTAATAAATGATAGCTACTATCAATAACAGCAGTGCCAGTAACGTGGACACAAGTCTACCTCAATCACACGCATGAGTATCTCCTAACCTCACACACTGGCCTCCAGCCCAGATTTAATCACACAGCAGATAATCTGGCCGGCAGGTCTGGGTACAAGGGTATGAGGTTACGAGCTCTGCCATACCAAATAAATTGTTACCAAGACGGAGAGAGAGCAGAGACCCCAAGACCTTCTATTAGCTACACATGAGCCAGGCAGAGAAGCAGGAGCCATGCTATACACAGTACATGTAGTTAATGGTAGTCTCGTGCACTGACAGAAAATCCGCTTTCCTCGAATTTTCTAACGGGGCATGAGACTAGCGCTGTAGGATCCATGTACATGTATAACATTAAGCCCCTCCTCTTCCATAAATAGGTAACACACTATGAGTCAGAACTAGAAAATGTACTTTCTGCCATCTAAGACTTAAACAGTGATGCGTACCGTTCTGAAGCCCACATCTTTTTGAAGAGCATCGCTAGACAGTCGGAGGCCTTCTGGGTTGAGAAGGACTGACCAGTGGAGTGGCACTCTAGGAAGAACTGGCGCAAGGGAGGGCTGTGCGCATGAGTGTGTGTGTGTGTGTGTGTGTGTGTGTGTGAGAGAGAGAGTTAGAGTGTATGCACGTGTGTGCACGTATGGTGCAAGACATTGACATTATCATTAAGGAATACATAATCGTCACATATCAGATGTGTTTTTTCAGTGTACTGACTTTCACACACAGGTATATGTACACATACACACACAGATGTTCGTCCTGTCTTCAGAGTAGCTTTTGGAGAGCTTCGTAAGGCATTCATTCTAATAATCCCGGAAGGCTTTGATTTATTAAAAAGGCCCCAGCATTTGCTGATGCTTGGGAGTGAAATTGGGGCGGAGGGGGGGGACTTCAAATCGTTGCTTATTAGTGCTCACCAGTTCGAGAGTGCCTGGAGGGTAGCGTTCATGTAGCAGGAGTTCCCGATGTTCACTAGTCCAACCAGACCTGTCAATTGGGTGGAATACAACACGACAGGATTATGACTTGTACGCCATGTTTGTCCCACGAAGTGCTAATGTGTGGGTCGTGTTTTCAGCTGGGTTAGTGTACATGTGGCTCAAAAACTAGCCAGTTTGCCGGGGGGGGGGGGGCAGGGGGAGTCTAGCTAGAAACCTAGCTTCTTGTGCCAGTTTGCCATCTAGGGATCATCTAGACCACTCAAAGTCTGAAGTTCTGGCCAGGATTTGCAGCCCAAAGGGCACAATTGATTTCTTGCCTCTAGTTGACACTCCTCCTCCCAATTTAAGTGGCCGCTAAAGGCCAAGCAAGAACACTGGAGAAAGTTACATGTACAGTGTACCACTATTCTCACCCCACCCTAGAGCCATTCCTGTCTGTATCTACACACTTTGTACAGTGTACCACTATTCTCACCCCACCCTAGAGCCATTCCTGTCTGTATCTACACACTTTGTACAGTGTACCACTATTCTCACCCCACCCTAGAGCCATTCCTGTCTGTATCTACACACCTTGTACAGTGCACCACTATTCTCACCCCACCCTAGAGCCATTCCTGTCTGTATCTACACACCTTGTACAGTGCACCACTATTCTCACCCCACCCTAGAGCCATTCCTGTCTGTATCTACACACCTTGTACAGTGTACCACTATTCTCACCCCACCCTACAGCCATTCCTGTCTGTATCTACACACCTTGACGGCACGCCCACATACATAATTACCAATAAGCCGGCCATCACCCTAATCACTGTTGTACATGTACCTTTTAGACATTAGAGGCACGCAAGGGTTTAAATGGCATAACTATTAGTTGGCGTAGAACACTGCCAAACTCATTTTTGTATCAAGACACGAACGCCAGACTCACCGTCTTCTTTGTTCTTTCTCTTTTTAGTCTGCTCCTCCGTGTTAGTAGCAGCCTGAGATGAGGATTTGAGAAAGGGATTACAGGAGAGGAAGTAGTCTCGTACGAGGCCTCCCAACCCAGATTTGATCTCACATGCACACTAGCTCGGCACTAGCAGCTAAACTCTCAGCTTGCTAGACCACGCAGAAGCAAGAGGAGGGACCTGTAACTTGCAGCTAGCAGTGGTGGATCTAGGATTTTGAAAGGGGGGGAGCTGAAGTTTAAGGAGTTAGGCTCGAAGCAGCCCAGTCGTGCATGCAGTGCATGCAGTAGGCCTATGGGCCTAAACCTCTCCGTACATCTGCCCGTCCACCATTTGCGCAGACTTATAGTAAAAACGAAGGCAGCCCTTCAAAAGAGGGGTTCCATAGAACCCATGGAACTCCTCTAGATCCGCCACTGGCTAGGCTGTGATGCAGAGCTACTGTACGCACTCACAAGCACTTTTCGTATGCATCACTGAACTCATACATGCAACAAATTGTGGATGCCTCGAAATTACTGAAATAAACAGGACAGATGCTTTACATTCCAATTAAAATGAGTCTGCACACTTTTCCATCACAGACTTCAGGGCCATATCATTTTCCCGAGACCTAACAGTTTTTGAGTCAACTCAAATACATGCATATTACGGGGTTAAAGATCTATTCCGAGTCTCATTCCCAGGCCTCATACATATACACGTACGTTTAGGAATGAGACTAGGATAGTCATACTGCACAAGAGGCTGCTTGTTCTGTTGATTACATACATAACTAGCAGACTGCGATAACTAGAAGACTGTGATAACTAGAAGACTGCGATAACTAGTAGACTGCGATAACTAGAAGACTGCAATAACTAGAAGACTGCGATAACTAGAAGACTGCGATAACAATCAGAAGGGAGTTTGGAACTAGGAGACTGCGATAACAATCAGAAGGGAGTTTGGAACTAGGAGCAGCTTAGTCTTGTGGTGCCAGACGGAAAAAAACAAAACATTTTTCATCTGGCCTTTTCATCTGGCCTACCAGACTAGGTGCAGCTATCATCACGCCATCTCGGCTAGGGGGGTTTACTGCGTTCCTCCAGGAAGGTTTTCTATACAAAAGGCTAGAAACTAGCTGCTAAAGTCCTGGGGGCATGGGACGGGGAAATCCCAGGATGCCCCCCCCCCCCCCCCTCCCCCTCCCCCATTTATCATGAATCCCTGGCCAGAAATGGCTTGATACGTCTATGGGGGCCAAGGACACAGCTAGCTGGGGTCAGTGTGGCTATGAGAACCCACCTTTGCCTGAGGCAGAGAAGATACGGGGAACGGTAGTCTCTCCATGGCCCGAACTCACCATCTGGGCAGAGGGTAATAAATGTAGCCAGTGTTATTAAAGGCTCAAGAGGAGTACCAACAAATCATAATAATAATATGGCATACTGTACTACTGGGTCTGAAGGGCAGTCGTGCATGACTGCAGTATGTACTTGCATCCATGCATCATTCCAGTGAGCACCAGTATCATCACTTACCAAGGCACAATGTCAGACGCCGTATGCGCGGTTATCTTAGAGACTCCGGACTCTTCCTGGCTGCTTCATATACACAGTTATACAGTCAGACTTGTCTTCACAGTCTTGTCCGGTTGCGCTCGGTGCCCATTCTAAATATACGATAGTAAAATTCCAAGAAAAAATAAACTTTAACTTGACGCATGACGTCATAAGGGTCGACCTGTACTGCACTGTACTGTAAACAGAAGAGCTGGCTGAAAACTTTAAGTCTTTGTCACATTTATAAAGGTCAGATGCTATGTTTCTGTTGTTTTTTTCATAACAAGCAGGTAACTAGCTTTTATGAAAGCGCAGTAGAGTTGCTCGTTCCCAGGCCACATCGGCCTGGGAACGAGGCTACTTTGTGCCTGGCAGGTTTCGCCAACAGGAAGACTGGGCAGGATGCTATTAACAGAGCAGTCATACCGTTTAGAACTATAATGATTATATATATATATGTGTTGAATAGATGATGTCATGTATTGATACTAAGGCCACCCCAAGCACTTACCGTAGTACAATGTACATGCTCTTAATAAAGTGATGAAAATATTTCTTCTCATATTATACAGAACTCCCAATTACTCACCCTAGCCCTTGAATCAACAGTGATGTCATAACTCCTCCGCACTGACATATAATTGTTAAGCATCACTCACAATCCTAAGCTAGGCTTCTCACGCTGAGTAGCTAATCAGTATGCTACTTTCACTGCGAGAGCTCATTGTGTGGACTGGTCTGGGTACCTTTGAGGTGTCCCTGCACTGCTTTGCACTCTGTATCTTCACCGTCCTTACCACCCTCAGAGTGGAAGGGCTGCTGGACACTTCCTGGCACGTTGTCTTCATCCCGCTTTATGTAGCCCTGGCAACCATGATCTATTATGATGTCATTCTCTACCTACGAATGGCAAACTTCATGTGGAAGCAACCACAGCAACGTGCACGGAGATACGTTTGCTACATGATAACTGCAAGTGTGGTTGCAGCTGGGCTAATGATGTTTGCAGAGTACAGTGTGGCTAATTTCTTGGATAACAGCAGTCGTCCATCCAGTAGTTTAATCATCTCTCTGACTCTGTTACTGGGCTACCTTCTCTTTCGGATGTTGTTTGTCTTTCGTGCGTTAAGAAGAGTGTAGTATAGACTCTTTTTGTTTGTTCATAATAATATGTTTGTATCCATGTTCAATCACAGTGTGAGATGTTATATTATACACCCCTGGGCCAGCTATAGAGTCAAGGTATCTAGTCTGGGGATGCTGTGGCACAATTATTGCAGACCAACCAACAATTCAAGAGTTAGCGACAGTTTTTGCTAGCTTGCAAGGTACAAAAATTAAGCACCCAGAGGTCATAGCCCCACACGTGCGCATTGTGTACCGAGCGCGCGCCGCACGTACGTACGTATCACGTGCACGTGTGCAACTCTGACAAAATTATTACTGCTGACTATCGGGGTCTACTATTGACACGCACTTGGCTTCGGGACCGTGCGCGAGGTGAGCAGACCATATGCACCTAGTAGAGATGGGTCTGTTCATACTGCTGTGTGTCGTTGTGTCTCTGCACTGCTCTAGTGGCAGTGCAAGTGGAAGTGGAGGAAAAATTGGTAAGGAATAATTTTGTGGTAATTATATAATCAATTTTTAGGATACACCAATAGTATAATTTAATAACTAATGCATATGATTTTCTCAGGGTTAGAACAGGTAGTTGCAGCCCTGATATTAACCTCTCCCAATTACTTAATCTGACTCTTATGTGAGATTACATGTATGTTATATAGCTAATTGTAAATAGCCCCATTCCTTGATTTATGGGTTTTTCAGTGCTATTTATGTCAGTAGCCGTAGCTTGCTTAATTGTTTGTAGTGGTCGTAGATTGTATGTGTCAGTTTTAAGATGACTGTCATTGCTGCACAGCGTTTTAAATTTATAAAGATCGATGGAAGACATTTACTAACTTTGAGATCATTTCAGATTGCTCTACAGCACCACAAAGCCGGCTGTTTTTCACAATCATGACCATATTTACAGCTGCCTCCATATTTAGCATTTACTTGTACTACTGCAACGGTGTCACAACTAGACTGTCTGGCTTACTTCACTGATAGATTAAGTTCAGTTTTGATATTACTACAAGAGATATAATAACAAGTCTGTGATTTGATACTCTGTTGACTTTGAACTAGGAACTCTAACATCATGCAGCCTTCAGCATTGCATACTAGTACAAACAGTCAAAAGATAGATTTGAAACAACCTCAGCAGAGATAACTTTATCTTTACTTTTACCTTCCAACCTGAATCACTTCACTGTAGTTGCATCTTAGTGGGGGGGAAAACTATTTTGTTGTTGTAACTCAGCTGTAATGTATAGAAGAAAATTGTATCTTTCAGCAGTTTTAGGCTAGACCAATCCTTGGCTGTATCTGGGTGAAAAATATTGCATAGGTGCTAATTATTCTCCCATGAGGCGCCAGCTATGGCAATGATGGTAATGTGTATTGAAGTATACTAGCTGAGAAAAGGTTCCTTCTACTAGCTAAGGTACCTTAAGGAGATATCCCAAACATTCATTATAGTTTTCACCCAAAGGTTTATACTACGTTTTTCAAATGCAGAACCTGCTACGTTAGGCCTGGAGTTTGATAGCTACATGGTTAATGAAGGAGAGTCAGTGTGGGTATGCGTACGAGTTACGAATGGACCTCTTAGTCAAATCATCACACTTCGACTAAGTACAGCACCTCTACCCAGTTCCAGAACACCAGGTATGGTGTATCAGCTATTCTGCAAGTATGAAATAGAACTGCTGATTGCATTTACATTATTCTTCAGCTACTGCTGGTATGGACTATTCAAGTGTACCGAACAGATTCCCACATGGACGACTAGCATTTAACAGCTTCATCCAGTGTCTGTCTATCAATACTATATCTGATATAGTCATGGAAGGTACAGAGAGCTTCATTATTAAATTGCATCCAATCAGTTTTCTTCCACCTGCTGTGGAACTGGCAAGAATCAATGCAACTGTTTTCATATTGGATAATGATGGTATGTTGATTATTGCACTTAAATTTATGAGGATGCATACATGACTAATTTCTTACATGTATGTAGAAGTGCAAATTGGCTTTGATCGGACCAGTTACACAGCCAATGAAGGGGATGATTCTGTGGAAGTGTGTGTGGCTGTTACACGTGGCAGTCTGCAGAGGTCAATTCAAGCAACTGTGAACACTGAGGATGGCACAGCTACAGGTTAGGAAGTACATTTTATAGAGTTTGCTGTTTGTCTTAGCCTCGTTCTCAGACTCCATTCCCTAGCTTATATCGCACAGTGTAGACTATGTGATAAAAGCTAGGGCTACACTGTGCAATGAAAGCTAGCCTTGGAACGAGGCTAGTTCATCTTGCTACTTTGGTAAATTTAATGATGGCACAGGAGTTTCATTTTGTTATGATAATAAATTTACATGCTCTCCTGTCCTTAGCCCCTGATCATTACATCAAACTGTCTGCAGAGCTCACTGTCAATAGCACACAGGAGAGCTCCTGTGTCCGCATCACCCTTGCTGAAGATCAGTTTCATAATAGCGAGATGTCCTTTATGGTTATTCTTGGGTCAAATAATTCAGCAGTGACGTTTAAACCAGGCCGTACTCATGTTTTAGTACATATTCATGACAATGATGGTAAGAAAAATACTTATATACATGTATGATTCATTCATAGCTCACACACTAGACATAAATGTTTTATCTGTCCCATGCACTACATATGTAGCATTGGTAATTGGATTAGAAAGAGAAACTTATGTAGTGGATGAAACCATTCGTCGTGTGGTGAATGCATCTGACAGTGGAAATACGACAAGCAAAAATACTACTGTGGTTCAGCAGACAAGTGTACGAGTGTGTGCTGTGGTTTTTGATGGCACTGTAGAGTCTGGTACAAATGTACTTGTGCGAATGAATACTCAAAGTGGCACTGCAACGGGTTCAGGTTAGCCCAAGTATAACGCCTTAAGTTTAGGGTTAGTATTTCCACTGTCTAATCAGTATTGTACACTAATCACCTCATCCAAGGTTATGCTTACCCCCTATATTTTAACAGTAATAATACTATTAAGCAGTCATCAGCATTCATCTATGTATGTGAAGTCCTAATATTCTACTATCGTGTTCCAAGCTTTTTTTATGGGACTTAAAAGCAGAGATTCACTAGCTGCAAGGGTGCATATACATGCATATGAGTACAGAATACATTGTACACCTTTAGTGGATTATTGGATATAAAATATGATAGTTTGCAGTCCATGTGCATGCATGTACCAAGAAATAATGTATCTGAATATTTACTTATACGTGTATTTTTTCATAGGCCGTTATAGAAGTGATGCTGATTATACTAGTCTTATTAACAAAGAAGTCCGCATTTTTGATAATGGGACTGGTTGTGTGGATATTGAAGTGAGAGATGATGATATTGTAGAGGGCCTGGAGCAATTTTCTGTAACTCTGTCAGTTCCTTTTGGTACCAGAGGAATTATAATCCAGCCGAACACAGCTACAGTAACTATTCTGGATGATGGAGATGGTATGGGTATAGCTTACTTTATAATGATTGCTTAGCATTAATTATGGGTGTGTTTTATTGATTCACAAGCTGTCGTGATAGGCATGACGTCTGATAGCTATAGAGTTTCTGAAGGAAACTCAGCATGGGTATGTGTGCAAATTTTGAATGGGCGTCTCCGTGGAACAGTAACACTCCAACTAAGTACATCATCTTCACTAAATTCTAGGACAGCAGGTATGTTCTGTATTAGTATTTCCTTTCACGGCTCCAAAATTAATAAATGTTTCTTTTTCAGCTACTGCTGGTGTGGACTATTCAAGTGTGCCTAGTCGATACAGATCTGGACAATTAACGATTTCCAGCTATACATCTAGTCAGTGCCTTTACATCAGTACTAGGCGTGATACAGTGGTGGAAGGTACTGAGAACTTTCTTATTCAATTACGGACAGTCAGTCTTCTCTCTTACGTGGAACTGGCAAAAACCAATGCAACTGTATTCATACTGGATAACGATAGTACGTTGCACCATTGACAGTAATACCAAAAAACCATTTATGAAATATTGAGGTTCTGTGTTTCCACTGCACAACTTTTTGTCTTATTTAATATAGTAAATTGCGTTGAAAATTTGCTTCGTAGACAGTGGGGTAGAGGGCCGTGCATAAATGTATTGGTGTGCATATCTCTAGGACATGCATATCCCAACCCCAAGTCAGATGTGTTGAGAACATTAATTACTTACTTTGGCTGTATGTTATCACTAGAACTAAAGTTAAAACGTCCTAGTATATTATAGCAGTTCATAAATAGCGTTGCACTATTATGGATATTGGGAGCAATGATGTATTGTGGCCATGCTAGCCTTTCAATGCAATAGCAAAAGTAGAAGTTTAGAAAGTGTATATTTGTATCTCATGTATATAGAAGTGGAAATTGGCTTTGCAAGATACAGTTACACAGCCAACGAAGGGGATGACTCTGTTGAAGTATGTGTGAATGTTTATGTTCGGGGCACTTTGCAGAGGTCTGTGAAGGCAACGCTGAGTACTGAGGATGACACAGCTACAGGTTGAGAAAAAAATATGATAATATGATTTGCCGTTAGTTATACTTTGCAGTATACGCATACATAATTTTGCTATATACCCCGCCTACAACTGTATGTTAGCATAGGAACACTGCTCTCATCTTCAGCTCCAGATGACTACATCCCGACATCTTTAGTGCTAACTATCAGTGGAACAGATAACAGAAGACACTGTGTCCATATCGCCCTTGTGGAAGATAGTAAATATGATGGCAGAAGCATCTCCTTTAGAGTTGTTCTTGAGTCAAATGATTCAGAAATTACTTATACACAAGGTCGTGGTCATGTTTTAGTGACCATTCATGACGATGATGGTAAGCTACACTCATGACCTAGTTTTAGACGTTTAATAGGCAATTATGATGTATGGTATAATTACATGATGTTCTAATATGTTTAATGATTATAGCATTACTAATTGGATTGGAGAGAGAAAACTACACAGTTAATGAAACAAATCGTGTGAATACAACTGGTGAAAATATTGTTCAGCAGACAAGTGTACGGGTGTGTGCTGTGATCTTTGAAGGCATACGAGAGACTCATGCGAATGCAGTTGTGAGATTCAGTACTCGAAGCGGTACTGCTACAGGTTCAGGTTAGACAATTTACGCATATTTGTAAATTCCTAGCTAAAGCAACAGCTGGCTCATTGTTCAGTAGTTGCTAAATTATGACCTGCTAGCAATAATTTAGGATGTATAGGAAAAGTCAAGGTTTAGCATTTTTGAATAGCTCAGACAGAAAACACAGCAGTAGAGCAGCAAATAATAGCCAAAGCTCTACATTCAGGGGTATGGGTAGATTGGACATACACAGTATAAATCTTGTAGTCTAATTGTAACATTAATACTATACTCTTCCCAGGAAGTTATGGAAGTGGTGATTATGACTATACTAGTCATTATAATATAGAGGTCTACATTTCTGAGAATGGGACGGGGTGTATGGATATTCAAGTGAGAGATGATGATATTGCAGAAGGCCCAGAACAATTCTTTGTGACTCTATCAGTTTCCGAACTTGATACTGGAGTAATTTTTATCCAGCCACCTACCATGGCTACAGTAACTATTCTGAACGATGGAGATGGTATGTCTGTTTTACATCCATGCAATGGTGTTAGTAATTTTAGTTTAATTACTTACTAATCAGTATCTCTATTGCTCCATGTCAAGCTATCTCGCTCGGACTGGAGTCTGATAGCTATACAGTTACTGAAGGAAACATGGTACCAGTATGTGTGCGAGCTAAGGGTGGACGCCTCAGTGGAACCATAACACTCCAACTAAGTACAGTAGCTTCACTAGCTCTTGAGACATCAGGTATGGCCATGAATGTATAAGCATTAGAAATACAATATCTATGTTGCCTGCATAATAAATTGAGTATTTTTGTTTTCAGCTACTGCCAATGTGGATTATTCGAGTGTACCTCATAGATACAGTTCTGGACAGCTAACATTTGGCGATAGGTACCGATATTCCCAGTGCCTTTCCATCAGTACCAGATCAGATGTAGTAGTAGAGGGTATTGAGACTTTCCTTGTCCAGTTGCAGACGATCAGTCCTCTTCCCCCTTATGTGGAACTGGCGAGAACCAATGCAACTGTATTCATATTGGACAATGATCATGGTATGTTGCATTGTAACTAGTGAATGATTGTGCTATTTTATTGATACTGAGAATGTGTTTCATATAACCTACTTGGCTGGAGATAAGGCTCAGAAAAAGTACTATTAAAAATAGTATGTCTTTTGCTTTATATTTTTATGTGCAGAAGTGGAGATTGGCTTTGAGAAGTCTAGTTACACAGCCAATGAAGGGGATGATTCTGTGAGAGTATGTGCTATTATTATGCGGGGTAGTCTGCAGAGGCCTGAGTCTGTACAGGTGAATGTGAGCACTGAGGATGGCACAGCTACAGGTTGTTCTTTGTTATTTATGGTACAGAATAGTGAATTTGGTTAGTTACATTATTCATGAATATTAATACTCTCCTTCTTAGCTCCAGGTGATTACATCTCAAAGTTTGCGGAGCTCACTTTCAATAGCACACACAGAAGATCTTGTATCTCTATCACCCTTATTGATGATGAGTTCCATAATAATGTATTTGGTGGGTTGTTCTTTGTGATCATTCTGGAGTCGAATGATTCAGCAGTGTCTTTGAGTCGTGATCGCGATCATGTTTCAGTGAACATCCAGGAGAATGATGGTGAGAATAAGTAGCCATGTTAACGTAAACGTTCATGCACAGATGACATTATGGTAGCCTTTATATGCAGTGATGTGATATATATTTGTCTTACTAAAAATGATTGTAGTGTTGGTGATTGGATTGGAGAGTGAAAGTTACACAGTGAGTGAAACCACTCGTGTGGTGACTGTATCTAGCAGTGGCAACACAACAGGTGAAAACACTACAGTGGTTCAACAGACAAGTGTACGAGTGTGTGCTGTGATCTTGAATGGCACAATAAAGACTGGTGCAAATGTGCTTGTGAAATTCAGTACTCAAAGTGGTTCTGCTACAGGTTCGTTTATCTTAAAATTTGTGCCATCAAACAGCTATTTTAAAGTGATTGTGTGTCTTTTAATCCTATGATTATAAGTTTACTTCCCATACAAATCTGTGGTATTACTCTGTAATGTACCACAGATACTTCTGTAACACCATAGATGTATCTAGATAGAGACACTTGTAGGATTAATATATGATAGCATAAGTTGCTGTGGTATTTACCCCTCGTAATGCACTCATGCAGGAAGGGGGTAAGATAGCACTCGGCTTCATCTCGTACCATTTCAGCCCCTTCCTGAGTGCATTACTTGTGTCCTAAATACCATAGTAACCCATGCTATACCTATACAAATAACTTCAACGTGTATCAATAATTGCCTATAGAGTTCCACATTTTGAATCATAAATAGTATTAGAAAAAACCAAGTATATATAGTTGATTCATTCTTGGAGTGTTTCCCTTCGCAGGTGGTTTTAGAAATGATGATGACTATACTAGTTTTAATAACATAGAAGTCATTTTTGAGAATGATACGGCATGTGTGGATATTCAAGTGAGGGATGACAGTATTGCAGAAGGTCCAGAACAATTCTTTGTGAGTCTATCATCCGTTGATACCAGAAGGATCTTCATTTCCTCACCTAGCACAGCTACAGTAACCATTCTGGATGACCAGGACGGTATGTGTGAAAGGTATACTGTTGTGCCTACATAAGCTATATCTTATTTATTCCAATACAGCTATAGTCTTTGGATTTACACAGACAAAATACTCCATTATGGAAGGAGACAAAGTGTCTGTGTTCCTTTCTGCTCGGCAATTAGCTCATCTGAAAGTATGGGTTTACACTATGGATGGTAGTGCTACTAGTAAGTTCATTGTTGTTCATCATGCTATTGAAAATTTCACATGTATACTCTCTTTTACTGTGGTTGACAAAAGCTGAGGAATAAACTGTGGTTCAGGAATGCTTTCTTCTGTTATAGTTCACCAGGACTATTCACCCCTGAATACATCAGTAACTACCAGCAGATATTCAAACAGACTTCAGCTGCAGATAGCCACTGCTGAGGATGAGGTGGATGAAGACCCAGAGACGTTTTTCCTCAGGCTGGAATTGGTCGAGAGTACTAATATTCCCGTTAAATTGGTGGAGGCTGTGGTCACAATTTTAGATAATGACAGTCAGTCTTAGACCATATATATGTGCATGGCAGTAGCCTCATGCCCAGTATCCACTGCCAGTTTTTTCCCGCACGTATAGCCTAAAAAGCGGCTTTTTTACTACATGCAAAATAAACTGGGAGTGGAGACTGGGAAGGGGGCTACATGGGAGAACACTACCATTGACAACTGTGTACTAGGAAGGTATAAAAAATGGCTGCATATACATGCACTTATACATTGTACCAATATTTGGTCTACTTTTGGCATGTGGCACTATATAGAAAAGATGTATATAGAGATCTATACAATAGCTAGCTTATATAGGCGAAAAAATTTGTCCTCTAATGGCGAACTTTATATATACAACCTGTAGTTGCTGCACTCGTGTACCTGTAGGTATATATTATATGTACATACACTCCACAGGGATCACTATTGGTTTGGAAGACAATGTCTACCGTGTGCAAGAGAGTGCAAGAAAGGTTGAGATTTGCGCAATCTTGCTACATGGAGTGCTTGAGAGAAAAGCTGTTGTTACACTTTTCACCACAGATGGCTCAGCCACAGGTATTAATTGGTCTGACAAAGTAATACTATTGTATATTGGATTCCTATAATATTTTATACTTGATTTATAGCTCAAAATGATTTTTCTGCCACATCTGCTGCACTGACGTTTGATGAAAGCACTTCAAGAGCCTGTGGTAGGATTCCACTCAAACTAGACAATGCTATTGAGACTGAAGAGTTCTTCAGTGTGGCTATCACTACCACTGACCCCGATATAACTTTGATGACAGAAACTGCCAGAGTTACCATTAGTGACAGAAGTGGTGAGAAAACAATTTTCAGGCTTAAAATGTCCATAAAAGTTATGGAGGGGTAGATTTTGTAACGTAATATTCTTGTATCTCAAGCATTAATGTGAGTGGCAGATGAGCAGAGAGCCTTACAGAATCCCGGGAATCACTCCTGTTCTGCACACACCGTTGGCTAAAGATAAACCAGAATAGTAAAAATACAAAGTTTAAGTTTCCACAAGCGTAATACCCAAATACATACCTGCAGAATAGAAGATGAAAAGAGCAGTAACAATTAAAAGCTAAGAGCCAAAGAAAAAGTTGAGCAGGTGGGGTTCAAACCCTTGCTGCAATAGAAGCTTATGAGCTGAAAATCTTACCATTGCACTGCTCTCTGTTTCTATTATAGGGCAGGCTATTTTAATTTTTGGCCATATTTTCTCACAGACTGAAAGTGGGAAATGTGTTCTTATTTCTCACCCAATTGCAAGGATCACACTAATATCGTTTCCTTCTGTATATCCTAGGCCTCCTTCACACCTACTTTTATATATATGCTGGCCCCCTCCCCTCCCTTTGAACTTTTCAACATAAATTGGCGGGATATTTCTTGTCATTGCAGAAGCAGTCATTGGGTTTGAGACGACGGTTTATAAAGTAACTGAAGGACAGAATCAGAAACTCTGTGTTGCAGTACAGGATGGTACACTTGAGTCACCTGTTGAAGTAACACTCACTACAGAAGATGGCACTGCATCAGGTAGTAGCTTACATTTAAAGCTGAATTATGTTTACAGTTATCCAGACTTTAGCTTAACACATTCATTAGGTGAATGGTCTTTTAATTTTGCATGCATAGCAGTAGTATATAAAGCTAGTCAATTATAGCTTTTGTATAACTTCTTCCTATAGCTCCTGGTGACTATTCCAGTGGTGCACTTCGAATTAAATTAACTGAGGAGGCTGAGTGGATCTGTGTGCGTATCCCAATTGTCAATGATACAACTGCAGAAGACACAGAAAGCTTTTTTGCCAAACTTTCAACTGAGGACCTGAGGATCTCTCTTCTCCCTGCTACTGCCATTGTTACCATTCTGGATGATGACAATGATGAAGAAAGTACTGGAGGTATCTATAGCTATATAAACCATTAATAGTAAATCCTAATGAGCATGCATTAATGCAACTTGCTTGATAACCTCTACAAGTAGCTACAGTATATGCAACATACCATACATATGCAAACACACACACATATATGTACGTACACACACACATGCACACACACACACACACACACACACATACACACATGCATGCATAGCTGTTGAGCTTTGTCTCCCACACCAGCTAGCCACAGTATCAATCAGGGCACTCCTAAGTGGTGGCTATAATGTAACTGGCAACCATTGCTCAGCCACTCATGATCAGGGGCTACGGAGCCCTTTTACCCAGTTTCTAAGAGATGAGATTCTGGAGACAACATCCTTTGGACCTGGCTGCATCTTCCTGAGTCCCAAGCTGTCTTCTTGTGCAACAAGAAGTAAGGTAGTGATGGAGGTGAATGCCATAGTAGTTTATTTTCAAATCTGCATCAAAATATTCTAGGTGGACGTACCATTGCAATCATTACTGCTGATTTTACATGCAATGGCTTCTGCACCCGAGTAAACAGTGGAGTTCCAGAAAACACGCAGACTTCTAATACGCACAGGCAGCTTTTAATGGACACCATTGCAAAGGAACAGTCTGTTTCCACTACCTTTGAAGGTGGTACGGTTCGAATC
This sequence comes from Phakellia ventilabrum, assembly GCA_963921505.1. Lineage (NCBI taxonomy): Eukaryota > Metazoa > Porifera > Demospongiae > Axinellida > Axinellidae > Phakellia > Phakellia ventilabrum. The sequence goes on along the minus strand of OY997401.1, from coordinate 4,681,061 downwards.
ACCTACTTTAGGAGGGGACAGCAAAGTACCATCGCAGCTGTGTGCAGTGCAGGTGCTGTTGTGGCAAATGGGGGCAATCTGTGCAGTAAGTGTCAACAAAATTATCAGTTATCAGTTAATTATAGCTAGCTAGTCTCATTCCAAGCTTATTTGACTTCATTATTAAGGCTATACCTTGATCCACACAAGTCATTTTTATCTAGCTACTAGATTAAACTATACCTAGATAGCTATCCATCAAATTATGTGTCTTGTCAGATTGCCCTGCAGATTGCTTGCCATCAACTCAAAAAGCAGCCTTGGCCCATGCAAGTTAGGGCTGAAGTGCACTGTATCTGAGATCAGAACTGTAGCTAGCTAGCTACATGAATTAATAATGTATGTTGTGTGATTAAGAATAGTTTGCTTCAGTAAAAAAATTGAGGGTTCCATCTATTTTTTTGTAATGTATAGCTATCACTGTAAACTAGTGTAGTCTGCTTTGGTACTGTAGTTGTCATTCCTCGTCCCCGGGCCACACCCTCGTCAAGACTAGCCATTCGCTATACTTAGCAAGTATCACGTGATTTGTGTAGTCCCGCCTCATTCTTAGAGGCGCGCGCGGCGTACGCCAAGTCCGCGGAATTTTCGATCCCGCGGCGATTTCCCAAAAATGGCGGTGCTACCGAAGCACGTATATACCTCAGGAACAGATGTCTAGCGTAGGTTTTTATGCGTTGAAGGGTAGTACTTGTATTCTACCAAGAAATATTTCGTTCTCTCTTCTGGTTGTTGAGATATGACAGTTTCAGTTAATCTCGCGGACCCGCCCGTCCGCATGCCTCATAATTGTCTGAGAAGCCGGAAACTCAGTATTACCGTGACCTAACCTCGTGTGTTGCTTGGTGTACTGCAGCTGAAGTCAGTCTATAGAATGGCCTGGAGAATATTGCTAGTGTTGCTGCTGGAGATGGCAGGTGTAGCAATCAGCCAAATATTACCCACTAGTACTGCTGAGCCCGCAACTATGTCATGCCAGCCCATCACTGAAATCACAGTGTGCGAGAATGTGGGTTATTCAAATGCTTCCTTTCCCAACTTTCGGAACCAAATGACACCAGTCGAGGCAAATGCGGAATTAAACAACTTTATACCCCTCATCCGCCTCAACTGCTCTGGTGCAATTGTACACATGCTGTGTGCAGTTTATGCTCCATACTGCACGATTCCCTTCGAATTCCTTATTAGCCCCTGCAAGAACCTGTGTGAGCACGTGCGTAGTGGTTGTGAGGATGACCTCCTATTGTTTGGTCTCCAGTGGCCCCCAGCCCTCGCGTGTGAGGGCCTACCCAGCCCTGGTGACCCATCATCAATCTGCTTTGGTCCTCCTGACCCTAGTGACCTTCGCATCCCTCCTATTGATGGAGTGGTCATCGTCAGACCAACTGACCCTGACCCTGACCCCTCACCCACACCAACTGATCCCACACGCACAACAACCGAGCCCACGCCCAGACCAACTGATCTACCCACACTGCCTCCGGATCCTGGTAATGTAGTAGTTTAATAATAATAATACACATAGCTGTGTTACTATCACTACAAAAGTATTCAGTCTACCTCAGTTGCAAGGCCGTAATAGCTACCGTTATTGCTCATGTACTTTGTGGTCTTTCGTCAAATTGATATTGTACTGACTGTAGCTATGGATTATGATATCAATTTTCCAAGAATTTCCCTGTATGTATAACTACAATGTAGCCAATACATCTGCAAGTTATGGAGTAGGAAGTATACATTGTAGATGTCTGCCCTTATAGCTACCACAACAGCTGTTTGGTTACCTCAGTTACATTTCAAAGCCATATATGTATTCCATGGGTTGTGGAAATTGGTGCCAAGTGGCATAATACTGGCTCTACAGTTACAAATCCATATAGGCCGAGATAATTGTTCTGACACTGTTGTATAGCTTTCCTATAGTAAATTTCTACGGTACAAAGTTAGACAGCTCCACAAAATCCAAAAACTTCCCTCCTATGACCTTCTTGTCCGGGCTAGCTATAGCTAACTATATATTCATGTATTTGCATCTTGTGTGTGTCTGTAATGACATCCACAAACATACATGTACTCATCCACAGACTCTGAGCTTTGCCTCCCGCAGCAGATAGCTAGAGTATCAATCAGGGCAGTTCTGATTATGAGTGGTGGCTCTGACAGTGCAGCAAGTGACCAGTGCCCAGCTACTCAGGGACTACAGAGCACCTTCACTCAATTTCTAAGAGACCAGATCCTAGTGACATCATTTAGATCCGGCTGCACCTTCCTGACTACAAAGCTGTCTTCTTGTGTAACAAGAGGTAAGTTTCTTCCTACCGGCATAATCACATACTTTTATAATAGTAACAGTACATTTGCTACTATATAGGTAGACAAATGCGCAATGATCTACTCTTGTATCCTATTATCATTTATACCTTGAGGCAAAGATACAGCATCATAATGCCTTTGAGAACCTGACTCTCACAATAGTCAAGTACTTTGCGAAATGTCCCATGTTCTTCACTGACATATCTGGGCTCTGTTTCATGTCTCGCAGTGACACATAACAGCTATAAGTGGGCATAGCAACTGTATCATAGTTCAATTACAGTGGACGTAATCGAAAGCCACTGTTGCCTTGACACTCACATTAAAAAACGCAATAGATAGTTCAAGTCTCCCTATATACTACCTTCATTTGATGCCAAAACGCCATGGCTATACTAGAAGTCAACAACCAAACTAAACAAGTCATAATGGGTTTAAGTACTTTGTACGTCTTATAGTTAAACATTAGACTGCTATAAGCATGAAATATCATGCAATTTGGGAATAGGCAGAATTATATCTCCTTTACTGGTTGTTGTAATACTGATAGCTATGTAGCTTTCTTTTATATAGATCAACGTACCACTGCAATGGTCTCTGCGGATTTCACATGTAATGGTCCATGTATCCAAGGAAACACTACTAGTGGAGCCTCATCAGAGATTCTTGATGCAAACAGGCAGCTACTAATGGACACTATTGCAAAGGAGTGGACAATTTCTACTACCTTTGGTGACGGTAGAGTTCGAATCATCTACTTCAAAAGAGGGCAGCAGAGTACCATCACAGCTGTGTGCGGTGCAAGTGCTGCCGAAGACAATCTATGCAGTGAGTCTCACAAATCATAGATGCTGTTATACTGGGACAGACAATTACTCAAAACTACATTTGAAATCATTACTGCAACCACTCCTACTATCCCTTATTATACAATAAACCTCAGTTACATGACCTTGAGAATCATGCCAATAAAAGGGCTGTGGAGTGGTAGAGTCTCATAGACTGCTTGGCTTTGTATTAGTATGGCACCAAAGCCCTAAACATGCGCTATTAGGTATCTTTTTGTTTCACAACAGACTGCCCTGCAACGTGTCCCCCATCAAGATCATTAGAAGAAGAGTTGCGCAATGCCTTGGCTCAGTTAGACCAAGTGACGGCTCAGGTTAACCGACTCACCCAGCAATTCAACAGTATCAGCACCAGGGAAGCCCAAGTGGAGGCAAAGGTGGATACCCTTTCCACCACTGTTGAAGCCATCACTAATAGACTTGACGACCCCAGCTCACTCTTTGTGGGTGCGACCCTCTCTGCCAATCTCACTGATGTTCAGCTCTACAACAGCTGTACCACAGTATTGGCAAGCACATGTACTGTACCACTCACTGGTCAAAGAGGTCCCACTTTCTCCCTCTGTGAAACAGCTACTACTCCTATCAACACTATGGTAAGTATATAGTAGAAACGTGCATGCATCATGTAATATCACAGTATTCGTATTATTCCAACATAGGCTTGATCTCGATTCTCAGGCATTACCAAACAGTACATGCATACTGTGGTTATTATATGGCCTCATTTATGTAGTGCCATAAGCTTTCACAAACCTAAATTGCTGTCATTATGATGCTAAGGGGGGGGGGGGGGAGCTGCAGTTGTGATGCTAATATGCGCAGTTTCATTTATAAGACATTCTGATGCTAAAGAATGTACTCCGCATCTGCAATTTCGTCTATAAAGCCCTGTATTAACTGTCTATTTGTTGCACATGAGATATATTCCCTTTTCATAATATCTTTCTCCTCTGGCCTTAGTGTCTAACTGTTGGCACTTTAGGTTTGTGAAAGCTCCTAAATGATTAACTCAGGTCTTATTGACACTCTCTTTGACTATGTTATAGAACTCCTACACCGTGGGAGCAATTTGTGCCACGACTGACAGCAATAATATTGAAGTTAACCCCATCGTGACTACTTTGCAAATTGACAATATACTGGGTGTTATGCAGTGCAGGTGCTGGGTGATAGTCCCCTCTGATGTCCTCCAACAGACACAGCCGGTCACTTGTGGTCTCTTTATAACACAATGTCCCGTTTCCCAAGATCTTGCTACAGGTATCCAGTATTGATTAGTTTGGAGTCATAAAATATTCAGCGATCACTCTTGTATGCATAAAATAGTTATTCTATTAGCTAGTAATTCAATTTAATTTTGTTATTTCAAATTAACTAACTGTCGTCCCAATTTGGATAGCATGACCTTCGCCAATTGATCATGAAAGGAAATGATTACCGGTAATTGCTAGATGTTTATCGAGTTATAAACAATAATATTACTGAGCTGTACCTATTCCTTCTAAGATTTTACCAGAGTGGTAGTGGCGCGCCCAAAGTGTGGGAGCTCCGAGATGTCTGTGGTTTGCATTTTTGAGTCTAGACTACCTGATCCCAATTAGGCTTAAAGGGCTTCCTAAATTCCTATAGACATCCTGTAGACATCCTGTAGGACTGCATGGGTGCATTCCTTATGAATGAATGTACTGCGAGAACCCTGAGAAGGGGAGAACCATGCGTCTATTGTTTGTGTACAACACTATACACATGCGCACACCACATGCACACATAATCGCACACATACGCACACACAGCTGTTGGGTTTTGTCTAGCCACAATATCAGGGCAGTGCTTAGTGGGGGCTCTGATGCAACAGACAACCATAGCCCAACTGCTTTGGGACTACAGTCTGAAAGCTCCTTTACTCAGTTTCTAAGAGATGAGATCCTAAAGACGTCATCCTTTTGGACCTGGCTGCACCTTTCTCAGTGCTGAGCTATCTTCTTGTGTAACAAGGAGTAAGTAGCTATGTGTCATTAATTTGTAAAGAAGTGGTTGAATTATCACTAAATTGTTATAGGTGGACATACTATTGCAATGATTACTTCAGATTTTACATGCATAGAACAATCTATGCAGTGAGTCTCAGCAGCTCTTCTCTGTACCATACCACAACAGATTGCTCATCAAAAACTGTCTGAACAGTCCTTGGCCATTTTAGTTGGATCATGGCTGAAGTGAACTGGATGCAATAGCGGGACTTTTACTTTGTACTTATCAAGTTTGCCATAATATGTAGCTAACAACACATAATCATAGCTGACTCAACACACAATTATAGCTGGCTGAATGGGAATAGTTTGCTCTTCTTGCATGGTAGCTAGGACTGCTCCACCTCTAGGGTATATATCAGCAAGACAGAAAAGTTGTACCTGATCAGCCTTTTGCCGAAAGCAGAATTATAGTCAAGGGTGCATGTGCACATGGATAAATACACTCCCAAGTATAAGATCTAAGGGGGTGTACATGTATGCACTCCCAATGGAAGTCTGCCCATGTTACTCCAGTGTATAAAAGTGGTGATGGTGAGTTTGTGGGTGTAAGTTATGCCTGTTTCCGGGTTAGTCATTATTTTTGTGAAAGGCTGGCTCATGACACGCTCGCCCCGCCAAAGTCACTTGACAATATGATTACTCTTGATGTAATATAATAATGGCTAGACTCACAAAAGCAGCAATACAATTCTCACTAACTTGCATTGTTCTTAGTTCCATCTTCGCTGTTTAACACCTCAATGGTTATAGCCAACCATAAATTGGCTTTACAAAAACTTTCATTAGATGCAACTGCTGGGCTGCAGTCTTCTAATTGTCTTTATTCGTGTTCCCCTACCATAGTCTTATTATTGATTTTAGAATCAGCTAGCTATGCAGAGCCAAGATGTCTGATGGCTACCAGAATACCCTTAGGGCAATATAAACTCAATCCCTATAGCTATAGGAGGCTTCCCTATTAGGTATTACCTCAGACTGTAAAGAAAACCACAAAAATTGTTTTGGGGGTACTTAGCCAACTATTATTGTAGTCTATATTCTTACCCACATACCAGGTTATATAAAATACATCAACACACCAAGTCCCAAAAGCTGTGAACATCAACAAAAACCATGCAGAGAAAGTCCCAAACCCCTTGGACTTCAATAAAAGCCACACAGATCAGAAGGTTTTGTAATATAGGAGCCCACAAACTAGATTCTATGATAAGAACAAAGAACACTTGTAAATTTAAACTATGCAAGCAATGAATATGAAGTTAAATGGGGAACAACCTCTTGTCTTGCCCATGCATGGCTTATAAATAAGATTTATAAAACTCCAGTATTCACTCCAAACAACGTACGAGATGGAGAAGCTGTTCGTACTGCTGTGTGTTTTCATTGCAACACTGCACTGCTCGGGTGCACAGAGTGGAAGTAGAGAAAGTGGATCAAGTGATGGTGGAGTAAGCAGTGGAAGTGGCAGTGCGGATGGAAGTGGAGAAATTAGTGGAAGTGGAATTGGTAAGACGGTTCAACTTGTCATTTTTGGTTTGTTGCATGGACTAGATACAGATAAAATTGAATAGAACCACCTGGCCAAAGGGTCTCTATGGAAGCTAAGATTTTATGTGATAACCATCATACTCAAGAGGGTATGATAGCTAGCTACATGGATTGCATACCGTGTCAAATACAAAAATATAAAGATTGCTTTAAATTCAACCCAGCTGGGGTTATCTCAGAAGCAGCTTAGTGCGCATGCACAAAAGTGCATTCTTTGTAGCAATTCCCATGGAAAAATAGCCAGGTGCGTGGGGGTGCATTGTGGCACTGTACCAAAATTAATACTTCACTGCATAACAGTGACGTAAATGAAACTCTGACAGCCTATCATTGCTTGAATTAACCATACCATATTTGATATAAGTGACATATATATATATATAAATATGCATTTTTCCTTGCATAGTATGTATTTACGTTTTACACTACCTGTAAGTACTGTAGGGAATCCTGTTTACTAACATACAAAAAGTTTCTGAAAGTTGCTTAATTTCTACAATGCCATGCATCATAATTATACCACACTCTCACATCCTAGACCTTCTACCAGGCCCACCTACCAATGTGCAAGCATTAATTCTCGGCTCTACTGCTATCTGGCTCTCATGGCTTCCTCCTATTAATGACTCCAATCCTGTCACTGGCTATCAAGTGATCTACACGAATGGCCAGTTGACTTTCACTCGGTTTACCAGTGCAAACTTGCGCACCGTGTTCATTTCTGGGTTGGAGCCTGGTGTGACGTACCTCTTCAGTGTTGCAGCTCTGAACTCGGCTGGTAGGAGCAGCTTTGAGTCAATAAATGTGACTATCCCAGGTAAAATTGATTATGTCATTTTAATATTGTATTTCCACATTCAATTATTTAGCTATTGGAATTTTTTCTACTTAGCTGTTACAATAGGTTTTGAGTTCAGTAGCTACACGACTACCGAAGGATCCTCAAGTAGGGTTTGTGTGGTAGTTAGGAATGGGCGCCTCGACAGGACCATAACACTGCAGTTAAGCACAGCACCATCACCCAATTCTGAGACACCAGGTACAGATATACATTCAGTAGACCCATGTTGGTTGTCTTTTTTTACTCCTATCCATTATACAACTGTTTACATTTCAGCTACTGCCGGTGTGGACTATACAAGCATCCCTAGTTTTTTCGTATCTGGAAGGCTAACACTTAGCCGTTTTACCACTATCCAGTGCCTCTTTGTCCGGACTAGAAGTGATAGCTTCGTAGAAGGTACTGAAGACTTCCTCGTTCAATTACGAGCGATCAGTTTTCTTCCCTCTACTGTGGAACTGGCAAGAACCAATGCAACTGTATTCATAAGGGATAATGATGGTATGTTGCATATGGATACTGTATGTGAAACGTGTGTCTTTATAAGTGGATTAAAAAAGTTTTAATCTTTATTCCCCGCTTAATTTGCAGTTCTGGAGATTGGTTTTGAACTATTTAGTTACACAGCTAACGAAGAGGCTGATTTTGTAGAGGTGTGTGCAGTTATTACACGAGGGTTTCTGCAGATATCACGGCTTGTACGAGTGACTCTAAACACTCGGGATGGAACAGCTACAGGTTGGTATACTTAGCAGTACCAATTTTCAGTGAAGAAATAAATACTGTGCATGTACAGTCAGGACTTGTAGCATTCCTATCAGTTATCTACCTTATCTATTTATCTATTCCTGAATGCTTTCCTTTTCAGCTCCAGATGATTACAATGCAACATCTGTAGAGATCACATTCAGTAGAACACTGACAAGAGCCTGTGCCCGTATTGACCTTGTTGATGACGAATTTCATGATAATGTGTTTGATAGCATGTTCTTTTGGGTTATTCTTGAGACAAATGATTCGATAGTGTTTCTCAGAAGAAGTTCTGCTCGAGTGAATATTCGTGAGAATGATGGTAAGAAACTATTAGTTAGGTTTGACATAATAGTACTTCCATTATTGTATATGTGTGTTCTGATTGCATAGTGTTGGTGATTGGATTAGAGAGAGAAAGTTACACAGTGACTGAATCCATCCGTTTGGTGAATGTATCTAGCAGCGACAACACAAGTGAAGTCACAGTGGTTCAACAGACAAGTGTTGAAGTGTGTGCAGTGGTGCTGAATGGCACAATACAGGAAAATTCCAGTGCTAATGCATTTGTGAGATTTAGCACTCAAAGTTTCACAGCAACCGGAGGTTCATGTTAGTAGCCTTTGCGTGTGTAGTACATTATTATTGTTAATTTGTTGAGATGTTATTAGATACCGAGGGCAAACCACACTGCCATATATATATATAAACTCTTATTATACAGTTATCTTAAATCTTTACACTTAGCAGTGTATGTATAGCTAACACTAATTTCCAAGTAGCCATTCATGTAGTTAGCTAACATAGCCAGCTAACTACATGAATACCTACAACTCATCACTGTTCACTAACAAGATATTTAATCACACAAACTCTCAATAGTTTATACCGCAATAACTAGCAGATTTATAATTTATTTTGTCTATAATTAGCTGGCACTGCAGCCTGTACTGAAGGGAATGTGCGTCTGGTGGGTAGCTCAAGACCTCGTGAGGGACGTGTGGAGATATGTTTTAATGGAGTGTGGGGGACAGTGTGTGATGATGGATGGAGCTCTCAAGATGCAGCAGTTGTGTGCAGGCAGCTGGGACACTCTTCTGTGGGTAAGACATCTCACTGATCAATTCAATGCTGTAATAGCTCATTATATGACTGACTAATAGACGTATTTTGTTCTGTTCTTTGGTATTGTAGGTGCTATTGCAAGGTTTAGAGCATTTTATGGCAGGGGTACTGGACCAATCTGGCTGGATGATGTGCGATGCACTGGAGCTGAATTCAGACTTGCTGACTGTAGGCATCTTGGGATTGGCGTTACTCGGAGCTGTAGTCATTTTGAGGATGCTGGTGTTTTTTGCCGAGGTACATGCATTGGTCATTCATAAAATTTATAAAGCTAGTGCAAGTAGCTACATATGCAGCCTATGACTCTCAGGCCTACTATAAAATTTCCCCTATTGAATGTAATTACCAATAACCACCCCCACCAGGAGCGCATAATGACGTCATTATGCGCTCCTCCCCCCCCCCCCCCCACATCCGCATAAATATTTCTGTGGGCCGGGTTAAACTTCTGCTGCTGCCATTCAGTTAGCTACAAAAAAGGCGGCAGATCCTACAGCTACAGTACCTTGACTAGAGAATTCTCAGTGAACATCCATCTGCTAGGCTTTAAAGCAGCCTCATGCACAAACACTAATAATGATTTGAGCCAGCTTTTCACTCCCATGGCCCCTAAACATGATCTTTAATAAAAATATTAAAAAAAGAGTGTTGAAAGGCAACATCACAGTACTGCTCAGCTACATCAAAGCACTGAATTTGTTCTCAAAAAATGCCACTTTCCACATCAAAGTGACATAACCCTGCTGTTGATTCCAGTTATCACCATGGGAAAATATAAACAGAGCTATGAACCTCAATAACGCTACGAAGATCATGCGACCACACTAATTAATCGTGAGCAGAAGTACGCTGATTTGGAGATATGCATCATCCCTACCTTAATTAAACTAACACTACATGTACATGCATGGTCTTACTCATTCATGCAGCTAATCCCTTTGGAGGTGATTTTGTCGGTTTTACTGGAAGGCAGGTTGCCATCTCTGAGAATGGGACAGGATGCGTGAGCGTTCAAGTGAGGGACGATTCAATAACAGAAGGTCCAGAACAGTTCTTTGTGACTCTATCAGCTTCCTTTGGAAGTGCAATTATTATCCAGCAACCCAGCAGAGCTACAGTAACCATTCTGGATGATGGAGACGGTATGCGTAATCCTGTTTGACTCCTAATTATGCATACTTGCATTGATTTTCGCACATATCGTATCACATGACACACAGTTGCAGTTTTTGGGTTCACACGGACAGAATACTTCGTTACTGAAGGTGGCAGAGTGTTTGTATCTCTTACTGTTCTGCAAGGATCTTTGGAAAATATCCTTTTGAATGTACAGGTCAACAGCATGGATGGTAGTGCTACTAGTAAGTTATTTTAAAGAATATTGCAGTACAGTGTTTCAAATCACATTATACATTGTAATAAGGAAAACAAGTGAGAAGCAGGCAAAGCATGGACAATAATATTGCAATAAGAAATTTCTTACTTTTACCCTAACTGTATTTGTCATACATGTCTATAGTTTTAATACTGGAGCAATCTGACTACTTGTTTTGCAAGCATATAGCTCCATACAGTGTATACGTAGCAAATAGACTGATAAATGAGGTAGGAACATTTATAACAGAGGTAACTGTCCTGTATTGATGTAGGTATTATTGATATGGATACAGGGTCTGTAATGCACACTCCATGCTCATCTTCGACTCTGTACTATATGGACTCTACCCCTTGACTCACACATTATGTGATCAAACATGCACCTGCTATGGTACTGTTGTTTTTGGAGGCCTCCGGCATAATTAAGATTTCAGTATCTATAATTATTCCTTCATTGCGTATAAACGTACTAATAGCAGGTGCTATCAAATATAATATGAGTTTGTACAAAGTCTAGTATGGGAGCTTATTAGAATTTTGTCAGATTTAGTCATATGGGTTTGGGGTGGTCACTGCAAATTTTGATTGCATACTTAAATCCTATTATGCATGAAGTTACACTCAAATTTTGCTATTACAGATCTTCAGGACTACCAACCCCTCAATACAACGGTAACCACTGCTAGATTTTTTACATTTCCAATAAGTACAATTGAAGATGGTGTGGATGAGGACCCAGAGACATTCTTCCTCCGACTGGAGCTGGTAGAGGATACTGACATTTCCATTCAGTTGTCTCCAGGGGAGGCAGTAGTTACAATTCTGGATGATGACAGTATGTGCAATAGTGTATATATAGCATTAACTACTATTGCATGTAGAATCAATGATCCAAATTAAAGTCGGTGCCACTCTGAAGGAATACCGACACATATAATATTATGGCATGCTTCTAGACCCCTCCTGCTTATCACTTTCTGTAAGCAACACACATGAAGATAAGGCATAGATTCTTCTTTTCAGTCCATCTATAGCTGCATAGTATGTATACCCATAGCAACTAGCACTCGAGTAATAATATGCTCGTGTTGCTGCTGTACCACGGATCCACAAACGCAGGCGGAGCTTGTAAGACCTCTAGTCAAAGGACAAGTGCAACCAGAGCACCATCCTGATCGTCATACAATTTATTCTTTCTAGCATCCCAGATTAATAATACAAAGCTCTTAACTAGTTCAATAAGGCTTTAAAATCATGCCGATTAAAGCATTAAGGGTATTAAACTCTCTCTCCCCCCCGATGGATTTTAAAATTCTACCATGGAAGTATTTCTAATATTGTCATATACAGGACACTCCCAGAGCACATGTACCACACTCTCACATTCATCCCCACATAATTTACACTGCCGATCATTGCTATTCAAACTGACCTAACTTTAAACATTAATCTTGTTCCCAGATCACCTACCCTGCAAGCAATTTGCACTTGAGAAGTAATTATTACATTCCCTATTACAGGAATCTCTGTTGGATTGGTAGACACTGACTACAGTGTGCCAGAAAATGCAGGGATGGTTGAGATATGTGTCGTTTTGTTGGAAGGAGCTCTTGAGAGAACAGCTAACGTCACTTTATCAACAATAGATGGCTCAGCCATAGGTAATCAAAGTAAAGTACAGTGGGCTACTGCTATACTTGCACTCAACTCTGTAATGTGGATTTGCTTGTATCTGAATCACAGCTCCAGCTGATTACTCTGCCATATCTATTGTCCTGACCTTTGATGAAAGTGTCTCAAGATCCTGTGGCAGTATTCCAATTGAACTAGACGATACTACTGAGACTGAAGAGTTCTTCAGTGTGGCCATCACTACCACTGACCCCGATATAACCTTGGTGACAGAGACTGCCAGAGTTACCATTACTGATCAAAGTGGTGAGAGAAATAATACAATCGAGTACAGTGAAACTGAAGCAGTAGCTATTTAGAATTTTAATAACCAGGGCGCCACCTTAACGTTCCATTTCTTAATATAATACCTTTTAGCACCAAGTTGTCCTTCGGTAGTGTTTGAAGTTCATAAGGTCATAGCTAACCAGTCTATGAATTACTTGGTGCGAGCAAAAAAGGAGGTGGGATTCCCATGCCTCCCCTTGAATATGGGAGATTGCTGAACGCTTTAGTATTACTCACTTTTAGTGCTCCTAGAGGTACAAGCTAAAAAACAGTTTACGCAGTCCAGTGTCATTTATGGGGTCCATTCAGATTACAGTAGCTATTAGAGATGCATGTAATGTATTATACCTTCCCATCTACAGATGTGATTATTGGTTTTGAGACAGTGGCATACGAAGTGAACGAAGGGCAGAATCAGGTGGTTGAGCTATGTGTTGCAGTGCGGGGTGGCAGTCTGGAAACACCTGTTGAAATAACACTTGTCACTGAAGATGGGACTGCATTAGGTGAAGGCACTATTGATATATAATTAGCATGCAGTATGTGGTACCTTCGGATAAGAGGGTTCGAGATCTGTCTGACCTATTGGTTACACAAAGTTAATCTAGTTAGTCTAATTAGCCTCGTTCCTAGGCCCACTTGCGCGTTTCACTTTAGTGCAACTGTGGGCCTGGTATATTTTCTCACGTGCGTGACACGCAGAGAGCCTGGGGACGTGGCTACATTCTAATAGTAATATGTGTGGTTTGTTGGTTTTATATTTTCAAATCCGCAAAAATTTGTATCAACAAAAATCACTCTACATACAGCTCCTGATGACTATGCAGGAGCTTCTCTCCGAATTGTATTCACCGAGGAAGATGACGACATATGCACACAGATTCCAATTGTCAATGACATGTTTGCAGAGAGCACTGAACGTTTCTTTGCCACACTCGCTACACAGGATCTGAGGATCTCTCTACTTCCAGCCACCGCTAGCATTAGCATTGTGGATGACGATAGTGATGATGGTAAGACAGCTTCGTGATTATGTCTACCTACACTGCAAAAAGGAGAGGGTACGTTGCTGTAACCCAGCTAGGGTTGTCTGAGTTGCACAACAATGTCCATACAAGTATATCAATTCTTGTCCACTAGATATCTCCAATTTTAGACAGAAGGTACACAATTAAGCTAGGTCACGTATTACAGGTAGGGGATTATAGAAATGTAGAAGTGAAGCTGCATTTATAACATTTCTATGGCTCTACCTGCAAAGCGTCATAAGTGCAGCTGCACTTTTAGCATTCCTCAATGGTAGTTACCTGTAGTACGTGACTTAGCTTAATTGTTTACCATCTATAGTGGTCAAACAGATCTCCTTGGCAGTTGCGTGCACATTCTTTGATATTAAAATTGCAACTCAGATAACCTGAACTGGGTTAAAGCAATCCTTTTGTTTTTGCAGTGTAGATACTACTGTACAATTTCACAGGCAACACATGTTTGCTTACCATTACAATCCATATATACTGGTAGGTTAGATACCTATGTCTAAAGAGTATATATACCCTCTGCCTGCATACCTAACTGCACAGAACATTTTACAAGGAAATTTTCTGTTGTTTCTGATTAAGATGCATGATAGATATGACAGGGACGTTAGTATATTGTTCACCATTGATACAGGACCAGTGACTGTAAGATTCGTCGATAACACACCCAGCGTGGATGGAAACACTGTGACTGTAGCATTTGCGGTTGGTGCTGGTGTGCAAACACTGATGTGTTCTGTTACAACTCAACCTACTCAAGACTGTGAGTACCTTACTCGTACACTGGTAATATTGATTTCCAATTGGCATAATATGACTACAGTTTTAATGACTGCTGTAAGTCATTTGAGATTGTAGGTATAGGTGTGCGATGACTTACAAACCATGGGTATGTTCCTTTAGGTTCAAGTGGAAGAATCACCTACACCTTGCCATCTCGTGCTTTTCCCTTTGAGTTCACGGTGACAGCAGGAGGTGGTGCTAGGTCCTTTTCTCTTACGCGAGATTTCAGGATTGGTAAGTGGTTACAAGCTGCAAGACTGCTCTGAACAGTAAAGACTTAAAAAAATTGAAGTCTTTAGTGGACTGTATACAAGTGGCTAATATAATTACTTGTATACAATCCACTTTGGAATTCATGTATGACTTTCCCGTATGTCTCAAGTATTGATCTGCCAAGAGATCATACAGACAGTAGTAATCACAGTGTCAAAGAGCGTTGCTTTTAGTTGATAAAATTGGTTTCAGTTAGAAGCAGTAGTTATTTAATCAGGCATATATATTCCTGATTAATTTGAAATCCGACATCAATGTATTATCAGAAGCCCTATTATTTGTATTTCAGATACTATTGCCAACTGTTGGCTTCATTTGATCAATGATGGAGTCACAGTAAACAAAAACAGTGTGACCATTGAATGGGAGGGAACTGGGCCGGATGCAACTGCTAATCCATACACTGTCTTCAATTGTCGATTGGATGGTGGTGCTTCCGTTATCTGTGAGTTGAATAGTTGACAGTACACATGCAAAGTACACTATTAACAACTGTAGCCAGAATGAGTGCAGGCTATACTGTCATAGCTTAGCTGGGGACAGATGATCTTAACCTTTGGAGATGGTAGAGTGAATAAAACCTTTTACTGGAAGACAGCTTTTTCAGCCTTACAGCCACATCAGGTAATTGCGTAGGACATGTATAGCATTCAGAGATGGCAAAAATAGTGAAGCTAATTTAAAAAATTTATATTAGTGGAAGTTTGAACTCCATTTCCCTAGCTATCAACCTTGTAGTCTCTGCTGCATAATAACCATCAGAGTTTACATGTAGCATCAACTTCTATAATCTTCAGGCTCTTCACCATATCAACTTACTGGCCTTACTCCTGGCAGTCATGAGGTCCGCATCTCAACAAGAGACACCGGAAACAGGTGCAATAGAGAGCTTGGACGTGTGGTGGAGTTTCTAATTGAATAATTTTTTTACCGAGGCTGTGTATCTTAATTGTAGAACTACATAGTGCTAGCTAGATGTGTAGTTGGACCTAAGTAACTTTTCGGTTTATTTTGTAATCCAGATTGAGACTTTGTAGCTATGCCACTAGCTATAGTACGTAGTTTTGCCACTTTTCTGTAAGTTACTATTTAGGCCCTGCATGCATGCCAACCACCACCCTGTGGAGCTACTGTGTTATAGTTCAGGGCTACAAGCCACAGGTTGTATAATTATGCATCCCTGTGCTTGGTCCCTGTAGCACTAGTCTATCTGTAGAGGGTAAGAGCTCTGCTAGAATTACATTTAATTTATACACTTGAGCTAGAGTGTATAGCTTAAGTTGTGTCCTGCGTATACAGCAGCTAATTAGACTAGCGATTAGTTTTGCATATCTATTAATATAAGCAAAAGGCTAGACACTGCGACAACTGGTGTGGTTAACAACCAACCCAGTGAAGAGCTGGCCCCAGTCATGAGCAGCTAACCCCAGTGCTTTGGTTCTAAAGAGCCAGCTCTTGCGGTGGTGAAGAGTCGTGGGTGGGGGTGTGGCCTGGGGATGAGGCTAGTGAAGAGCCGGCCCCAAGCCGTACTAGTAGTCTGGTAAAGATCTAGAACCGGCCACAGTGGTCTGGTAAAGAGCCGACCCCAGTGGTCTGGTGAAGAGCCGGCCCCAACACCCTCAATAACGCCCTCACCAGTACCCTCAATAATGCCCTTACCCTCACCAACACCCCTCATCAGCCTCTGTAGCCTGACCTTCTGCTGTATATCTATTCATCTATGTGAAATCGTACCAGCCCCCAATTATAATCTTGAAAAGTTCAGCAAAGTCTTCAATGGGGAGCTACAGGAGAGAACTTTTTACAGCTTCTCCTGGTGGATATTTTGAACCATGCATCAGAGCATCAGAAGCACAGGGACCCACACTTCACTGATTGCTGAGCGCATGATCTCATAAGTTCCCATTCAAGCTCACTAATTACTATGGATGTGTGACCTACTGTAGTTAATTGATTTTAAAATCAGCTAGTTATGCAGAGCCAAGATGTCTGATAGCTGTAACCAGAATACCCTTATAATTAGGGCAATATAAACTCAATCCCTATACCTATAGTAGGCTTCCCTATTATATTACCCCAGACAGTAAAGAAGACCACAAAATTGTTTTGCCGATTATTGGCCTCGCTGTGCTCTGCAATTATTCATTCATGGATTATGGCAGGCTCCCCTATGTAACAAAATTGGCCAGATCTCTGCTGAGCGAAACTAAACAATAACTGCGGCACTGCAGGCCGTATATATTACATCAGCACTCCCAAGTCCCAAAAGTTGTGAACTTCAATAAAAGCCACGCAGAGTAGAGACTTGTATGGGTCTAATTATAAGAGCCCATAAACTAGGCTTAGACAAAACGCTTGAGAATTTAAAAGTATGCAAATATTGAATGTGTATGGGGAACAACCTTTCATCTTGCCAATGCATGGCTTCAATAAGGGTTATAAACTTTCGTATTGCACACACAACTCACTCTGCATTTTTGGAGATGGAAAGACTGTTCGTACTGCAGTGTATTTTCATTGCAGCACTGCACTGTTCCAGTGCACAAAGTGGAAATGGACCAAGCGAACCAATTGGTAAGATGTTTCAACTTGTCATATTTGTGCGGATCTAGGATTGCGGAAGGGGGGGGGGGGGGGGTGCGCAAGGGGCTGCGAAGCAACCAAAAATGTTTTCGCGCGAAGCGCGGAAATTTGTTTAACCTTTTATATCAGTCAGAAGGTGCTATCTTTGCATTTCGGCCAATCACCATTGGCTATATAAAATTGTAACGGACTATATTTATTTATTGTGATCGCATAAACCAAATGCAACTGTTGCCGCTCAAAGCGAGTAGATAATTAAAAATTCTTCACTAGCACGTACTGGCAGCAGGTGCCTTGTAAAACACTACGATTGTGATAGTCAACAAACTGTCTTGTACAGAGGAAGCAGGGATGCAGTGCCACAGTTTGTAGGCAGATATGCAAGACAGCAGTACAGTTGGAGTATTGATAAACACGTAGTGCATGCTGGCGAAACATACGTCACAATAATGAAATTCCCAGGATCCGCCACTGGTTCCAATGCAGAAGTCTGTAGCTAGCTATTATCACTTTAATGCCACGAGCTTATGAGACAAAATAGGATATTAAAAAAAACACAGTACATGAACATTTACTTGAAATAAGTTCTGATGATACACATATATACATACGACAAAAGTGATACAGTAGATGGTTGGAGTAAATTTAATAAAGACATTTTTTCGGGGCGTGTCTGCAGTTGTATATTATTCTGTATGCTGTGTCAAATACTTTATACATTATAGCAATAAAAGGATTACCAGCTCGCAACTACCGTATGTATGTATGTATGTATGTATGTATGTATGTATGCATGTACGTATGTATGTAGCTATAGGCATATTTATTTCTCGTGGGCGCGGCATTGCTTGCACGTGCAGTGCCAGTGAAATGTGAGCGTGCACTACGACTGGCTCGCCAACAGATAGTCGAGGGAGGTTGCGTGCGCAGATTGAAGCAGTGGTAGTGCGCGAGGAGGGGAAGGGAACGTCGGCAGGAGGTATATATACATAACAAATCTTACTGAAGGAAGCCATTAATTGGGAAGGGAATGCACTTTAATTATAGCTACTAATTATTTGTAGTATTTAGTTCTGGAAACAGCATTTCAAAGCACTTTTCTACTTTTGATAATAGCAACTCAATCCTAGCCTTGTAATGCATGTGCCAGCTGGGGCTCAAGCCCTGGCTGTTTTGCTGAGCTTCTTGCCATGATCACGTCACTTTGGTTCTTCCTGCAATTATATAAGCTTTTTCTGATGTCACTGGAAATGCCAGGTCTTCTCAGGTTGCCTATGCTATCTCCTTGTACCCAGGCCTCCCCATGCAAAGTTTTCCCTCATGGCTGCAAACAACTGTAGGAGGCCTGGTTAATACTACTGTAGCTCTTGCATATATAGAGTTGAGCCAGTTTTTATGGTTTTACATATTATCATGCACTATATGCAGTTTCCACTACCACCATACCAGAAGCTGGAAGTGTCATTGAGGGCTTTGTCCAAGAAGAGAATATAAATTTCTTCTGTGAGACGCGGCTCAATAATGGTTTTATACAGGCGACAGCTTGGTCCATTCAGCTGCAAAATGATGACGGACCAAGAGCAATTTTAATATCAAATGCGCTTAATATTGTCATAACAGGGGATCCAATACCAAACGCACCACCAGGGTTTAACTTCCAAACAAATCTCACCATCTTGGTTCTGACTGTAGACCTCCACAATTCCACCCTCTACTGTGGCAATGCAGAAAACTTAGTAGCAGCCAATTTTACTATCCTGGTGTTTGGTAAGCTATTTAGCTACCTATACACTATATAGCTAGCTAATTCCTGTGCATGTGTAGCTACAGTAGCTTTAAACATACAGGTCCCACTAAACGCAGAGTTGATCAGTTATCATCAGAAATGGCTCTTATTTACACCATGCACACTGCAAAAACAAAAGGATCACTTAACCCAGCTCAGGTTACCTGAGTTACAGTTTCAATATCAAAGAATGTGCACACAAGGAGATCAATATTACATGTTTGACCATACAGATAGTAACAATTAAGTCATGTTACAGGAAGCAATAATTGAGGAATGCTAGAAGTGCAGCTGCACTTTTGATGTTTCTTAGAATCGTAGAAGTGTTATAAGAGCAGCTCCATTCTATAATTCTATATAGCTACCTGTATTACGTGACTCAGCTAAATAGACCCTTTACCATTATGATGTAATGGGGGGTAAAAGTGAGTACTAAATGGAGAAAATACAGGAAAACATATGTAAATAAGCATATTCTTATGTTTTCGTACAAGAAAACTACATCAAAGCACATGTTCTCATGTATTTTCTCCATTTAGTGCTCACTTTTACCCCCCCCCCCCCCCCCCATTACATCATAATGGTAAAGGGTACCTTCTGTCTGAAATTGGAGACCTATAGTGGTCACGAAATGTAATTAATCTGCTTGTGTGCACATTGTTGTGCAACTGTGATAACGCTAGCCACGACCCTTTGTTTTTGCAATGCATGAGGCACACTAAGACTTCAGTAAGTCCATTATGATGTATAGGGACATTAGGATTCCTTCAGTGTTCGCCTATAGCTACCCATATCTAACTAAGCCAAGTTAGGTAACTACAGAACTATTATGAATCCCCTGCATGTGTTTTATATAATTATGTACAATAGTATATTAGTGTGGCCGTAGTGACCATAGCTATCTTCAACATGCATGGTTATACTTTGGTGGGTGCAGCACAGTACAGTATGGGGAGACCACTGTAAGGGAAAAGGAACTCACTCAAATAACTACCATTTTTGGATATAGAAAGGCTATTCATACTGCTGTGCATGCATGTGTGTTTCATTGCAGAGAGTGGAAGTGGAGAAAGTGCATCAAATGCTGGTGGAGACAGTAGTGGAAGTGGAAGCGGAGAAATTAGTGGAAGTGGAAGTGCCGATGGAAGCGGAATTGGTAAGATGATTCAACTTTCATTTGGTTGGTTGCATGGGTTAGATACAGATAAAATTGAATAGAACCATCTGGCCAAAGGCTCTCTGTAAACTGAGATTTTATGATGAACATCATGGACCGCACTAACACTGTATCTAGTTCTTAGTTATACTGCTGAATGCCTGACCTTGAGAATCGGGAATGGTGGGTTAAAAAGCTTGTTGATGGCATGCATTTATACCAGTTTAGCCAACCTCCTTTTTATTGTGAAAAGAAAGTTGTAGAAGTCCATATATCATTCAGTTGGCCTTTCTTGCATGCACTGCAAAAACAGAGTGGTCATTTTAACCCATATAGGGTTGCCTCAGTTGCAATACTAGCATCAGAGAATGTACAGTTAAGTGCAGTTCAATAAGATCGGGAAACCAGATATTATTTTCCTTTGGTGGGGATAGTAACAGGTTGGTACAAAGTTGCTGTCTAGCTACAAAACAATGTGTAAACAAGTGGATCACTTTACACGAATATTTCTCCAATTTCAAAAGGATAGAAAGACCAATTAACAACGCATACCTTTCCCATGCAGCCTGTTGCTATCCCCACCACAGAAACACGATTTAGCTGGGTTTCCCTGAGTAAAGTGATCTTACTGATATGCACTTAACTGTACATTCTGTGGTGCCATGCAACTGAGTTAACCTTATATGGGTTAAAACGACCACTCTATTTTTACAGTGTGCTTACTTGCATAATAATTATGTGTGAATAATAGTCTAAGTATACTGTAGATATTTGGGTATATATATATCTGTTTACTATAATATTCAATTGTCAAGCCATTATCAATAGTTTCTGATAGTTGCTTGCTACCATGCTCTCACATTCTAGATTCTCTACCAGGCCCACCTACCAATGTGCGAGCATTTGTTATTGGCTCTACTGCTGTCATTCTCTTTTGGAATCCTCCCATTAATGACCCCAGTCCTGTCACTGGCTATCAAGTGACTTACACAAATGGTCAGGTGACTGTGACTCGCTTTACTGGTGCAGACGTGCGCAACCTGTTTATTCCAGGGTTGGAGCAAGGTGTGACATACCTCTTCAGCGTTGCAGCACTGAATGAAGCTGGTAGCAGCAACTTTGAGTCAATAAGTTTGACTATCCCAGGTAAAAACTACGTCATTATAATGTGTACACTTTCGTTTATTTAGCTATTATGAAATTTCTCTACAAAGCTATTACACTAGGCTTGCAGTTCAATAGCTATACGGCTACTGAAGGATTTTCAACAGTGGTTTGTGTGGTTGTTAGGAATGGGCGCCTTGACAGGACCATAACATTGCAACTAAGCACAGCACCTTCACTCAATTCTGAGACACCAGGTATATGATATAGTACCATTGAGTAGACCTATGTTGGCTGTCTTTTGTGCATCTAAATATTATTCATTTTATTTTAGCTACTGCTGGTGTGGACTATACAAGCATACCTAGTATTTTCACATCTGGAACACTAACTTTTAGCAGTTCTAGCACTTCTCGGTGCATTTTGATCCAGACTAGAAGTGATAGCTTAGTAGAAGGTACTGAAGACTTCCTCATTCAATTACGAGCAATCAGTTTTCTTCCCTCTTCTGTGGAACTGGCAAGAACCAATGCAACTGTATTCATATTGGATAATGATGGTACGTTACATCATAGATAATAAAGGGTACGGATACTGCATGTGAAATATCTAACAAGTGGATGAAAGGATTTAATCTTTACTCCTGAATATGCAGTTGTGGAGATTGGTTTTGAACAGTTTGGGTACACAGCTAATGAAGAGGATGATTTTGTAGAGGTTTGTGCAGTTATTACACGAGGAATTCTGCAGACACCACAGTTTGTACAAGTGACGCTAAACACTCAGGATGGAACAGCTACAGGTTGGTATACTTAGCGGTATCAATTTCAGTGAGGAAATTACTACAATGCATGTACAACCCTGCTTGCTTTCCTTCTCAGCTCCAGAGGATTACAATGCAACATCTGCAGTGCTCACATTCAGTAGCACACTTACAAGAGCCTGCGTCAATATCACCCTGGTGGATGATGAGTTTCATGATAATGTGTTTGGTAGCATGTCCTTTTGGGTTGTTCTTGAGTCAAATGATCCAGTAGTATTTCTCAGACGAAGTTTTATTTCAGTGACTATTCGTGAGAATGATGGTAAGGAACTATTGTTTGAGTTTGATATATAGCACTCTTATTATTGTATATGTGTGTTTCAATTGGAACTGATATAGTGTTGGTGATTGGATTAGAGAGAGAAAGTTACACAGTGACGGAAACCATTCGTGTGGAGAATGTGTCCAGCAGTGGCAACACAAGTGAAGTCACAGTGGTTCAACAGACAAGTGTTGAAGTGTGTGCAGTGGTGCTGAATGGTACAATACAGGAAAATTCCAGTGCTAATGTCTTTGTGAGATTTAGCACCCAAAGTGGCACAGCAACTGGAAGTTCATGTTAGTAGTCTTTGCGTGTGTAGTACATTATTATTGTTAATTTGTTGAGATGTTATTAGATACCGAGGGCAAACCACACTGCCATATATATATATAAACTCTGAGCAGATTGTGTATCGTAAGTACTTGGTGGGGGAGCACGAATCATGACCTGGATGTGGCGAAACAGGGGTATTTTTGCAAGCCAGCCAGTCATGAGATTAACAACTAACCCATTTCTAGCTCTGATATCGACTTATATCAACTTATATAGGCAGTTGCAGCTAAATCTAAGCATATTTAATCACACAAACTCTCAATAGTTTATACCGCAATAACTAGCAGATTTTATAATTTATTTTGTCTATAATTAGCTGGCACTGCAGCCTGTACTGAAGGGAATGTGCGTCTGGTGGGTAGTTCAAGACCTCGTGAGGGACGTGTGGAGATATGTTTTAATGGAGTATGGGGGACAGTGTGTGATGATTCATGGGGCACTCAAGATGCAGCAGTTGTGTGCAGGCAGCTGGGACACTCTCCTGTGGGTAAGACATCTTACTGATAAGTTCAATGCTCATTATATGAAGGACTAATAGACTATATTTTGTTCTGTTCTTTGCTATTGTAGGTGCTATAGCAAGAACTCGTGCATTTTTTGGTAGGGGTACTTGCTGGACAAATCTGGCTGGATGATGTGCAGTGTAGTGGAACGGAGTCCAGACTTGCTAACTGTAGACACCGTGGAATTAACACCCACCAGGAGGCATAATGACGTCATTATGCTCCTGCCCCCCCCCCCCCCCCCCCCCCACATCCGCATAAATATTTCTGTGGGCCGGGTTAAACTTCTGCTGCTGCCATTCAGTTAGCTACAAAAAAGGCGGCAGATCCTACAGCTACAGTACCTTGACTAGAGAATTCTCAGTGAACATCCATCTGCTAGGCTTTAAAGCAGCCTCATGCACAAACACTAATAATGATTTGAGCCAGCTTTTCACTCCCATGGCCCCTAAACATGATCTTTAATAAAAATATTAAAAAAAGAGTGTTGAAAGGCAACATCACAGTACTGCTCAGCTACATCAAAGCACTGAATTTGCTCTCAAAAAATGCCACTTTCCACATCAAAGTGACATAACCCTGCTGTTGATTCCAGTTATCACCATGGGAAAATATAAACAGAGCTATGAACCTCAATAACGCTACGAAGATCATGCGACCACACTAATTAATCGTGAGCAGAAGTACGCTGATTTGGAGATATGCATCATCCCTACCTTAATTAAACTAACACTACATGTACATGCATGGTCTTACTCATTCATACAGCTGGTCCTTTTGGAGGTGGTGATTTCATCAGTTTTACTGGAAGGCAGGTCGCCATTTCTGAGAATGGGACAGGATGTGTGAGCGTTCAAGTGAGGGACGATTCAATAACAGAAGGTCCAGAACAGTTCTTTGTGACTTTATCAGCTCCCTTCAGTGGAATTATAATCCAGCAACCCAGCACGGCTACAGTAACCATTCTGGATGATGGAGACGGTATGCTTAATCCTGTTTGACTCCTAATTATGCATACCTGCTTTGATTTCTGCACATACTGTATCACATGACACACAGTTCTAGTTTTTGGGTTTACACAGACAGAATACTCCGTTACTGAAGGTGGCAGAGTGTTTGTATCTCTTGCTATTTTGCAAGGATCTTTAGGGAACAACCTTTTCAATGTACAGGTCGACAGCATGGATGGTAGTGCGACTAGTAAGTTATTTTAAAGAATACTGCAGTACAGTGTTTTAAATCACTTCATACAGTGTAATAAGGAAAGCAAGTGAGAAGCAGGCAAAGCATGGATAATAATATTGCAGAAATTTCTTACTGTTATACCCTAACCATATTTTGTTATAGACATATATAGCTAGTTTTAACACTGAAGCAGGCTGACTACTTTTTTTTGAAAGCCTATCACTGCAAAAACAAAAGGATTACTTTAATCCAGCTTGAGTTGCAGTATCACTATCAAACAATGTGCATGCAAGATCAATTACAATGTTTGGCCACTATAGGCAGTAAACAATTAAGCTAAGTCACATATTACAGGTCTGCTACAGTCGAGGAATGCTAGAAATGCTGCACTTGTGACGTTTCTTAATTGCAGGAGCTGTAGAAATGTCATAAGGGCTGCTTCACTTCAACACTTCCATAATCCCTTAATTATAGCTACCTGTAATACGTGACTTAGCTTAATTGTGTACCTTCTGTCTGAAATTGGAGACCTATAGTGGTCAAGAAATGTAACTAATCTGCTTGTATGCACATTGTTGTGCAACTCAGATAACCCTAGCTTGGCTACAGCAACCCTTTTGTTTTAATTTTTGCAGTGTAGCAAAAGACTGACTATTGTAAGATGCTTAAGCTTATTCTAGTGAAATTTGGAGGTATTCAGCATAATTAATCCTTAATTGCATATAAACTTAGCAAATGCCATCTAATGTAAGATGAGTTTGCATGTACAGAGTCTAGTATGGGCATTTTAGTCATATAGGTTTGGGTGGCCACTGCAAAATTTGATTGCATACTTAAATCCTATTATGTATATATGAATTCGCACTCAATTTTTGTTATTACAGATCTTCAGGACTACCAACCCCTCAATACAACAGTGGCCACTGTTGGATTTTTGACACTTCCGATAACTACAATTGAAGATGGTGTGGATGAGGACCCAGAGACATTCTTCCTCCGACTGGAGCTGGTAGAGGATACTGACATTTCCATTCAGTTGTCTCCAGGGGAGGCAGTAGTTACAATTCTGGATGATGACAGTATGTGCAATGTTGTATATATAGCATTAACTACTATTGCATGTAGAATCAATGATCCAAAGTCGGTGCCACTCTGAAGGAATACTGACACATATAATATTATAGCATGCTTCTAGACCCCTCCTGCCTGCTTTTATATCACTTTCTGTAAGCAACACACATGAAGACAAGGCACAGATCTTCTTTTCAGTCCATCTATAGCTGCATAGTATGTATACCCATTATATAGCAGCTAGCACTTGAGTAATAATATACTTGTATTGCTGCTGTAGTGCTTTCACCATTGACCACGTATAGGCGGAACTTGTAAGACCTCCAGTCAAAGGACAAGAACAACCAGAGATTGCACCATCCCGCATGATCGTCATATAATTTATTCTTTCTAGTATCCCAGATTAATAACACAAAGCTCTTAACTAGTTCAATAAGGCTTTTCTATTAAAATTATTAAAAGTCCTCAAACCTCCCCCCCCCCCCCTTCTCCGATCACCTAAAGCCCCTGCAAGCAATTTGCACTTGAGAAGTAATTACTACATTCCCTATTACAGGAATCACTGTTGGAATGGAAGACACTGACTACAGTGTGCCAGAAAATGCAGGGATGGTTGAGATATGTGCCATTTTGTTGGAAGGAGCTCTTGAGAGAACAGCTAACGTCACTTTATCAACAATAGATGGCTCAGCCATAGGTAATCAAAGTAAAGTACAATGGACTACTGCTATACTTGTACTCGACTCTGTAATGTGGATTTGCTTGTATCTGAATCACAGCTCCAGCTGATTACTCTGCCATACCTATTGTCCTGACATTTGATGAAAGTGTCTCAAGATCCTGTGGCAGTATTCCAATTGAACTAGACGATACTACTGAGACTGAAGAGTTCTTCAGTGTGGCCATCACTACCACTGACCCCGATATAACCTTGGTGACAGAGATTGTCAGAGTTACCATTGGTGACCAAAGTGGTGAGAGAAATAATACAATTGACTACGGTGAAACTAAAGCGTTAATTTGAATTTTAATAACCAGGGCGCCACCTTAACATTCCATTTCTTATTATAATTTTAGCACCAAGTTGTCCTTTGGCTGTGTTTGAAGTTCATAAGGTCATAGTTAACCAGTCTATGAATTACTTGGTGCGAGCAAAAAAGGAGGTGGGATTTCCATGCCTCCCCTTAAAAATGGGAGATTGCTGAACGCTTTGTGAACGCAAGGTTGAAGCTAAAACAGTTTACGCAGTCCACATTGACAAGTGTCATTTATGGGGTCCATTCAGATTACGGTAGCTATTAGAGATGCATGTAATATTATTATGTATTATACCTTCCCATCTACAGATGTGATTATTGGTTTTGAGACAGTGGCATACGAAGTGAACGAAGGGCAGAATCAGGTGGTTGAACTATGTGTTGCAGTGCGGGGTGGCAGTCTGGAAACACCTGTTGAAATAACACTTGTCAGTAAAGATGGGACTGCATCAGGTGAAGGCACAGTTGAAATATAATTAGCACGCAGTATATGGTACCTTCAGATAAGAGAAATCCGTTTGGCCTATTGGTTACACAAAGTAACCAGAGGTTATTGTATCGTTTTACAAGGAATACATTTTGCTAATTGGTCCATTTTTATATTAATTATCATTCTAATTAGCCTCATTCCCAGGCCCACGTGCGCGTTTCACTTTAGCGCAGCTGTGGGCCTGGTATATTTTCTCACGTGCGTGACACGCAGAGAGCCTGGGGACGTAGCTACATTCCAATAGTAATATTGTGTGGTTTGTTGGTTTATATTTTCAAATCCGCAAAAATTTGTATCGACACAAATCACTTTACATACAGCTCCTGATGACTATGCAGGGGCTTCTCTCCGAATTGTATTCACCGAGGAAGATGACAACATATGCACACAGATTCCAATTGTCAATGACATGTTTGCAGAGAGCACTGAACGTTTCTTTGCCACACTCGCTACACAGGATCCGAGGATCTCTCTACTTCCAGCCACCGCCAGCATTAGTATTGTGGATGATGATAGTGATGATGGTAAGACAGCTTTGTGATTATTTCTACCTACACTGCAAAAAGGAGAGGGTTGCTGTAACCCAGCTAGGGTTGTCTGAGTTGCACAACAATGTCCACACAAGTAGGCCTTGGCATATAAGGCGAGCATTAAAACGAGCATTATGCATAGTTGTGAGCATCGACACAACAATGTCCACACAAGTAGGCCTTGGCATATAAGGCGAGCATTAAAACGAGCATTATGCATAGTTGTGAGCATCGAACATAATGCGAGCATAATCAAGCAATTTTTGAGAATTACATCATTTTTGATCACGTGTTACACACAATGTGGGTATAGGGTGAGAGTGAACCTATTAGTGACAGACCATAGATAATAGAGCACGTTACGTGCTCTATTATCTATGGACAGACCCAGTGCTAGAGTCCGACTCCTACGAATGCTGCAGTATAACAACAGAACGTAAATTCGCAATGCTCTCTCTGCTTTTTTGTCGTTCTCATGCTTTTTTTGACGTTATTACTGACATGTCATTTGTATTGTGTCATGCCAATCCATTCATTTGACTGAGCATTATCTGAGCATTATCTTTTAAACTCTGAGCATAATTGGCTAATTTAACGAGCAGTGCTGCATAGCATTATTTTTAAAAAATTGAGCATTATATGCCTAGGCCTACACACAAGTATATCAATTCTTGTCCACTAGATATCTCCAATTTTAGACAGAAGGTACACAATTAAGCTAGGTCACGTATTACAGGTAGGGGATTAGAAGTGAAGCTGCATTTATAACATTTCTATGGCTCTTCCTGCAATTAAACGCAAAGCGTCAGAAGTGCAGCTGCACTTCTAGCATTCCTCAATGGTAGTTATCTGTAGTACGTGACTTAGCTTAATTGTTTACCACCTATAGTGGTCAAACAGATCTCCTTGGCATGTGCGTGCACATTCTTTGATATTAAAATTGCAACTCAGATAATCTGAACTGGGTTAAAGTAGTCCTTTTATTTTTGCAGTGTAGATACTACTGTACAATTTCACAGGCAACACATGAATGCTTACCATTACAATCCATGTATAGGTTAGATACCTATGTCTGAAGAGTATATATATTATACCCTCTGCCTGCATACCTACTGCACAGAACATTTTGCAAGGAAATTTTCCGTTGTTGCTGATTAAGATGCATGATAGATATGACAGGGACGTTAGTATATTGTTCACCATTGATACAGAACCAGTGACTGTAAGATTCGTCGATAACACGCCCAGCGTGGATGGAAACACTGTGACTGTAGCATTTGCGGTTGGTGCTGCTGTGCAAACACTGACGTGTTCTGTTACAACTCAACCTACTCAAGACTGTGAGTACCTTACTCGTACACTGGTAATATTGATTTCCAATTGGCATAATATGACTACAGTTTTAATGACTGCTGTAAGTCTTTTGAGATTGTAGGTATAGGTGTGCGATGACTTACAAACCTGTTCCTTTAGGTTCAAGTGGAAGAATCACCTACACCTTGCCATCTCGTGCTTTTCCCTTTGAGTTCACGGTGACAGCAGGAGGTGGTGCTAGGTCCTTTTCTCTTACGCGAGATTTCAGGATTGGTAAGTGGTTACAAGCTGCAAGACTGCTCTGAACAGTAAAGACTTAAAAAAATTGAAGTCTTTAGTGGATTGTATACTAGTGGCTAATATAATTACTTGTATACAATCCACTTTGGAATTCATGTATGACTTTCCCGTATGTCTCAAGTATTGATCTGCCAAGAGATCATACAGACAGTAGTAATCACAGTGTCAAAGAGCGTTGCTTTTAGTTGATAAAATTGGTTTCAGTTAGAAGCAGTAGTTATTTAACCAGGCGTATATATTCCTGATTAATTTGAAATCTGACATCAATGTATTATCAGAAGCCCTATTATTTGTATTTCAGATACTATTGCCAACTGTTGGCTTCATTTGATCAATGATGGAGTCACAGTAAACAAAAACAGTGTGACCATTGAATGGGAGGGAACTGGGCCAGATGCAACTTCCAATCCATACACTGTCTTCAATTGTCGATTGGATGGTGGTGCTTCCGTTATCTGTGAGTTGAATAGTTGACAGTACACATGCAAAGTATAACAACTGTAGCCAGAATGAGTGCAGGCTATACTGTCATAGCTTAGCTGGGGACAGATGATCTTAACCTTTGGAGATGGTAGAGTGAATAAAACCTTTTACTGCAAGACAGCTTTTTCAGCCTTACAGCCACATCAGGTAATTGCGTAGGACATGTATATATAGCATTCAGAGATGGCAAAAATAGTGAAGCTAATTTTAAAAATTAATATTAGTAGAAGTCTGAATTCCATTTCCCTAGCTATCAGCCTTGTAGTCTCTGCTGCATAATAACCATCAGAGTTTACATGTAGCATCAACTTCTGTAATCTTCAGGCTCTTCACCATATCAACTTACTGGCCTTACTCCTGGCAGTCATGCGGTCCGCATCTCAACAAGAGATACCGAAAACAGGTGCAATAGAGAGCTTGGACGGGTGGTGGAGTTTCTAATTGAATAATTTTTTTTACCGAGGCTGTGTATCTTAATTGTAGAACTACATAGTGCTAGCTAGATGTGTAGTTGGACCTAAGTAACTTTTCGGTTTATTTTGTAATCCAGATTGAGACTTTGTAGCTATGCCACTAGCTATAGTACGTAGTTTTGCCACTTTCTGTAAGTTACTATTTAGGCCCTGCATGCATGCCAACCACCACCCTGTGGGTAGCGCTACAAGCCACAGGTTGTATGGAATACTTTAATTATGCATCCCTGTGCTTGGGGGCTGGTACGATTTCATATAGAGATGAATAGATATACAGCAGAAGGTCAGGCTACAGAGACTGATGAGGGCCCGGTGTTGGTGAGGGTAAGGGCATTATTGAGGGTGCTGGTGAGGATGTTATTGAGGCCGGCTCTTCACCGTTTCTTTACCAGTCCACTGGGGCCGGCTTTTCACCAGACCACTGGGGCTGGCTCTTTACCAGACCACTGGGGCCGGCTTTTCACCAGACCACTGGGGCCGGTTCTTTACCAGACCACTAGTACTGCATGGGGCCGGCTTCTTTACCAGTCCACTGGGGCCGGCTTTTCACCAGACCACTGGGGCTGGCTCTTTACCAGACCACTGGGGCCGGCTTTTCACCAGACCACTGGGGCCGGCTTTTCACCAGACCACTGGGGCCGGTTCTTTACCAGACCACTAGTACTGCATGGGGCCGGCTCTTTACCAGACCACTGGGGCCAGCTCTTCACCACCACAAGGGCTGGCTCTTTAGAACCAAAGCACTGGGGTTGGCTGCTCATGACCGGGGCCAGCTCTTCACTGGTTGGTTGTTAACCACACAAGTTGTCGCAGTGTAAAACCTTTTGCTTAATAGATATATATGCAAAACTAATCGCTAGTCTAATTAGCTATGTACATGCAGGACACAACTGAAGCTATACACTCTCAAGTGTATAAATTAAATGTAATTCTAGCAGAGCTCTTAGCCTCTACAGCTAGACCAACCTTCGTTTAGTGCTACAGGGACCAATTGCAGAAAAATTATAATCTTGAAAAGTTCAGCAAAGTCTTCAATGGGGAGCTACAGGAGAGAACTTCTTTTTACAGCTTCTGGTGGACATTTTGAACCATGCATCAGTGCATCAGAAGCACAGGGAACGACTCTTCACTGATTGCATAAGCTAATGAGTGCGTGATCTCATTAGGTTTATATGCATGATCTCATTAGGTTTCCATTCAAGCTCACTAATTACCATGATATGGATGTGTGACCTACTATAGCTAAAGCATTTAATAAGACCAGTTCTAAACACTTCACTTATATTTAATACTAGTAGCTAGTTTTTTGTACAACAGGTGTGTAGTTGTTGTTGGATCCCTATTTTAAGCCACATAGCTATGGTTAATTGGGTCTACCACTACATCACCACATGTGATACCAGGCCTACCCTGTGATTACATAATGTGACACACACAAAGCAGGGAAAAAGGCTAGTTCAGTTTCACCAAAATGTCTTCACGTGACCCGGGTAAAACGTGATCCTCACATGACTACGTTAGCAACTACTAATTAATAATTAAATACCGACTCCGCCCCTAGCTGATTAAATGACGCTTATCCGTGTAGCTACTGTAGTAGCATCCTTAGGCATCCTTCCCGACCTAAGCCTTGGACGTCATTGCTTTTGAGTATCGAATTCGACGGCAGGTTGCGTACAGCGAAACAGATACAGTTAAGTAACTATTAATAATTGCATTTTTCTAAAATTTCTCGTTGCTATGCGTACCTAGTACCTGACGTTCGGATATTTTGGTCACCGGAAACTGATGGCTCGTGCTGTTTTTAGTCTGCTCAGTAAATTATGCCCTATGTTAAAGTCTATACTGAGAGTAGGACTGTCCTTATACTTTACTAGCTACATGCATGTACTATCTATATCATCTGGGTTATTCCAGGTCGTGTATTTGTCCCGTAGCTATTTGTGAGTTATTTCATAGATAATATACCCTAACCCTAACCCATTACACTGCATGTATGGCTATAGCTACAATTCCAGATCACAGTACTGGCGCCGGCCAGACTAACACTCCACCAAGAATAAAAAATTAAAATTTGACAGTTAGTCTATTTGTACAGCTTCTGCATGATCAGGGTGATTGATATCATCCTCACTACATCCGCTCTTCCAAAATTATCCCCTCATCGGTGCCTTTGCGAAGTATGGCTTTATGGTGTAAGATTTCAGCAACAGTCTGTGCGGTAGTAACCACAGCAGCTGATTCAGTACAGGGGAAGTACGACTCGAAATATGTATACCTCAAACTTGCATTGCTTGGTGTACAATTGGAACCAAGATGTCTGGGTGCCCGAGACTAGTGAGGAAGCGCGCCTACGCAGATGGTTAAAATTTTATTACGTATCGTGCCACATGGGCAGCAGACCGGCGCTGATTTTGCCGACGACACATAAGATAACTATATTTAGCAACTATCTCTACCGCATCGAAGTGGCTACAGTACCGGTAGAGAGCCGGTATTCACGAGCCAGGCTCAACGTAAGCACTTCCTGCCGCCTCTCTAGCCACAGCGCTGCTGCATATATAAATATAAAATTCGTCGCAAATCATGCATTTGCAGTTTAATATAGCTGGCACACAACTCGAGACCGAGATGGACCTGCCAGTGTTTGTGCTGTTTTGCATTTTCACTGCAGCTCTTCACTGCTCCAGTGCACAGAGTGGAAGTGGAGATTTAGAAAGTGGAGATGAAAGAGGTAAGATAGGTAGTACGATTTTGAGCACGTGCCTTGAGAAGCGTGACGGCCAATAGTATAGTACATACGTGCTCATTTTCGCTCGCGAGATAAAATTAGCACAGATTTCGGGACATATCGTGGGACAGCGGCCAAAACCGGGACAGTTGACAACTATTCTGCATGTACACTACCAGACTGCAGTCTAGAACCTTCGTACGCAGTCGCCACTAAACTGCGCAGTATGCAACGTAGTCGCCGGCACTTATAACGCTTCCAGACGCGCTACACTCTTCGGTAGTGTACATTATGCGCAGTTAGAATTTTTACGGAATTGTGAGGGAAAACGTTGCCGACTAATTGCGAGAACTGTTCATCAATGGCTTTCTCTCTGCACAGAACCTGTCACCACGATAGGCCTGGAATTTGACAGCTATACAGTCAATGAAGGAGACTCGGTACAGGTGTGTGTACAGGTCATGAATGGAACCCTCAACACAGTTATCGTACTCGAACTAAGAACAGCAAGCTCTCTCAATTCGAGGACACCAGGTATGCATGATATGGATACGTTATATGTTATCCTGCACTTAATACTATGTTAGGAGTCCTTGTTATAATACTTGCTTTCTTCATTTTAGCTACTCCTGGTGCGGATTGGAGGGTCACATCTGGACGACTAGCATTTAACGATATCAGAACTTACCAGTGTTTTTCCATCAGCACTCGATCTGATCGTATATTCCTTGAAGGTACCGAGACATTTGTCATTCAACTGCAAGCATTCAATCTATTTTTACCACCGTCTGTGGAACTGGCAAGAACCAATGCAACTGTATTCATATTGGATGAAGGTACGACACGTTATAGTTATATAGCTAGACAGATTTGTTTTGTGATATTAATATTCATGGTAAGACGTATGGCTATGTATGTACTTAATTTTGATTTAGAGTGTGCTTGTTGTTTTACATTAACATAGAATTGGAACTTGGCTTCAGTCGGTCCAGTTACACAGTGAGTGAAGGGGATGATTCTGTGAGTGTGTGTGTCTCGACGCTTTCATTTGGTAGAGTACTGAGGCCTGTGAAGGTGACTGTGAACACTGAGGACGGCACAGCTACAGGTCAGTAGCAGATGCTGTTATCCAATACAATATGCATACCTTGTAAATGTTCTAGACATGCATGTGCATGGACTATATTTTTTACTACTGTCCATTTAGCAAAACTTGCAACAACTATAATTATAAGCAAAAAGCGTCCTGAGCTAATTGAATATAATATCCAGGTGAAAATAATTATCCACCATGCATAGTCCTAGCGGGATCTACCTGATTCTGAGATATCAAAAGTCTCTATTGAATTATGCTAAACTACAGTATTGCTGCATGCATGGTGGTACAGAAAATTTAACTGTCTGATAGTCATAGTTACCGATATTCTCTACTCAGCTCCATTTGATTATATTGCAACATCTGCCGAACTCACTATCACAACAAGTTCAGCCTGTGTCAGTATTCCCCTTGTTGAAGATGGGTCTCATGATACCGTCAATGGTGGGATGTTTTTCAGTGTTGTTCTTGAATCGAATGATTCAGACGTGACTTTTAGACAAGGTCGTGATCGGATTTCTGTGAACATCCGGGAGAATGACGGTGAGTGAAAGTATATCCATGTTCATACACAGATAACATGCATCTATGATTCTATGGTAGCATGTGATAAACAATTGTCTTACTGCAATGATTATAGTGTTGGTGATTGGATTGGAGAGAGAAAGTTACACAGTGAGTGAAACCACTCGTGTGGTGACTGTATCTAGCAGTGGCAACACAACTGGTGAAAACACTACAGTGGTTCAACAGACAAGTGTACAAGTGTGTGCTGTGGTCTTTGATGGCACTATAGAGGCTGGTACAAATGTCCTTGTGCGATTCACAACCCAGAGTGGCAGTGCTACTGGTTCAGGTTAGTAATTAACCTGTGCACACAATGATGATTAGCTACCTTATATGTCCATCTAGTGAGTTAAATTACTTAAGTTGACAAACCATATAGAAAACAGTAATCTAGTGAACTTCGTATGTTCAGTTAATATTTTTAATTTGTTATCTTGCATTGCATAGCTGTGTATACATAATCAACCCCCATACTCAGAACAGGGCACGTAGAATAATTTGTATGGAATGTGGACGAAACTGTTTTATCTCTGCACAGATTTTAATTTTATTAACAAAGAAGTTAGCATTTTTGAGAATGGGACAGGATGTGTAGATATTCAAGCGAGGGACGACGATATCATGGAAGGTCCACAACAATTCTTTGTGACTCTATCAGTTCCCTTTGGTACCAGTGGAATAGTCATCAGACCAAACAGAGCTACAGTAACCATTCTGGATGATGGAGATGGTATGTGTAAACCTAAGACTTGAAGTAATACATGACATAGTTACTTGAAAATCAACTGTAACTGTGTCTATGTAAAGATATTATGTTTGCCATCATGTATTAACGGTTGCTGTTTCTAATATAATGGATACAGCGATCATGATCGGCCTGGAGTTGGATAGCTATACAGTGAACGAAGGAAATTCAGCATTTGTGTGTGTACGAGTTATGAATGGACGCCTCAGCAGTACTTTAACATTCCAGTTACGAACATCATCATCATTCAGTTCTGAGGCACCAGGTATGCGTGTATATTGATGAGGCTCTCCTACAAGACAATCGATTGTACATGTCTTGTATTATTTTGCAGCTACTTCTAGTGTGGACTACACAAGTGTTACTGTACCACCATTTAGCACACTCGGAAGGCTAAGATTTAACAGCTTTACAAGCCGCCAGTGTATTTCTATTAGAACTAGATCTGATACAGTAGTTGAAGGCACTGAGGACTTCCTTGTTCAATTACAGACGAGCAATTCTCTTCCCTCTTCTGTGGAACTGGCAAGAACCAACGCAACTATATTCATATTGGATGATGATGGTATGTTGTGTGGTATAGATAGCAAGTATGGTTTTTGATGTCCTGATGTATGTCTACAAATTTTACGTATTATGTAGAAGTGGAAATTGGCTTTGATCGGTCCAGTTACTCAGCCAATGAAGGGGATGATTCTGTGGAAGTGTGTGTTGCTATTACACGAGGCAGTCTGCAGAGGCCTGAGTCTGTGCAGGTGACTGTGGAGACTGAGGATGGCACAGCTACAGGTTGGTAGCAGAAAACTGTGGCTTTATTACATGGTTTGCCATTACTGAGTCACATTTTACAATTGCTTTGGCAATTATAATAGACTCTTGTCAGTTTGTATGATGTCACGATTGCTCTCCTCCTCAGCTCCAGATGATTACATCACAACATCCACAGAGCTCACTGTCAATAGCACACGTGGACGTTCCTGTGTCCGTATCACTCTTGTTGATGATGAACTTCATAATAATGTTTTAGGTGGAATGTCCTTCAGGGTTGTTCTTGCATCGAATGATTCAGCAGTGACTCTCAGACGAGACCGTAGTCGTGTTTTGGTGAACATTCTCGAGAATGATGGTTAGTAATATCAGTGATATTTATGTAGTAGAACCATAAACTGATAATTAATGCATTGATAATAACATAGGATTGCTCATTGGATTGGAGAGAGAAAGTTACACAGTGAGTGAAACCACTCGTGTGGTGACTGTATCCAGCAGTGGCAACACAACAGGTGAAAACACTACTACAGTGATTCAACAGACAAGTGTACGAGTGTGTGCTGTGGTCTTGAATGGCACAATAGCAACTGGAGCAAGTACACTTGTGAGATTCAGTACTCAGAGTGGCAGTGCTACATGCACGAATCCAGGTTAGTATAAATTAAAGACTTGTCTAGATAGTTTAATATATCTATATCAAGCAAACTCTCAATAATGTATACTGCACAAACTCTCAGTAGCTTATTATTAAAATTTATATCATCTATATATGAAATTAGCTATCACTGCAGCTTGCACTGAAGGGAATGTGCGTCTGGTGGGTAGCTCAAGACCTCGTGAGGGACGTGTGGAGATATGTTTTAATGGAGTGTGGGGGACAGTGTGTGATGATGGATGGAGCTCTCAAGATGCAGCAGTTGTGTGCAGGCAGCTGGGACACTCTCCTGTGGGTAAGACATCTCACTGATCAATTCAATGCTGTAATAGCTTATTATATGACTGGCTAATAGACGTATTTCGTTCTGTTCTTTGGTATTGTAGGTGCTATTGCAAGGTTTCGTGCATTTTATGGTAGGGGTACTGGACCAATCTGGCTGGATGATGTGCGATGCACTAGAGCTGAATCCAGACTTGCTGACTGTAGGCATCTTGGGATTGGTGTTACTCGGAGCTGTAGTCATTCTGAAGATGCTGGTGTTGTTTGCCAAGGTATGCACGGTCATTGATAAAGCTACCCTTTTAGGATTTTAGGAAATTGTGTAGTAGACACTGAAAGTCACAGACAGCTCACTGTAGTTACCTATGATCACCCCATACACGTATGTGCACAATCATTTATAAGCCTATCTTTTTTTATTCTAGTGTGCAGTCTGTAACTCTCAGGGCCTACTATACAAAGTTTCCCATATGATAATCTTTTAGTACGTTCAATGGCATGTAGATTTTGTAGTATACCTATAATCAGCCCACACTTCTGTGGGTAAATTTACTGCTATAATCCACAATTCATGTGTATCAGATCAGAGTATGAATATAGAGCATTACTGACATACCTTTTCACAGGAATACGTAGCTGTGGTAGTAATGGTGATTACGCCAATCTTGATAACAGAGAAGTTCGTATTTCTGAGAATGGGACGGGGTGTGTGGATATTCAAGTGAGAGATGACAATATTGCAGAAGGCCCAGAACAATTCTTTGTGACGCTGTCAGTTCCGTTTGGTACACGAGGAATTACTATCCAACGACCGCGAGCCACAGTAACTATCCTGGATGATGGGGACGGTATGTGTGAAAGACTTAAGCCTGCAATTATCTATTGACAGTCAATGTCCATCGATTTATACTAATAATAATTTTATTGTTCTCTTAATGGATGCAGAACCTGCCATGCTGGGCCTGGAGTTTGAGAATTATACAGTTAATGAAGAAAATTCGGTGCAGGTGTGTGTACTAGTCATGAACGGATCCCTCAGCAATACTATAACACTCCAGCTGAACACAGCATCACCACTCAATTCTGCGACACCAGGTATGGTGCATCAGTAATACTGTCCTGCAAATATTACAATTTTATTATTTCCATTACAGCTACTGCTGATGTGGACTATTCCAGTATACCTGGTAGAGTCACATCTGGAAGGCTGACATTTAACGGCTTTAGTACCCGCCAGTGTACTACCATCAGCACTAGATTTGACTCACATGTGGAAAGTACAGAAGACTTCGTCGTTCAATTGCAAATGATCGGTCCTCTTCCCCCGACTGTGAAACTGGCAAGGACAAATGCGACTGTATTCATATTGGATAACGATGGTATGTACATTATAATAGATACAATGAATGCTGAATTCTAAACTGCCAATCTTATACTATGATCAAAATATCTGTATAGTCACAGTTGTTTAATGAAAAGTTGACTGCATAATTATTACTGATTTGAGAGGGGCTACATGGTACTAAGGCTAGTATCCATTTTATAAAATCAGAAGCTATACCTCTAGCTATGTGCTGATACAGACTACACCTTAATATCCCACATATTATGTAGAAGTGGAAATTGGCTTTGATCGGTCCAGTTACTCAGCCAATGAAGGGGATGATTCTGTGGAAGTGTGTGTCGCTATTACACGAGGCAGTCTGCAGAGGCCTGAGTCTGTGCAGGTGACTGTGGAGACTGAGGATGGCACAGCTACAGGTTGGTAGCAGAAAACTGTGGCTTTATTACATGGTTTACCGTTAGCTACTTAAGTCTACCTTGTAAGTGTATTATTGAGTCAATTTTTATTGGCTTATATGATGTCATGTGACCCAATTTCCTACAGTATATGAGTAATTTGGTTTGCTCTCCAGCACCAATATTATGCTAAGAAATAATAGTATGAATGCTCTCCTCCTCAGCTCCTGATGATTACATCACGACATCCACAGAGCTCACTGTCAATAGCACACGTGGACGTTCCTGTGTCCGTATCACTCTTGTTGATGATGAACTTCATAATAATGTTTTAGGTGGAATGTCCTTCAGGGTTGTTCTTGAATCGAATGATTCAGCAGTGACTCTTAGTCGAGATCGTAGTCGTGTTTCAGTGAACATTCACGAGAATGACGGTTAGTAATATACTAGTGGTATTTATGTAGTAGAACCATAAACTGATAATGCATTGATAATAACATAGGATTGATCATTGGATTGGAGAGTGAAAGCTACACAGTGAGTGAAACCACTCGTGTCGTGAATGTATCTAGCAGTGGCAACACAACAGGTGAAAACACTACAGTGGTTCAACAGACAAGTGTACGAGTGTGTGCTGTGGTCTTGAATGGCACAATAGCAACTGGAGCAAGTACACTTGTGAGATTCAGTACTCAGAGTGGCAGTGCTAGCAGTGGTGTAACATGTGTGACTCCAGGTTAGTGTAACTTAAAGACTTGTCTAAATAATATTATACTGGAGAAGTCTACTATCTGTAAAGATAATTTATTACACAAACTCTCAATAGCTTATTATTAAAATTTATATCATCCATATATGAAATTAG
Organism: Phakellia ventilabrum; assembly: GCA_963921505.1. Lineage (NCBI taxonomy): Eukaryota > Metazoa > Porifera > Demospongiae > Axinellida > Axinellidae > Phakellia > Phakellia ventilabrum. The sequence continues at coordinate 4,641,247 of OY997401.1, read as the reverse complement.
CTATCACTGCAGCTTGCACTGAAGGGAATGTACGTCTGGTGGGTGGCTCAACATCTCGAGAGGGACGTGTGGAGGTGTGTTTTGGCAGAAGATGGGGGACAGTGTGTGATGATTTATGGGACACTCAAGATGCAGCAGTTGTGTGCAGTCAGCTGGGACACTCTCCTATAGGTAAGACATCTCACTGATACATTTAATGCTGTAACGGCTATAATAGACTATATTTTGTTCTGTTCTTTGCTACTGTAGGTGCTATTGCAAGAACGCGTGCATTTTATGGTAGGGGGTTTGGATCAATCTGGCTGGATAATGTGCAGTGTAGTGGAACGGAGTCCAGACTTGCTGACTGTAGACACAATGGAATTGGTTCTCATGACTGTAGTCATTCTGAGGATGCTGGTGTGAGCTGCCAAGGTATGAGCTGGTCATTTATAAAAGCTATCCTTTTTAGTGAGCAGTCTGTGACTCTCAGGATTTCCCACAAATTTTCCTTAGCATATTTAAATTTAATGGCAAATTTTTGTAGCTAATTGCCTATAGTCACCCCACTCCACACATTCACATAAGTACTGTTGGTGAATTTTCTGCTATTATCCAGTGAATCAGTTCAGAGTATGAATACATAGCCACATTCATGAACTGACATTATCTTTTCACAGCTAGTAGCTGTTTTAGTAATATTGGTGATTACACCAATCTTGATGACAGAGAAGTTCGTATTTTTGAGAATGGGACGGGGTGTGTGGACATTCAAGTGAGAGATGACAATATTGCAGAAGGCCCAGAACAATTCTTTGTGACTCTGTCAGTTCCGTTTGGTACACGAGGAGTTACTATCCAGCAACCACGAGCCACAGTAACTATCCTGGATGATGGAGATGGTATGTGTGAAAATGGTAGCAATGCATATCCATTAAAGATTCTTTAAGTCTGTCTATACACTTACTAACTTAATAGACATAGAACCTGTCATGCTGGGTCTGGAGTTCGATAACTATACAGTTAATGAAGAAAGCTCAGTGCGGGTGTGTGCACTAGTTATGAATGGACCCCTCAACAGGACTATAACCCTCCAACTACGCACAGCATCGCCACTCAATTCTGCGACACCAGGTATAGTGTATTAGTAATACTGTCTTGCAAATGTTACAATTTATTATTCTCATTTTAGCTACTGCTGATGTGGACTATTCCAGTGTACCTGGTAGATTCACATCTGGAAGGCTGACATTTAACAGTTTTAGTACCCGCCAGTGTACTACCATCAGCACTAGGTTTGATTCACAGGTGGAAGCTACTGAGGTGTTCCTCGTTCAATTACAAGTGATCGGTCCTCTTCCCCCAATTGTAAATCTTGGAAGGACAACTGCAACTGTATTCATATTGGATAACGATGGTATGTAGCAGTAGATATGGTAATAGAGTTTACTTCTCTATAGCAAGAGTTTAAGTGGATGACAGAATTAATCTTCATCTGCAGATGTGGCGATTGAATTTCAACGATCCAGTTACACAGCCAATGAGGATGATGATTATGTAGAGGTATGTGCAGTTATTACACGAGGATTTCTGCCGACATCACGGTTTGTACAAGTGACTGCAAACACTCGGGATGGAACAGCTACAGGTTGGTATACCTTGAAGTATGAATACTGCAATATTTACTTCACTGGGGAAATAAATACTGTGTGCATATGCAATCCTGAATGCTTTCCTACATAGCTCCAGAGGATTACAATGCAACATCTGCAGTGCTCTCATTTAGTAGAGTACTTACAAGAGCCTGTGTTCGTATTGGCCTGGTTGATGACGAGTTTCATGCGTTTGGTAGGAAGTCCTTTTCGGTTATTCTGGAGTCAAATGATTCAGCAGTGTCTCTCGGACGAGGTCGTAATATCGCTTCAGTGACTATCCATGAGGATGAGGGTAAGGAAATTTTAATATATTATATAACTCTTATTATTGTATGATTCATATCAGACTGTTTCCAATTGCAATAGTGTTGGTGATTGGATTGGAGAGACTAAACTACACAGTGGCTGAAGCTATCCATGTAGTGAATCTGTCCAGCGGTGACAACACAAGTGAAGTCACAGTGGTTCAACAGACAAGTGTTGAAGTGTGTGCAGTGGTGCTGAATGGTACAATGCAGGAAAATTCCAGTGCTAATGCCATTGTGACATTTAGCACTCAAAGTGGCACGGCAACAGGTTCAAGTTAGTACCCTTTGTGTGGAGTTTGTTAAGATGTGATAGCAGATCTCAACACTTAAGATTTTGACAACCGCAGCCTTTTCCAAACCCAAGCATTACCTAATTCCAGAGTGAATTGAAGGGAAGTAAGCATGTAGGGAGTCAAGACCTGATGATAAACATGGACGTTTCAGTCTTAAGCTAATTTGCACTACAGGCATGAAATTTAAAAGTGTAGTCTGACTCATTCACACAGGTTCCCCCTTTGGAGGTGGTGATTTTACCAGTTTTACTGGAAGGCAGGTCGCCATCTCTGAGAATGGGACAGGATGCATGAGTGTTCAAGTGAGGGACGATTCAAGAACAGAAGCTCCAGAACAGTTCTTTGTGACTCTATCAGCTCCCTTTGGCAGTGGAATTACTATACAGCAACCCAGCACAGCTGCAGTAACCATTCTGGATGATGGCGATGGTATGCTTAATCCTGTATATACCTGCATTGATTTTTGCACATGCCGTATTGTAATGTATGATTTATATCAGATTTTGTCCAATTGCAATAGCATTTGTGATCGGATTAGAGAGAGAAAATTACACAGTGACTGAAGCGATCCGTGTGAATGTGTCCAGCAGTGACAACACAAGTGAAGTCACAGTGGTTCAACGGACAAGTGTTCAAGTGTGTGCAGTGGTGCTGAATGGTACAATACAGGAAAAGGCTAATGCGCTTGCGTTAGTGACATTCAGCACTCAAAGTGGCACAGCAACTGGCTCAAGTTAGTAACTTTTGTGTGGGTAATACATACAAGAATTAGTTAAGACATTAGATATCTACTATATTAAGGATTTGACAACCACGGCCATTTTATAACCTGAGCATACCTAATTCCTGAGTGAACTGATTCAGAAGAGATCGAAGTAAGCATGCAGGGTGTCAAAACCCACAGTAAACAAATTAGTTATTAATCATATCCCCAACCGGCATAGATCCACCAGTTTTTGTGGGAAAAGGCCAGTAGAGGAGGCTAACTGTTTGGCAGTGATGTTTATGACTGTCTTTTTTTAGTCTTAGACATCCTCATTCATATTGTGAGTATTCACACACTTAATACTCTCCATGACAATAAGCAAGAGAAAAGCCTGACAGTTACATGAATATCTATGCATATGTCTGTCTGTCTGTCTGTTTGCCTGGTGGTTTCTTTGTCTGCATGTGTACTCATATATCTGTAGAAATACATAGATGATCGCAAATCGCATAATTAGAATGTGGTTTCACTACACGACTAATATCATTCCGTAATTTTACTACCGCTGTGCTTTCCAAGTGCGTGCAGTTATAAACATGGATGTTTCAGTCTTCAACTATGTGTGGTCTTGCTCATTCATACAGCTAGCCGTTTTGAAGATGGTGATTTTACCAGTTTTACTAGAAGGCAGCTCACTATTTCTGAGAATGGGACAGGTTGCGTGACTGTTCAAGTGAGGGACGATTCGACAACAGAAGCTCCAGAACAGTTCTTTGTGACTCTATCGGCTTCCTTTGGCAGTGGAATTACCATCCAGCAACCCAGCAGAGCTACAGTAACCATTCTGGATGATGATGGTATGTATAAAAACTCTTACCTGTTACATAAATATATTCAGTGATTTGATTTATTTCCTGCACATGACATCACATGAACAAATTATATTGATGCAGTTGCAGTTTTTGGGTTTACACGAACAGAATACTCAATTACTGAAGGTGGCAGTGTGTCCATAACTCTTGATGTTCTGCAAGGATCTTTGGGGAATTTACGCTTGAATGTACAGGTCTTCAGTATGGATCATAGTGCTACCAGTATACGTAAGTTCATTTGAAAGTGATTTGCATTGTAGTAGACTTTGTGTAGCCTCTGTAGCAAGTAGTGATTTGATTGCTAGCTAGAAATGAATGGTGTTACAGTAGATCTGACCCCCTCCCCCCTTTGTGCTGTCTTATAATATTATGAGCTTGTACGTGTACAAAGTCTAGCTTATTGTACAGGTTACTGTGGTCACTACCAATTTTGACTGCATTCTTATTAATAATTCCCCAATATGCAATAGCAACACTCTTTATATGCAGGCAATTTTTTTTTATCACAGATCCTCAGGACTACCGACCTCTCAATACAACAGTAACCAGCCAACTGTCATATCGATATAACTATAGATCTTCAAACAGTCTTCAGATAACTACAGTTGAAGATGAGGTGGATGAGGACCCAGAGACCTTTTTCCTCAAACTGGAGCTGGCTGAGGATAATGACAATACTCTCATTCCGTTCTCACTGATGGGTCAGGCAGTGGTTACAATTCTGGATGACGATGGTGTGTATCTGTGCAATAGACTATATATGCCTATTTAGCTACTGCATGTAGAATGATCAAAATGAATACTGACACAATTATGGCATGCTGCTAGACCTTTCTTCCTGCTTTGTAGCACTTTTCTGTAAGCAGTAGCTATACATATCGCACACAAGAACTGAGTACAGATTCATAGCAACTAACGCTTGAGTGTTGCTATACATTCACTGTTATATGCAGGAATCACTGTTGGATTGGAAGACACTGACTACAGTGTACCAGAAAATGCAGGGTTGGTTGAGATATGTGTCGTTTTGGTGGATGGAGCTCTTGAGAGAACAGCTAACATCACTTTATCAACCATAGATGGCTCAGCCATAGGTAATTTTGCAAAAGTCACTTTCTGCAAAGCAGTACAGTGGGCTTATACTTGTACTCCACTCTGTAATGTGAGTGTTTTCTGTATCTGAATCGCAGCTCCAGCTGATTACTCTGCCATACCTATTGTCCTGACCTTTGATGAAAGTGTCTCAAGATCCTGTGGCAGTATTCCAATTGAACTAGACAGTACTATTGAGACAGAAGAGTTCTTCAGTGTGGTCATCACTACCACTGACCCCGATATAACCTTGGTGACAGAGACTGCCAAAATTACAATTGGTGACAGAAGTGGTGAGTAAAGTAATTACCAGGATCAGAGATAGAAGGACAAACTTACTCCTATGACTTAATTCTTGTCATTACAGAAGTGGTTATTGGGTTTGAGACTGAGATTTATGAAGTAAGTGAAGGACAATATCGGGAACTCTGTGTTGCAGTACAGGATGGTACACTGGAGTCACCTGTTGAAGTAACACTCACTACAGAAGATGGGACTGCATTAGGTAAGGCATGCAGTAGCTAGCTATACAGTAGATAGACACCACATTACTATAGGCATATTTTTTTATTACTGGTTACGAGAGTCCAGCTATGATCATGTATACATGGTGGCTTAAATTCTGGCCTGTGATTTAATACTGGTGTACCATAGTCATCCAGGCTTTAATTTAGGCCGCCCCAACCCAGCTATATAGCTATATAGTGCTAATTATTGCTTAAACTTGGGGTTAGCTGTAGCTTCTCTGCCTACAGCTCCTGGTGACTATTCCAGTGGTGCTCTTCGGATTATACTTACTGAGGAGGCTGACCAAATGTGTGTGCATATCCCAATTGTGAATGATACTACTGCAGAGGGCACCGAAAGCTTCTTTGCCAAACTTTCAACTGAGGACCTGAGGATCTCTCTTCTCCCTGCTACTGCCATTGTTACCATTCTGGATGCCATTGTTACCATTCTGGATGATGATGAGGAAGCTCGTACTGGAGGTACAATACCTTATGACAGTATCAGTAGATACGATTAGTACATGTAATTCCAACAAGAGCATGCATGCATCTTGCCTTATCAATAGCTATAGGGACCTGCAATAGTTGTATGCATGTGTACAAAGCACTGCACACATGCATGCATGCATACACACACACATACCTTGAACCTTGAAGCCACCCCACCATTAAAAACAATGATAGCAGTGTCTTATAAAGCTTGCTCTCACACGTGCACACACACACACACACACACACACACACACACACACACACACACACACAGTCACAGCCGTTGAGCTTTGCCTTCCACATCATGAAGCCACAGTGTCAGTCAGGGCAGTGCTCAGTGGAGGCTCTGGTGCAACAGACAACCATTGCCCAACTGCTACAGGACTACAGAGCTCCTTCACTCAGTTTCTAAGAGATGAGATCCTAAAGACAACATCCTTTGGACCTGGCTGCACCTTTCTCAGTGCTGAGCTGTCTTCTTGTATAACAAGGAGTAAGTTATGATAGCGATTTTTAAAGCAATGGTTGAATTCAATTATCATTCAATTATTATAGGCGGACGTACCATTGCAGCCATTACTGCTGATATTACATGCAATGGACAGTGCATTCATGCGAACAGTGGAGTCCCAGAGAACACACAGTCTTCTAATGCATACAAGCAGCTTTTAATGGACACCATTGCTGAAGATCAGTCGGTTTCCACTACCTTTGAAGGTGGTACGGTTCGAATCACCTACTTCAGGAGGGGGCAGCAGAGTGCCATCGCAGCTGTGTGCAGTGCAGGTGCTGCAGATGAGAACGACCTATGCAGTAAGTCTCAACAGATCTCTCATGTTCTGCATGCATGCATTTGTAAAGCATCGCTGATAGATAAGGGTCTGGGAATATAATACTTGGAGGCTGCATATTAAAATCCTCTCTTCTTTTTTGCCATACCATGCACAACAGACTGCCCTGCAGATTGCTCCTCTTCCTGAACAGCTCTATAGCTGGCACATTCAGTTGGATTCTATAATATTATGACTAAAGTGAACTGATGTATTTACTAATTTTATAGGATTAAACGTACTTCTTTCCTACACATGTTGTAGCGCTGTTTTAGGTTATAATGTCATTGTAGTTTCTTTTTATAAGATTTTTAAATTTTGTGCATAAAATAATTTTGCCATGACAACACATGATTACAACTCCACTAGCTGAATGAGAATAGTTTCCTCTTCTTGGGTAGGAACCCCTTGGAGTTGAGAGCCTCTTCCACCTCTCTCTTTGAGGGTACGTGAGTGAGGTCACACAGGGCAGCAATGGAGGGGTTGCTCTCCATCAGCCGCTTGCCGACTCTCTCCAAGTCTTTGGGAGTTACAGCATCTACAGGCAGCCAAGGCAGAAGCATAGCTAAGGACAATTATTAGTACATATACACTGTCACAGTATGAAACTCTTGCCTTGGAAGAATGGTATTAAATTACGCTGCTGGAAAGGCTTGTTACAGATCACTAGATCTCCTCCTCATGCACTCTCCCACTCCCCTTTGGTCTAGTGAGCTAGACTACATTTATAGTAGCCTAGATGTTTAGTAACAATCATTAGCTACATATGCTTAGATCTGCCCACTTCATTGGCTCCACAATATTATGGGCAGACTCCCACAACAGTTCCACCTTTAATAACATATTCTGTTACAGAGGTCTTCGGAACTTAGCTGCTTGTCATACCCTATTACTTCCCTATAAGAAGTAACAAAAAGCATTGTCATGTGACCCATCCATGCATGAGTCATACCTCCCTATGTCTTCAAAGACTACCGGCCTCGACTCTAGGTTTATCATCATGCAGCTGCTCCTTGGCTTAAGCTAGGCTGCCTAAGGAAGACAAAGCACACTAGCTACTGATGGAATTGCCAACACAACACTTCAGTTAAGCTCCAGGCCTATATGTGAGTCACCATGGTAACAGTATTAATAGGCAGTGTACCTTTGTGGGGTCAGCACTCCCAAAGAGACAGAAGATTCCGGTATCAGAGTAGGCGTGATTTTGGGCAAGTGCAGAGTACACCAAGGGATTTCGGGTTAGCACATTAACATAAACTTGTGTGTAGCTGCATTCCTTGCCTGTCCCTGGCTCCCCAGCGGAAAATGATCCCCCACCTCCCATGGGGGAGTTTAGTACTGCATAGGTGAAAAGTCTTCGTCGAGGTACGAGCAGCTCTCCAGAGCAAGGACAACGTGGGTCAGTTCAGGAAGGGGGTTGGGTCCAACAATGGGAGGACCACTGCGGGCAGGCTGGAAGAAAAGAAAGGGTGATAACTAACTTTCCACAGAAACAAAACTTAAGTGTATACCGGTACTTGTGTCAAAGATTTGCTGTGGATAACTTCACATTAAATCAAGACACCTGCCAAAATATTGGTTAGAGTATACATCTATATGGGAGGTAAAGGGATTCTGAGGGCTATAGCTAAGTTACCAAGGCTCCTGGAGGAGCTACTAAAAAGCATGGTGAGAGATTGAATGTCTCTATCTGCAACATATTTTCAAGGATCAGCCATGGCTACTACAGGAGAGTGGAGAGACAGGCTGTGCTATTCGAAACTCACATGCGCATCGCTTGATCGTTCTGTCCGTAATTAGTGCTCATATCTTACTTACGCAGAGGTTACACAAACTCTACTAACCTGGGAGCTGCAGTAAGCCTTCCTTGGTAAAACTGTGTGGTAGACTTGTCTGATTCTTCAGGCGCCACAAATTTGAAGACGGTAGGGGACCCATAAGGACCCATACAAATTATGTACTGTTTTGTTTTGGCCATAATTCCTTACAGAAACAGAAATTAGAGAAGCCTGACATACATTTTCTTAGTTTTCACCCAATGGTATAAGTTCGTATCCTCTGTTACCCCTCCTTCATACCAAACATTAATTATATTATATTACATTACATTACATTACACCCACCTTAAATATTCACTTGGCAGAGTATATAGCGTCATTCCTAACCCAAAATTTATCTTTGCTGGCTTGTCCATGCTTAGGGACTTGGGATTCGCTAATCCCATATGCTGTTTTTTGTGGGCTTGTCTCTAGCTAGGGTTTATGCTATTACCAAAGAGACTTTGGATTCATTAGCTAATTAATATCTAATACATAGTTACTAGTTACTAAATAGCTAGATTGTTTTAACTTCTGAGTGGTTACTGCAGTTTCAGGGTACTGGATGGGTCACCTCATATTAATATGCTGTTGCAGGAATAATAAAGTGGTTTGACTTTCCCTTGTCCCTATAGCTACAGATCAGTTGATTACCAAATGTTCACTCACCAATTGCAAAATACTTCGAAATTCATTGCAGATAATGGTAGACAGCCAGCCAGTAGCTAGCTAGCCACATAGTTTCTGTTACAATGTTGGGAAGCCAGTCACAGGAAATACTGTTTGATAGTCACTACTAGATATGTAACATACAACTGCCCAGACTTTACTTAAGCTGACCTGTTGGACTAACTGCCTGTCCTCTAAGGGTACCCTAGCCAGTTCTAATACTGCTGCATTAATGACTGCTGTAAGTCATTTGAGACTGTAGGTATATGTGTACGATGACTTACAAACCATGGGTATGTTCATTTAGGTTCAAGTGGAAGAATCACCTACACCTTGCCATCTCGTTCTTCTCCCTTTGAGTGATGGGTCCTTTTCTCTTACGCGCGATTTCAGGATTGGTAAGTAGTTACAAGCTGCAAAACTGCTCTGAACAGTAAAGGCTTAAATTTACTTGTATACAATCCACTTTGGAATTCATGTATGACTGTCCCGTATGTCTCAAATATTTATCTGCCGAGAGATCATACAGGCAGTAGTAATTGCAGTGTTGCAGAGTATCGCTTTTAGTTGTTTCAGTTATAATCACATACTGTATTAGTAACAATACATTTACCCCTATAGATACGAGTGCGATTATTTCCATAATCGCACACTTTTAGTAATCGCATACTTTTTTAGTTGAACAAAGGCTGTAACTGTAGAAACTGTAATGATATGTGATTAATGTGGAATCACATGGATTCTCGTGCCATTTGGGCATAATTGCATTTGCAATAGGCAAAATTGCACTCGCTTCGCTCGTGCAATTACCTTACCTATTGCTCATGCAATTATCCCCAAATCGCACTCAAATCCATGTGATTACCCATACGAAGTACTAGTTATTTAATCAGGCATATATATTCCTGATTAATTTGAAATCCGACATCAATGTATTATCAGAAGCCCTAATATTTGTATTTCAGATACTATTGCCAAATGTTGGCTTCATTTGATCAATGATGTAAATGAAAACAGTGTGACCATTGAATGGGAGGGAACTGGGCCGGATGCAACTTTTAATCCATACACTGTCTTTAATTGTCGATTGGATGGTGGTGCTTCCGCTATATGTGAGTTGAATAGTTGACAGTACACATGCAAAGTACACTATTAACAACTGTAGCCAGAATGAGTGCAGGCTATACTGTCATAGCTTAGCTGGGGACAGATAATCTTGACCTTTGGAGATGGTAGAGTGAATAAAACCTTTTACTGCACGACAACTTTTTCAGCCTTACAGCCACATCAGGTAATTGCGAAGGACATATATAGCATTCAGAGATGGCAAAAATAGTGAAGTTAATTAAAAAAATTATTATTAGTCTGAATTCCATTTCCCTAGCTATCAGCCTTGTAGTTTCAGCTGCATAATAACCATCAGAGTTTACATTTAGCATCAACCTCTATAATCTTCAGGCTCGTCACCATATCAACTTACTGGCCTTACTCCTGGCAGTCATGAGGTCCGCATCTCAACAAGAGACACCGGAAACAGGTGCAATAGAGAGCTCGGACGTGTGGTGGAGTTTCTAATTGAAGAATTTTTTTTACCGAGGCTGTGTATCTTAATTGTAGAACTACATAGTGCTAGCTAGATGTGTAGTTGTACCTAAGTAACTTTTTGCTTTATTTTGTAATCCAGATTGAGATCTTGTAGCTATGCCACTAGCTTTAATACGTAGTTTTGCCACTTTTCTGTAAGTTACTATTTAGGTCTCGCATGCATGCCAACCACCACCCTATGGAGCTACTGTGTTATAGTACAGGGCTACAAGCCACAGGTTGTATGGAATACTATAATTATGCATCCCTGTGCTTGGGGGCTGGTACGATTTCACATAGATGAATAGATATACAGCAGAAGGTCAGGCTACAGAGACTGATGAGGGGTGTTGGTGAGGGTAAGGGCATTATTGAGGGTGCTGGTGAGGGTGTTGGGGCTGGCTCTTCACCAGACCACTGTGGCCGGCTCTTTACCAGACCACTGGGGCTGGCTTTTTACCAGACCACTGGGGCTGGCTCTTCACCAGACCATTGGGGCTGGCTCTTCACCAGACCACTGGGGCCGGCTTTTCGCCAGACCACTGGGGCTGGCTCTTTACCAGACCACTGGGGCCAGCTTTTCACCAGACCACTGGGGCCGGCTCTTCACCAGACCACTGGGGCTGGTTCTTTACCAGACTACTAGTACTGCATGGGGCCGGCTCTTTACCAGACCACTGGGGCCGGCTCTTCATCACCACAAGGGCTGGCTTTTTAGAACCAAAGCACTGGGGTTGGCTCCTCATGACCAGGGCGAACTCTTCACTGGGTTGGTTGTTAACCGCACCAGTTGTCACAGTGTAAAACCTTTTGCTTAATAGATAGCTATGCAAAAATGCAAAACTATATAATCGCTAGTCTAATTAGCTATGTACATGCAGGACACAACTGAAGCTATACACTCTCAAGTGTATAGCTAGCTAAATGTAAAGTTCAGCAAAGTCTTCAATGCATGGGGAGCTACAGGAGAGAACTTCTTTTTACAGCTTCTGCTGGCAGACATTTTGAACCATGCATCAGTGCATCAGAAGCACAGGGACCCACTCTTCACTGATTGCATAAGCTAATGAGTGCGTGATCTCATTAGGTTTATATGCATGATCTCATTAGGTTTCCATTCAAGCTCACTAATTACCATGATATGGATGTGTGACCTACTATAGCTAAAGCATTTAATAAGACCAGTTCTAAACACTTCACTTATATTTAATACTAGTAGCTAGTTTTTTGTACAACAGGTGTGGTTGTTGTTGTTTAAGCCACATAACGTTAATTGGGTCTACTCCTAAATCACCACATGTGATAAATGATACCAGGCCTACCCTGTGATTACATAACGTGACACACATGAAGCAGGGGAAAAGGCTAGTTTGAACTATATGTTATATTTGTACCATGGGTTTCTACTGAACATGGGATTGTACCCTTCGTGCAGTTTTATGTATTCCCTCGGGCTTCGCCCTCGGGAATACATAAAACTGCACTCAGGGTACAATCCCATGTACAGTAGAAACCCATGGTACAGATGACTTGTGCTAGAGTTTTTATAGTGCACCCACTAATTGTGCTTTGAAAATGTTTTTGTAGATAATTAATTTCACAGTTATGAGAAGAAGCCTCAGTAGCCTAGCAACCCTCATGTACCCTAGGGTACATGAATGTACCCTGGCTTCAAAGGTTCAGCTTCTGTACATGGGATTTGTGCACTGTGGCGGCGCCTTTCATACACCCACGCACTATGGTACAAGCTGCTTTGGCTCGTGCTGTTTATATATGTAGTAGTCTATGCAAAAATGCAAAACTATATAATCGCTAGTCTAATTAGCTATGTACATGCAGGACACAACTGAAGCTATACACTCTCAAGTGTATAGCTAGCTAAATGTAAAGTTCAGCAAAGTCTTCAATGCATGGGGAGCTACAGGAGAGAACTTCTTTTTACAGCTTCTGCTGGCAGACATTTTGAACCATGCATCAGTGCATCAGAAGCACAGGGACCCACTCTTCACTGATTGCATAAGCTAATGAGTGCGTGATCTCATTAGGTTTATATGCATGATCTCATTAGGTTTCCATTCAAGCTCACTAATTACCATGATATGGATGTGTGACCTACTATAGCTAAAGCATTTAATAAGACCAGTTCTAAACACTTCACTTATATTTAATACTAGTAGCTAGTTTTTTGTACAACAGGTGTGGTTGTTGTTGTTTAAGCCACATAACGTTAATTGGGTCTACTCCTAAATCACCACATGTGATAAATGATACCAGGCCTACCCTGTGATTACATAACGTGACACACATGAAGCAGGGGAAAAGGCTAGTTTGAACTATATGCTGCTTTGGCTCGTGCTGTTTATATATGTAGTAGTCTGCTCAGTAAATTATGCCCTCTATTGAAGTCTGTACTGAGAGTAGGACTGTCCTTCTACTCTACTAGCTACATGTATTCCAGGTCATGTATTTGTCCCGTAGCTATTTGTGAGTTATTTAGCTACACCGCATGCATGGCTGTAGCTACAATTCCAGATCATAGCACTCTACTATGGATGTCCAGACCAACAATCCCAGACCAGATGCCGGATAAAAAAATTAAATTTGACAGTTACTTGTATAGCTTCTGATGAGGGTGATTGATATCATCCTCACTACATCCTCTCTTCCACCCTCATCGGTGTCTTTGTAAAGTATGGCTTTATGGTGTAAGGTAGCTGCACGGTAGTTACCGCAGCAGCTGTTCAGTATAGGGGAATTACGAAATAATAATATTATACCGCAAACTTGCATTGCTTGGTGTACAATTGGAACCAAGATGTCTGGGTGCCCGAGACTAGTGAGGAAGCGCGCCTACGCAGATGGTTAAAATTTTATTACGTATCGTGCCACATGGGCAGCAGACCGGCGCTGATTTTGCCGATGTGGCATCATCTATATTTAATTTAGCAACTATCTTTACCGCATCAAAGTGGCTACCGTACTGGTAGAGAGCCGGTAATCACGAGCCAGGCTCAGCGTATGCACTTCCTGCCGCCTCTCTAGCCGCAGCGCTGCTGCATATATAAATACAAATCATGCACTCACAATTTAATAGCTGGCACACAACTCGAGACCGAGATGGACCTGCCAGTGTTTGCACTGTTTTGCATTTTTACTGCAACTCTTCACTGCTCCAGTGCACAGAGTGGAAGTGGAGATTTAGGATTTGAAGATGGAAGTGGTAAGATATTTGATGTAGTATATACAGCTATTTTGTTATACTGCACGATTTTGAGCACGTGCCTTGAGAAGCGTGACGGCCATACGTCGCTTCAGTGGGCCTAGGCCCGGCGCCCGTAGCCGCGCCTCTATACTTGGGCCCTATGTGGATCTCAGCCATTGCGCAATAATCGCGAGCTAAAATTAGCGGGACATGTCGTGGGACAGCAGCCAAAACTGGGACGGTTGAACCATAATCGTGGCGTGCGACTAAGACTGCGTGCGCGAGACTAATTCACGCCTCGAAAAGCAGGTATGCAACTTTAGCAGACTTACTCTAGCGCGACTACCGGTATTTGAGGAGGCTATCAGATGGCAACGAATGAACGATAGTCTTCTGGTAAAATCTGACGTAAACGCCGTTTCGCCGTACACACCTTCAACTTGCACACGGCACTTATAATGCTTCCGGACGCGCCACACTCTTCAGTAGTGTCCTTATGGCTTATCTTGCGCAGTTAGAAATTGCATGCACTTGAGGAAAAACGTTGCCACTAATTGCGAGAACTGTTCATCAATGGCTTTCTCTCTGCACAGAACCTGTCACCACGATAGGCCTGGAATTTGACAGCTATACAGTCAATGAAGGAGACTCGGTACAGGTGTGTGTACAGGTCATGAATGGAACCCTCAACACAGTTATCGTACTCGAACTAAGAACAGCAAGCTCTCTCAATTCGGGGACGCCAGGTATGCATAATATGAATACATAAGGATGTTGTCCTGCAGTTAATACTATGTTAGGAGTCCTTGTTATCATTGCTTTCTTCATTATAGCTACTCCCGGTGTGGATTGGAGGGTCACATCTGGACGACTAGCATTTAACGAAATCAGAACTTACCAGTGTCTTTCCATCAGCACTCTATCTGATCGTACATTCCTTGAAGGTACCGAGACATTTATCATTCAACTGCAAGCATTCAATCTATTTTTACCACCGTCTGTGGAACTGGCAAGAACCAATGCAACTGTATTCATACTGGATGATGGTATGTCACATTAGCTAGACAGATTTTTTTGTGATACTGATGGTAAGACGCACAGCTATGTATGTCTTGTTATTTTACATTTAATTTACCAAACTAACACAGAAGTGGAAATTGGCTTCAATCGGTCCAGTTACACAGTGAGTGAAGGGGATGATTCTGTGAGTGTGTGTGTCTCGGTGGTTTTATCTGGTAGTCTACTGAGGCCAGTGAAGGTGACTGTGAACACTGAGGATGGCACAGCTACAGGTCAGTACCAGACACTGTTATCCAATAATATGCATACCTTGTAATGTGCTAGATATCCATGCCATGTACATGAACTATATTTTACTACTGCCCATTTAGTAAAACTTGCAATTATAAGCAAAAAGCGTCCTGAGCTAATTGAATATAATATCCAGGTGAAAATAATTATCCACCATGCATAGTCCTAGCGGGATCTATACCTGACTCTGAGATATCAAAGAGTCTCTAAACTACAGTATCGCTGCATGGTGGTACAGAAATTTCAACTATCTGATAATCATAGCTGCTAACATTCTCTCCTCAGCTCCATTTGATTATATTGCAACATCTGCCGAACTCACTATCACAACAAGTTCAGCCTGTGTCAGCATTCCCCTTGTTGAAGATGGGTCTCATGACACCATCAATGGTGGGATGTTTTTCAGTGTTGTTCTTGAATCGAATGATTCAGACGTGACTTTTACACGAGGTGGTGATCGGGTTTCTGTGAACATCCAGGAGAATGATGGTGAGTAAAATTATATCCATGTTCATACACAGATAACATGAATCTATGATTCTATGGTAGCATGTGATAAACAATTGTCTTACTGCAATGATTGTAGTGTTGGTGATTGGATTGGAGAGAGAAAGTTACACAGTGAGTGAAACCACTCATGTGGAGAATGTATCCAGCAGTGGCAATACAACAGGTGAAAACACTACAGTGGTTCAACAGACAAGTGTACGAGTGTGTGCTGTGGTCTTTGATGGTACTATAGAGGCTGGTACAAATGTCCTTGTGCGATTCAGTACTCAGAGTGGCAATGCTACTGGTTCAGGTTAGTAATTAACCTGTGCACACAATGATCATTACCTAATATGACCATCTAGTGAGTTAAATTACTTAAGTTGACAAACCATATAGAAAGCAGTAATCTAGTGAACCTCATATGTTCAATTTTTACCTTGTAACCATGGCTGTGTATACATAATCAACCCCTATACTCAGAACGGGGCACGTAGAATAATTTGTATGGAATGTGGACGAAACTGTTTTATCTCTGCACAGATGTTTATTTTATTAATAAAGAAGTTAGCATTTCCGAGAATGGGACAGGATGTGTAGATATTCAAGCAAGGGACGACGATATCATGGAAGGTCCAGAACAATTCTTTGTGACTCTATCAGTTCCCTTTGGTACCAGTGGAATAGTCATCAGACCAAACAGAGCTACAGTAACCATTCTGGATGATGGAGATGGTATGTGTAAACCTAAGACTTGAAGTAATACATGACATAGTTACTTGAAAATCAACTGTAATTAGTGTCTATGTAAATATATTATGTTTGCCTACATGTATTGTATTAACGGGTACTGTTCCTAATATAATGGATGCAGCGATCATGATTGGCCTGGAGTTTGATAGCTATACAGTGAACGAAGGATATTCAGTATATGTGTGTGTACGAGTTAGGAATGGACGCCTCAGCAGTACTGTAACACTCCAATTACGAACATCATCATCATTCAGTTCTGAGGCACCAGGTATGCGTGTACATTGATGATGCTCTCCTACAAGTATTACACTTGATTGTACATGTCTTGCATTATTTTGCAGCTACTTCTAGTGTGGACTACACAAGTGTTACACCATTTAGCACACTTGGAAGGCTAAGATTTAACAGCTTTACAAGCCGCCAGTGTAGTTATATTAGAACTAGATATGATGCAATAGTTGAAGGCACTGAGGACTTCCTTGTTCAATTACAGACGAGCAATTCTCTTCCCTCTTCTGTGGAACTGGCAAGAACCAACGCAACTATATTCATAACGGACAATGATGGTATGTTGTGTGGTATAGATAGCAAGTATGGTTTTTGATGTCCTGATGTATGTCTACAAATTTTACATACTACGTAGCTGTGGAAATTGGCTTTGATCGGACCAGTTACTCAGCCAATGAAGGGGATGATTCTGTGGAAGTGTGTGTTGTTATTACACGAGGCAGTCTCCAGAGGCCTGTACAGGTGACTGTGAAGACTGAGGATGACATAGCTACAGGTTGGTAGCAGAAAACTGTGGCTTTATTAGATGGTTTACCATTACTAGTACTGATGCAATTTTTGTTGGCAATTATAATGCAAAACTCTTGTCAGCTTGTATGATGTCAGCATAGGAGTAACTTATTTTTCACCAACGTTTTACCAAGAACTGATATTATGAATGCTCTCTTCCTCAGCTCCTGATGATTACATCACAACATCCACAGAGCTCACTGTCAATAGCACACGTGGACGTTCCTGTGTCAATATCACTCTTGTTGATGATGAATTGTATGATAACATAATATCCTTCAGGGTTGTTCTTGCATCGAATGATTCAGCAGTGACTCTTACTCGAGACCGTAGTCGTGTTTCGGTGAACATTCATGAGAGTGATGGTTAGTAATATACTAGACTAGTATTTATGTAGTAGAACACATAAACTGATACTGCTTTAATATGACATAGTGTTGGTGATTGGATTGGAGAGGGAAAGTTACACAGTGACTGAATCCATCCGTTTGGTGAATGTATCTAGCAGTGGCAATACAACAGGTGAAAACACTACAGTGGTTCAACAGACAAGTGTACGAGTGTGTGCTGTGGTCTTGAATGGCACAATAGCAACTGGAGCAAATGCACTTGTGAGATTCAGTACTCAGAGTGGCAGTGCTACATGCACGAATCAAGGTTAGTATACACTTGTCTAGATAGTTTAATATATCTATATCAAGCAAACTCTCAATAACTTATACTGCAACAACTAGCAGATTATTATAATTTCTATTGTCTATAAATCAGTTATCACTGCAGACTGTACTAATGAGAATGTGCGTCTAGTGGGTGGCTCAACACCTCGTGAGGGACGTGTGGAGGTATGTTTTAATGGAAGATGGGGGACAGTGTGTGATGATGGATGGAGCAATCAAGATGCAGCAGTTGTGTGCGGGCAGCTGGGATACTCTTCTATAGGTAAGACATCTCACTGATAAGTTAAATGCTCAAACAGTCCATTATATGAAGGTTACATTCTTTGCTGTGTAGGTGCTAGTGCAAGGTTTCGTGCAATTTTTGGTAGGGGTACTGGACCAATCTGGCTGGATGATGTGCGATGCACTGGAGCTGAATCCAGACTTACTGACTGTAGGCATCTTGGTATTGGTGTTACTCGGTTCTGTAGTCACTCTGAGGATGCTGGTGTTGTTTGCCAAGGTAAATCCAGGTTAGTATAGACTTGTCTAGATAGTTTAATATATCTATATCAAGCAAACTCTCAATAACTTATACTGCAACAACTAGCAGATTATTATAATTTCTATTGTCTATAAATCAGTTATCACTGCAGACTGTACTAATGAGAATGTGCGTCTAGTGGGTGGCTCAACACCTCGTGAGGGACGTGTGGAGGTATGTTTTAATGGAAGATGGGGGACAGTGTGTGATGATGGATGGAGCAATCAAGATGCAGCAGTTGTGTGCGGGCAGCTGGGATACTCTTCTATAGGTAAGACATCTCTCTGATAAGTTAAATGCTCAAACAGTCCATTATATGAAGGTTACATTCTTTGCTGTGTAGGTGCTAGTGCAAGGTTTCGTGCAATTTTTGGCAGGGGTACTGGATCAATCTGGCTGGATTATGTGCGATGCACTGGAGCTGAATCCAGACTTGCTGACTGTAGGCATCTTGGTATTGGTGTTACTCGGTTCTGTAGTCACTCTGAGGATGCTGGTGTTGTTTGCCAAGGTAAAGCTATGCATGGTCATTCATAAAATTTATAAAGCTAGTGCAAGTAGCTACATATGCAGCCTATGACTCTCAGGCCTACTACAAAATTTCCCCTTTTGAATGTAATTATCAATAATCACCCCCACCAGAATCTGTAGTCATTTTGAGGATGCTGGTGTTGTTTGCCGAGGTATAGGCATGGTCATTCATAAAGCTACCTTTTTAGGATTTTGGGAAATTGTGTAGTAGACACTGAAAGTCACAGACAGCTCACTGTATACGTAATAAGTTACCTATGATCACCCCATACCGGTATGTGCACATGCAATCATTTATAAGCCTATCCTTTTATATATTAGTGTGCAGTCTGTAATTACCTCTCAGGGCAAAGTTTCCCAATATCTTTTGGTATGTAGATTTTTTTTACACTTCTGTGGGTAAATTTACTGCTATCATCCACAATTCAGATCATAGTACGAATACAGAGCATTACTGACATGCCTTTTCACAGGTATAGGTAGCAGCTGTGTTAGTAATGGTGATTACACCAGTCTTGATGACAGAGAAGTTCGTATTTTTGAGAATGGGACGGGGTGTGTGGATATTCAAGTGAGAGATAACAATATTGCAGAAGACCCAGAACAATTCTTTGTGACTCTGTCAGTTCCGTTTGGTACACGAGGAGTTACTATCCAGCAACCACGAGCCACAGTAACTATCCTGGATGATGGGGACGGTATGTGTGAAAGACTTAAGCCCTCAATTATCTATTGACAGTCAATATCCATCGATTTATACTTTATTATTCTCTTAATGAATGCAGAACCTGCCATGCTGGGCCTGGAGTTTGACAACTATACAGTTACTGAAGGAAATTCAGTGCAGGTGTGTGCACGGGTTATGAATGGACTCCTCAGCAGTACTATAACACTCCAACTGAACACAGCATCGCCACTCAATTCTGATTCACCAGGTATAGTGTATCAGTAATATTGTCCTGCAAATATTACGATTTTATTGTTTTCATTCCAGCTACCGCTGATGTGGACTATTCCAGTATATTCACATCTGGAAGGCTGACATTTAACAGTTTTAGTACCCGCCAGTGTACTACCATCAGTACTAGATCTGATTCACAAGTAGAAAGTACAGAGGACTTCCTTGTTCAATTGCAAATGATCGGTCCTCTTTCCCCAATTGTGAAACTGGCAAGGACAAATGTGACTGTATTCATATTGGATAACGATGGTATGTACATTATAATAGATACAATGAATACTGAATTCTAAACTGACAATCTTATACTATAATTGGTGTGTTCTAAGCATTAAATGTCTGTAGTCACAGTTTTTTAATGAAAAGTTGACTACATAATTATTAATTCATGAGGGGCTACAATGGTACTAAGGCTAGTATCCATTTTATAAAATCAGAAGCTATACCTCTACGTGCTGATACAGACTACATCTTAATATCCCACATATTATGTAGAAGTGGAAATTGGCTTTGATCGGACCAGTTACTCAGCCAATGAAGGGGATGATTCTGTGGAAGTGTGTTTTGCTATTACACGTGGCAGTCTGCAGAGGTCTGTGCAGGTGACTGTGAAGACTGAGGATGGTACAGCTACAGGTTGGTAGCACAAAATTTACTGTTAGCTAATTAGGTCTACCTTGCAACTGTATCATTGAGTCAATTTACTTTGGCAATAATAATGCCAGACTCTTGTCAGCTTGTATATATGATGTCATGTGACCCAATTTCCTATAGTATTGTAACTTGATATGCCCTCCAGCACCAATATTAATTAAGAACTAATAATATTATTATGAATGCTCTCTTCCTCAGCTCCTGATAATTACATCACAACATCCACAGAGCTCACTGTCAATAGCACACGTGGACGTTCCTGTGTCAATATCACTCTTGTTGATGATGAATTGTATGATAACATAATATCCTTCAGGGTTGTTCTTGCATCGAATGATTCAGCAGTGACTCTTAGTCGAGACCGTAGTCGTGTTTCGGTGAACATTCATGAGAGTGATGGTTAGTAATATACTAGACTAGTATTTATGTAGTAGAACACATAAACTGATACTGCTTTAATATGACATAGTGTTGGTGATTGGATTGGAGAGGGAAAGTTACACAGTGACTGAATCCATCCGTTTGGTGAATGTATCTAGCAGTGGCAATACAACAGGTGAAAACACTACAGTGGTTCAACAGACAAGTGTACGAGTGTGTGCTGTGGTCTTGAATGGCACAATAGCAACTGGAGCAAATGCACTTGTGAGATTCAGTACTCAGAGTGGCAGTGCTACATGCACGAATCAAGGTTAGTATACACTTGTCTAGATAGTTTAATATATCTATATCAAGCAAACTCTCAATAACTTATACTGCAACAACTAGCAGATTATTATAATTTCTATTGTCTATAAATCAGTTATCACTGCAGACTGTACTAATGAGAATGTGCGTCTAGTGGGTGGCTCAACACCTCGTGAGGGACGTGTGGAGGTATGTTTTAATGGAAGATGGGGGACAGTGTGTGATGATGGATGGAGCAATCAAGATGCAGCAGTTGTGTGCGGGCAGCTGGGATACTCTTCTATAGGTAAGACATCTCACTGATAAGTTAAATGCTCAAACAGTCCATTATATGAAGGTTACATTCTTTGCTGTGTAGGTGCTAGTGCAAGGTTTCGTGCAATTTTTGGTAGGGGTACTGGACCAATCTGGCTGGATGATGTGCGATGCACTGGAGCTGAATCCAGACTTGCTGACTGTAGGCATCTTGGTATTGGTGTTACTCGGTTCTGTAGTCACTCTGAGGATGCTGGTGTTGTTTGCCAAGGTAAAGCTATGCATGGTCATTCATAAAATTTATAAAGCTAGTGCAAGTAGCTACATATGCAGCCTATGACTCTCAGGCCTACTACAAAATTTCCCCTTTTGAATGTAATTATCAATAATCACCCCCACCAGAATCTGTAGTCATTTTGAGGATGCTGGTGTTGTTTGCCGAGGTATAGGCATGGTCATTCATAAAGCTACCTTTTTAGGATTTTGGGAAATTGTGTAGTAGACACTGAAAGTCACAGACAGCTCACTGTATACGTAATAAGTTACCTATGATCACCCCATACCGGTATGTGCACATGCAATCATTTATAAGCCTATCCTTTTATATATTAGTGTGCAGTCTGTAATTACCTCTCAGGGCAAAGTTTCCCAATATCTTTTGGTATGTAGATTTTTTTTACACTTCTGTGGGTAAATTTACTGCTATCATCCACAATTCAGATCATAGTACGAATACAGAGCATTACTGACATGCCTTTTCACAGGTATAGGTAGCAGCTGTGTTAGTAATGGTGATTACACCAGTCTTGATGACAGAGAAGTTCGTATTTTTGAGAATGGGACGGGGTGTGTGGATATTCAAGTGAGAGATGACAATATTGCAGAAGACCCAGAACAATTCTTTGTGACTCTGTCAGTTCCGTTTGGTACACGAGGAGTTACTATCCAGCAACCACGAGCCACAGTAACTATCCTGGATGATGGGGACGGTATGTGTGAAAGACTTAAGCCCTCAATTATTTGTTGACAGTCATTGTCCATCGATTTATGCTGATTATTGTTCTATTAATGAATGCAGAACCTGCCATGCTGGGCCTGGAGTTTGACAACTATACAGTTAATGAAGAAAATTCAGTGCAGGTGTGTGCACAAGTCATGAGTGGAGTCCTCAGCAGTACTATAACACTCCAACTGGACACAGCATCGCCACACAATTCTAATTCGCCAGGTATAGTGTAATAATGATGTTGCCCCACAGATATTACACTTTTATTATTTCCATTACAGCTACTGCTGATGTGGACTATTTCAGTATACCTGGTAGAGTCACATCTGGA
Source organism: Phakellia ventilabrum (assembly GCA_963921505.1). Lineage (NCBI taxonomy): Eukaryota > Metazoa > Porifera > Demospongiae > Axinellida > Axinellidae > Phakellia > Phakellia ventilabrum. The sequence goes on along the minus strand of OY997401.1, from coordinate 4,618,266 downwards.
AGGCTGACATTTAACAGCTTTAGTACCCGCCAGTGTACTACCATCAGCACTAGGTTTGACTCACGTGTGGAAAGTACAGAAGACTTCGTTGTTCAATTGCAAATGATCGGTTCTCTTCCCTCAACTGTGAAACTGGCAAGGACAAATGCAACTGTATTCATATTGGATAACGATGGTATGTACATTATAATGAATACAGTGAATTCTGAATTCTAAACTGCCTATCTTATACTGTGATTGCTGTGTTCCAAGCATAAAAGGTCTGTAGTCGCAGTTGTTTAATGAAAAGTTGACTGTGTAATTGTTACTGGTTTGTGAGGGGCTACATGGTGCTGAGGCTGGTATTCATTTTATAAATTCCAAATTAAGCTGTACCCATATGTGCTGATATCGACTACATCTTAATATCCCACATATAGAAGTGGAAATTGGCTTTGATCGGTTCAATTACTCAACCAACGAAGGGGATGATTCTGTGGACGTGTGTGTTGCTATTACACGTGGCAGTCTCCAGAGGCCTGAGTCTGTACAGGTGACTGTGAAGACTGAGGATGGCACAGCTACAGGTTGGTAGCAGAAAGTTGTGGCTTTATTGCATGGTTTACCGTTAGCTACTTAGGTCTATCTTGTAAGTGTATTATTTAGTCACCCAATTTCCTATAGTATAGGAGTAACTTGATTCGATCTCCAACACTAATATTATGCTAAGAACTGATATTATGAATGCTCTCTTCCTCAGCTCCTAATGATTACATCACAACATCCACAGAGCTCACTGTCAATAGCACACGTGAAAGTTTCTGTGTCAATATCACTCTTGTTGATGATGAACTTCATTTTGGTGGAATGTCCTTCTGGGTTGTTCTTGCCTCGAATGACCCAGCAGTGACTCTTAGTCGAGCTCATAGTCGTGTTTTGGTGTATATTCATGAGAATGATGGTTAGTAATATACTAGTGGTATTTTTGTAGTAGAACACTTAAATTGATATCATATTTATAATGACATAGTGTTGGTGATTGGATTGGAGAGTGAAAGTTACACAGTGAGTGAAACTACTCGTGTGGTGACTGTATCTAGCAGTGGCAACACAACTGGTGAAAACACTACAGTGGTTCAACAGACAAGTGTACAAGTGTGTGCTGTGGTCTTGAATGGCACAATAGCAACTGGAGCAAGTGCACTTGTGAGATTCAGTACTCAGAGTGGCAGTGCTAGTGGTACTGTAATATGTGCAAATCCAGGTTAGTGTAACGTGAAGACTTGTCAAAGTAGTTTAATGTACTGGAGAACCCTGCTATCTATGAAGAAAGTTTATTGCACAAACTCTCAATAGCTTATATATACTGCAATAACTAACAGATTATTATAATTTATATTGTCTTTGTTTGAAATAGCTATCACTACAGACTGTATTAGTGGGAATGTGCTCATAGTGTCTAGTGTATATGTCCAGGTTAGTATAGCTTAGAGATAGTTTTATATACTGGGGAACCCTGCTATCTATATATACGAGATAGTTTAATGCACAAACTCTCAATAGTTTATACTGCATCAACTAGCAGTTATTATTATATTTATATATGTGTATAAAATTAGCTACCACTGCAGCTACATGTACTAGAGGGAATGTGCGTCTAGTAGGTGGCTCAACACCTCGAGAGGGACGTGTGGAGGTATGTCTTAATGGAAGATGGGGGACAGTGTGTGGTGATTTTTGGGGCACTCAAGATGCAGCAGTTGTGTGCAGGCAGCTGGGACACTCTCCTATAGGTAAGACATCTGACTGATAAGTTATATGAAGGACTAGCTAATAGACTGTATTTTATTCTGTTCTTTGCTATTGTAGGTGCTATTGCAAGAACACGTGCATATTTTGGTAGGGGTACTGGATCAATCTGGGAGGTGCACTGTAGTGGAACGGAGTCCGGACTTGCTGACTGTAGATACAATAGACCTGGATTCTGGAGCTACTGTAGTCATTCTGATGATGCTGGTGTTATCTGCCAAGGTATATATTATAGGCATGGTCATTTATAAAAGCTATCCTTTTTAGTGAGCAGTCTGTGACTCTCAGGGTTTACTACAAAACTTTCTGTAATCTTTTAGCATGTTTAATGGCAAAGTTTTGTAGCTAATTGCATGCCCACCCCACACACCCATATAAGTACTGTTGGTGAATTTTCTGCTATTATCCAGTGAATCAGATCAGAGTATGAATACATAGCCACATTCATGCACTGACATTATCTCTTTTCACAGCTGGTAGCTGCAATGGTGATTACAGCAATCTTGATAACAGAGAAGTTCATATTTTTGAGAATGGGAAGGGGTGTGTGGACATTCAAGCGAGAGATGACAATATTGCAGAAGGCCCAGAACAATTCTTTGTGACTCTGTCAGTTCCGTTTGGTACACGAGGAGTTACTATCCGACGACCACGAGCCACAGTAACTATCCTGGATGATGGGGACGGTATGTGTGAAAATGGTGGCAATATATCAAACATTCTTTAAGTCTGTCTATACACTTACTAATTCAATAGATGTAGAACCCGTCATACTGGATCTGGAGTTTGAGAACTATACAGTTACTGAAGAAAACTCAGTGCGGGTGTGTGCACAACTTATGAATGGACATCTCCTCAACAGTACTATAACGCTCCAACTACGCACAATGTCACCACTCCATTCTGATTCACCAGGTAGCTATGGTGTATTAGTAATACTGTTCTGCAAATATTACAGTTTATTATTTTTCATTTCAGCTACAGCTGATGAGGACTATACCAGTATACCAGAACTATACCAGTATAATACTAGTATAATACCTACTAGCTACATATTGAGTGGAAGGCTGACATTTATCAGTTTTATTACCAACCAGACAGAGTGTATTACCATCAGCACGTTTTTTGATTTACAAGTGGAGGGTACAGAGGACTTCCTTGTTCAATTGCAGATGATCGGTCCTCTTCCCCCGAATGTGAAACTGGCAAGGACAAATGCAACTGTATTCATATTGGATAACGATGGTATGTTGCAGTAGATATGGTAATAGTGTTTACTTCTCTACATGTATAGCAAGAGTTGAAGTGGATGACAGAGTTAACCTTTTAACTATTCATTGCTTAATTTGCAGATTTGGTGATTGATTTTCAACCATACAGTTACACAGCTAATGAGAATGATGATTTTGTAGAGGTGTGTGCAGTTATTACACGAGGATTTCTACCGACATCACGGTTTGTACAAGTGACTCTAAACACTCGTGATGGAACAGCAACAGGTTGGTATGCCTAGCAGTATGAATACTGATTAATCTTCAGTGAGGAAATCAATACAGTGAATTTACAATCTTGAATTCTTGTCTTCAGCTCCAGATGATTACAATGCAACATCTGCAGAGCTCACATTTAGTAGAGTACTTACAAGAGCCTGTGTTCGTATTGGCCTGGTTGATGACGAGTTTCATGCATTTCGTAGGAAGTTCTTTTCGGTTATTCTTGAGTCAAACGATTCAGCAGTGTCTCTCAGATATTTGGATTTTGCTTCAGTGACTATCCATGAGGATGAGGGTAATGAAATTTTAATATATTATATTATTGTATGATTCATGTCAGACTGTTTCCAATTGCAATAGTGTTGGTGATTGGATTAGAGAGACTAAACTACACAGTGACTGAAGCTATCCATGTAGTGAATGTGTCCAGCGGTGACAACACAAGTGAAGTCACAGTGGTTCAACAGACAAGTGTTGAAGTGTGTGCAGTGGTGCTGAATGGTACAATACAGGAAAATTCCAATGCCAATGCAGTTGTGAGATTCAGCACTCAAAGTTACACAGCAACAGGTTCAAGTTAGTAGTACCCAGTTTGCTAACGTGTGATATCAGATCTCAACAAGATTTTGACAACTACGGCCTTTTCAAAACCTAAGCATTACCTATGAATTGAAGGGAAGTAAGCATGTAGAGTGTCAAGAACTGATGATCCCATCACATATAATTGCTGTTTTGGTGGATTTCCAAATTGTTATAAACATGGACGTTTCAGTCTTAAGACAGGCATGTAATTTAAAAGCGTAGCCTTACTCATTCACACAGGTTATTCCTTTGGAGGTGGTGATTTTACCAGTTTTATTGGAAGGCGGGTCACCATCTCTGAGAATGGGACAGGATGTGTGAGTGTTCAAGTGAGGGACGATTCAAGAACAGAAGCTCCAGAACAGTTCTTTGTGACTTTATCAGCTCCCTTTGGCAGTGGAATTACTATACAGCAACCCAGCACAGCTACAGTAACCATTCTGGATGATGGCGACGGTATGCTTAATCCTGTACATACCTGAATTGATATTTGTATGTGCTGTATTGTAATGTATGATTTATACCAGATTTTGTCCAATTGCATTAGCATTTGTGATTGGATTAGAGAGAGAAAATTACACAGTGACTGAAGCGATCCGTGTGAATGTGTCCAGCAGTGGCAACACAAGTGAAGTCACAGTGGTTCAACAGACAAGTGTTGAAGTGTGTGCAGTGGTGCTGAATGGTACAATACAGGAAAAGGCTAATGCGCTTGCACTAGTGACATTTAGCACTCAAAATGGCACAGCAACAGGTTCAAGTTAGTAACTTTTGTACGCATAAATCTCATCAAGGTTTTGACAACCACGGGCATTTTATAACCAAGCATACCTAATCCCTGAGTGAACAGAAGGGAAGTAAGCATGCAGGGTGTCAAAACCTCCAGTAAACAATTAATTATTAATTATATCCCCAACTGGCATAGATCCACCAGTTTTTGTGGGAAAAGGCCAGTAGAGGAGGCTAACTGTTTGGCAGTGATGTTTATGACTGTCTTTTTTCAGTCTTAGACAGCCTCATTCATATCATGAGTATTCACACCCTTAATACTCTCCATGACAATAAGTAAGAGAAAAGCCTAACACTTCATGAATATCTATGCATATGTCTGTCTGTCTGTCTGTTTGCCTGTTGGTTTCTTTGTCTGCATGTGTACTCATATATCTGTAGAAATACATAGATGATCATAAATCCTTAATTAGAATGTGATTTCACTACACGACTAATATCATTCCGCAATTTTACTACCGCTGTGCTTTCCAAGTGCATGCAGTTATTAACATGATTGTTTCAGTCTTAATGTGGTCTTGCTCATTCATACAGCTCCATTCAGTTATGAAGATGGTGCGGATTTTACCAGTTTTACTGGAAGGCAACTCACCATCTCTGAGAATGGGACAGGATGCGTGAGTGTTCAAGTGAGGGACGATTCAACAACAGAAGCTCCAGAACAGTTCTTCGTGACTCTATCAGCTCCCTTTGGCAGTGGAATTACCATCCAGCAACCCAGCCAAGCTACAGTAACCATTGTGGATGATGATGGTATGTATAAAAACTCTAACCTGTTACATGGTATATTCAGTGATTTGACTTATTTCCTGCACTTGACATATCACATGAACAAATGGATGCAGTCGCAGTTTTTGGGTTTACACGAACAGAATACTCAATTACTGAAGGTGGCAGTGTGTCTGTAACTCTTGACGTTCTGCAAGGATCTTTGGGGGATTTACGTTTGAATGTACAGGTCTTCAGTGTGGATCATAGTGCTACTAGTATACGTAAGTTCACTTGAAAATGGTTTGTATTGTAGTATACTTTGTAGCTTATTGCACAGGTTACTGTGGTCACTACCAATTTTGACTGCATGCTTAATTCTCAGTATGCAATAGCAACACTCTTTATATGCAGGCAATTTTCTATTATCACAGATCCTCAGGACTATTGGCCTCTCAATACAACAGTAACCAGCCAACTCTCATACAATCAGTATGACTATCCTCAGGACTGTTGGCCTCTCAATACAACAGAAACCAGCCAACTCTCATATGACTATCCTCAGGACTGTTGGCCTCTCAATACAACAGAAACCAGCCAACTCTCATACAATCAGTATGACTATCCATCTGGCACTAGATCTTCAAACAGTTTTCAGATAACTACAGTTGAAGATGAGGTGGACGAAGACCCAGAGACCTTTCTCCTCAGACTGGAGCTGGCTGAGGATAATGACAATATTCTCATTCCATTCTCACTGATGGATCAGGCAGTGGTTACAGTTCTGGATGACGATGGTGTGTATCTGTGCAATAAGTTATATATGCCTATTTAGCTACTGCATGTAGAATGAATACTGACACATATATAATTATGGCATGCTGCTAGACCTTTCTCCCTCCTTTGTAGCACTTTTCTGTAAGCATACATATCACACACAAGAACTGAGTAGCTACAGATTCATAGCAACTAACGCTTGAGTATTGCTATACATTCACTGTTATCTGCAGGAATCACTGTTGGATTGGAAGACACTGACTACAGTGTGCCTGAAAATGCAGGGATGGTTGAGATATGTGTAGTTTTGGTGGATGGAGCTCTTGAGAGAACAGCTAACGTCACTTTATCAATTATAGATGGCTCAGCCATAGGTAATTTGCAAAAGTCACTTTCTGCAAAGCAGTACAGTGGGCTTATAGCTACTTGTAACTCAACTCTGTAATGTGGATGTTCTTGTATCTGAATCACAGCTCCAGCTGATTACTCTGCCATACCTATTGTCCTGACCTTTGATGAAAGTGTCTCAAGATCCTGTGGCAGTATTCCAATTGAACTAGACAATACTATTGAGACTGAAGAGTTCTTCAGTGTGGTCATCGCTACCACTGACCCCGATATTACCTTGATGACAGAAGCTGCCAGAGTTACCATTGGTGACCAAAGTGGTGAGAGAAGTCGGATATTAATTATAGAACAAAATTTATTTCTTAACTCCTATGGCTTAATTTTTATCATTACAGAAGTGGTTATTGGGTTTGAGACAGTGGCATATGAAGTAAGTGAAGGACAGAATCTGGAATTCTGTGTTGCAGTACAGGATGGTACACTGGAGGTGCCTATTGAAGTAACACTCACTACTGAAGATTGGACTGCATTAGGTAAGGCATGCAGTAGCTAGCTACAGTAAGGCAAAGAAACTGCAGCTAACCCCAAGTTTAAGCAATGATTAGCACTGCATGTATAGCTAGCTAGGTGGGTTGGGGAAGCCTAAACTAGAGCCTGGATAGCTATGGCATAGGCCAGAAATTGAGCCAGTGGCCCACCGTGCATATATGCATCAACATTATATAGCTAGATGGAGTCTCGTGACAAGATTTAGGTCTGGTGTTAATGAGACTATAACAGAATGGATATGTGCCTTTATTCTATACTGTGTTCAAAGACTTGTTGCCAACTAAAGAGTATATACCACTTGTATTCCTGTATTCAGCCATGACATAAAATGCAATAATATTATATCTATACAGCTCCTGGTGACTATTTCAGTGGTGCTCTTCGGATTATCTTTACTGAGGAGACTGACCAGATGTGTGTGCATATCCCAATTGTGAATGATACTACTGCAGAAGGCACCGAAAGCTTCTTTGCCAAACTTTCAACTGAGGACCTGAGGATCTCTCTTCTCCCTGCTACTGCCATTATTACCATTCTGGATGATGATGAGGAAGCTCGTACTGGAGGTACAATACCTTATGACAGTACCGGTAGCTACGATTAGTACATGTAATTCCAACAAGAGCATGCATGCATCTGGCCTTATCAATAGCTATAGGGACCTGCAATAATTGTATGTGTAGCTACAAAGCACTGCACACATGCATGCATGCATACACACACACATACCTTGAACCTTGAAGCCACCACATCATTACAAACAGTGATAGCAGTGTCTTATAAAGCTTGCTCTCTCACACACACACACACACACACACACACACACACACACACACACACACACACACACACACACACACACACACAGTCACAGCCGTTGAGCTTTGCCTTCCGCACCATGAAGCCACAGTGTCAGTCAGGGCAGCGCTCAGTGGAGGCTCTGATGCAACAGACAACCATTGCCCAACTGCTACAGGACTACAGAGCTCCTTCACTCAGTTTCTAAGAGATGAGATCCTAAAGACAACATCCTTTGGACCTGGCTGCACCTTTCTCAGTGCTGAGCTGTCTTCATGTGTAACAAGGAGTAAGTTAGAATAATAATTTTTAAAGCAATGGTTGAATTAAATTATCATTCAATTATTATAGGTGGACGTACCATTGCAGCCATTACTGCTGATATTACATGCAATGGACAGTGCATTCATGCAAACAGTGGAGTCCCAGAGAACACGCAGTCTTCTAATGCACATAGACAGCTTTTAATGGACACCATTGCTGAAGAGCAGTTGGTTTCCACTACCTTTGAAGGTGGTACAGTTCGAATCACCTACTTCAGGAGGGGACAGCAGAGTGCCATCGCAGCTGTGTGCAGTGCAGGTGCTGCAGATGAGAATGACCTATGCAGTAAGTCTCAACAGAGCTCTCATGTTCTGCATGCATGCATTTGTAAAGTGTCACTGATAGACAACGGTCTGGGAATTTATAATAGTAACTATAATACTTGGAGGCTGCGTATTAAAAATCCTCTCTTCATTTTGCCATATCACAACAGACTGCCCTGCAGAATGCTCCTCTTCCTGAACAGCCCTATAACTGGTACATTCAGTTGGATTCTATAATAGTATGACTAAAGTGAACTGATGTATTTACTAGGATTAAACGTAGTTCTTTCCCACACATGCTGTAGCGCTGTTTTAGGTTATAATGTTTCTTTTTATAAGATGATTTTTCAATTTTGTGCATAAAATAATTTTTGCCATGACAACACATGATTACAACTCCACTAGCTGAATGAGATAATAATAATATACTCATGTTGCTGCCGTAGCGCTTACGCCATTGACCACGCACCCACAGACGCAGGCGGAGCTTGTAAGACCTCCAGTCAGAGGACAAGAGCAAGAACAACCAGAGACCACACAATCCTGATCACCATACAATTCCTTCTTCCTAGCCTCCCATATCAATAATACAAAGCTCTTAACTAGCTTTAATAATGCTTTAAAATCATCCCTGTTCCAATTCTCAAACCCTAAAATAAAGCTTGCCTTATTAAAATTATCAAGTGTACTAAACTCCCCAAACCTCCCCCAATAGATTTTCTAATTCTACCATGAAATTATTTCTAATGCTGTCATATGCTGGACACTCCCAGAGAACATGTACCACACTCTCACATTCACCCCTGCATAATTTACACTGCCTATCATCATTTTTACCCCTATGCCTTCCTAACTCTTCATTCAGACCGTTCGTACCTGACCGAAACTTAAACAATAATCTTGTACCCGGATCACCTACCCCCTGCAAATAATTCTTGAATTCTATTTCCTTACAGAAAGACTTGTACAGATTCAACTTAACTTTAGTATTCAAGCTGTCATTAAAGTCCTTGTATTCTCTATCCCTCAACGCTTCGTCTACCGTATCTAAAAACAAATTAATATTATCTGCAGCTAATACCTCTTGGCTATCTAAATCTAACTGCAGCAGCAATTCATTAATTACTTTCATCCAAGTTTTCCTCTGCCTACCTCTACATGGTTTCACTTCCCACTCAGCATCTAATAGTACTCTAGGATACCGCTCATTATCCAACTTATTGACTTTATACCACCACTTAAGTTTGCTTCTATCCCTCCTCCCTTTCAAGGACTCTAACCCCATATCTCCCCTTACCGCTTCATTACACGTTTTGGAAGAGCAGCCAAGTATCTTCTTAGCTGCTCCTAGCTGAATGGATTCTAAGGAAGCTGTCTGCCGTTTATTACAAGCCCACACTTCACTACCGTATTCTAAAGTAGGACGAAGTACTGAAACTAACAATAATCTCCTTGCAACGGTACTGATATTTCTATTACTTACAAACCGGTGCAAACGATTAAGCTTTTTCTTCCCATTATCAATTACCTTCTGTACATGACTATCCCATGACCCATTCTCAGCAAATTCAATCCCCAAGTAACAGTAACTTACAACCCTTGGAATTACTTTATCTCCCCACTTCCACGCACACATATCTGTAATAGCCACCTTAGAAAATACCACAACAGCACTCTTTTTTATGTTAGATTTCAACCTCCATTTGTTACAAAACCCTTGTACTACATTAATCAACTTTTGTAAATCCTCCGCATTAGTAGTTAAACCAACAAAATCATCTGCAAACATTAGTCCCCCAACCTTAACATCATTCTTAATGATTATACCAAGCCCAGCTTTCTCAACCTCATCTAGTAACTGATTAATAAAAATGGAAAATAGGATAGGCGATAGACTACAACCCTGTGCTACCCCCTGGCTTATATCAAATGGTTTGGATTTTTCCCCCTCCAGTAAAACAGCACTCTCTGTAATGTCATACATCTTCTTAATAACTCTCCACATCCTACCCCTAACACCCAATTCCCACAACCTAAACCATAAACCATCGTGCCAAACCGTATCAAAAGCCTTCTGGACGTCTAAGAAAAAAGCATAAGTGTGTTTTCCTTCTCTTATTCTGCCTTGTATGATCTCGTTCAAAGTAAAGACATTATCAACACAACTTCTTTTCGCTCTAAAACCTGCCTGTCCCTCATGAAGAGCCTTTTCCGATTCTAATCTTATTACCAAGCGATTATTTAAAATCTTACAAAACAGTTTACCAACAACGTTCAATAGAGTAATGCCTCTGTAATTACCTGGATCCTCAGCATCACCTTTCTTATACAAACTAACAATTAATCCTTGCCTCCATTGTTTAGGAATACCCTCTTCTGTCCAGACTACTTCATATAAAGCTTTCAACAGATTCGCCATTCCAGAGCCACCATACTTAAAAAGCTCCCCAACTAAGCCATCATTACCTCCAGTTTTGTTATTCTTTAAACTTTTCAAACACTTTTTAATTTCGGCATAACTTATATCCCTGTCTAAAACCTTATCCTTCCGTGCACTAGACATCTCGCTGTACTCTGTCACCTTATTCTCTACATGCTCTCTCCAGCTATCATCAAACTGATCATCTACTGATGCTGTACCCAGCTTACCGTAATGCTCATGTAGAACTTCAAGCTTCCCCTTTGTACTGGTTACGCATGAACCTGAACTACTCCTTAATGAAGCAATGCTCTTACGACTACCCTTTGAAGTCCTGCCAACAAATGCCCAAAATTCCTTCTTGTTTACATCAAAATCTTTATTAGCCTTTTCTATCACCTCATTCCAACTATCTAACTTCTTCTTACGTACCAATTCCTTGATTTCTGAACGTAACTTGTAATACTGTCCCCATTTATCTTCCCTACCACTCTGAATCTCTTTGTAAACCTGTCTTCTTAACCTAATCTTATCTTTAATCTCTTCATCCCACCATCTCGCTGCTTTGCCACACACTATCACCTTTTCCCCAATTTCTTTTGATGCTACCCTCTTCACTGTGTCTTCCCAATCCTGAACCACTGCCTTCACTAATTCTGACCCCCTTAGCCCCTGGTGCTTCCTTGTCTGTATCCTTTCTTGAAATACTTCTACTTCTATGCTCAAAGCTTCTTGATACTGCTGCCTCACTTCCTCCTCTTGAAATCTTTCAATGCGCCATTTCTTAATTACCCGCTTTTGCTGCTTAGCAGTTTTTACAGTCCGACCCAGTTCCATCCATACTAAAAAGTGATCCGACTTCCCTATATCGGTGTCATCTACCTGCACACTCCCTGAAACCTGCAACAAGTTGGAATCAGTAACTATATAATCAATGATAGACTTCTGCTTCAATGAAGGCCTAGCTCTAGTCCACTGTGGTTCCACATTGAACTCACGACCATTACAAATTACAAGCTCAACCTCTGTCAAAAAGGAAATCATCCTGTTACCACTCGCATTGCATTTTCCTTCTCCAAACATACCTATTACATCATCTAGTTCAGAAGATCTTCCTACCCTAGCATTAAAATCACCTAGAAGCACAACCTGACCACGCTCCTTCATACGCAGCACATCCTCTTTCAATTCCTCGTAACTGCTTTCAATAACTGAAACACTCTCGCTATCCGTAGGCATGTAAACACAACCCAAAAATAAAGTATTCCTACCATTTTCACCTTTCACCTTGATCCACATACTTTGTTCGTAGCTAACATCCTTAATAAGCTCTACTCCACTGGCTAAGCACTCCTTTACCAAGAATCCTACTCCCCCCTCTCCCCTCCTACTCTCCGAAGAACCTTGCCTAGGTTTCCCAAACCATTTGTACCCATCTACATAAATCTTTGATTCCTCTTTTTCCCACGACTCCTGCCCAGCACAAATATCTACGTTATTTTTCTTCAGCACCCCAGCAACCTCCTTCTGTTTACGCTGACTACAGATTCCAGAGAAATTCCAAGTGGCTACCCTAACCTTCCTTGCTTCCCTCTCAGCTACCCTAACCTTGCTGTAAACATCGGTTACATTTACAACAGATTCCCTACTGACCTCCCTACACTCTTCAGTATCCTCCTCCAACCCCTCCATAACTTCTACACATGATTGCAAACCAGTAAATCGGTTTGAATACTTCAACTGTAAAGGCATAACATCTCTCTTCACTGATTCATCTAAAACACACCTACAGCCTATCTTCCTTAAGCAGCTAGAAATCTCTCTAATCACCCCAGCACTAACTTCCCTGCTATCCTTTGGCAAGAGAATAAGCCTGACATGATCTCCCTCCCAGCCTACTGCCCCTCTTACCAGCCTTCCTAGACCTAAATCATCAAACTTTGACCTAATTTCTAGAGTACTCAAGTCTTTCCTAAGTCCCCATACAATTATATGCGCTCTGTACCCCCTACTGTGATACACTGACCACTCTTGAAGTCCATCTGACTGGAGATCCACAGCAATAGCATGATCGCGGGTGGGCATTAATTGGAATATCGCGTGAAATTCAAATTAGAGCTAGCTGTTTGCTGCAGAAACTTATCCAGAGGGTAGAGATGGACTTCTTCTTGGTCTTCAGGTAGAAATATTCTTCATTCACAGAGATAGGATATCACAAATAGAGAGTTGTAATAATAATAATAATTAACAATAACGAGCACATGCACGTCGCACAGTCCACTAGCTGAATGAGAATAGTTTCCTTTTCTTGGGTAGGAACCCCTTGGAGTTGAGAGCCTCTTCCACCTCTCTCTTTGAGGGTACGTGAGTGAGGTCACCCAGGGCAGCAATGGAGGGGTTGCTCTCCATCAGCCGCTTGCCGACTCTCTCCAAGTCTTTGGGAGTTACAGCATCTACAGGCAGCCAAGGCGGAAGCATAGCCAAGGGCAATTATTAGACAGATTGGACTAGAACATAATATATACCGTCACAGTTACAGCATTGCAAAAATGAAATACAACCATGCTATGCTCATTATAGCTCACTAGACTCCCTACATTTACCCCTTTTTGGGAAAGAGCTAGAGTACTGGCTCTTTAGTAACAGGAGCCCATAACCCAAAGGGAAGGAGCATTGAACTAGTGATTCCACCTGTTGTCGAATGGCACCTACAGGAAAACTCCATATATGGAATGCTTAGCAGCTATGCATGGCTGGTTTACTACTGGACTAGTGCTAAGTAAATTATAGCGCTTACCTAGCACTTACCATATAAGGAGTTTTGGGCAAGTGCTATTTGACAACAGGTGGAATCAACATACATACAGAAGTTTAACGCTCCTTGCCTTTGGGTTATGGGCTCCTGTTAGTAACAATCACTACATAATGCCTAGGGATTTAGATCTGCCCACTTTATTCTGGATGCATAAGATATGGACAGACTCTCACGACAGTTCCTCCTTTAATAAGAGACTCTATTAAGGTTGTTAAAACTTACCTATTTTTGCACAGAGGTCATCGGAACTTAGCCGCTTGTCATACCCTATGACTTGCCTATAAGAAGTAACAGGAAACATAGTCACATGATGTCATGTGACCCACCCCATGAGTCACACCTCCCAATGTCTTCAAAGACAACCAGCCTCGACTCCAGGTTCATCATCATGATCGACTTCAACTGCTCCTTGGCTCGAGCCAGGTCTACCTAAGGAAGACAAGCAACATATAGTGCACTAGCTATATCAGTCAAACAAGAGCTCAGCTCAATATCATTACCTCATTGGGTTCTTTAGTCATTTGATGAAATTGCTGACACAGCACTTCAGTTAAGTCCCGGGCCTATATGTGAGTTACCATGGTAACAGTACTCCGAATCTACATATAAGGTTAAGTCCCGGGCCTATATATGAGTTACCATGGTAACAGTATTCCAAATCTACATATAAGCCGTGTACCTTTGTAGGGTCAGCACTCCCGAAGAGACAGAAGATTCCGGTATCAGAGTAGGCGTGGTTTTGGGCAAGTGCAGAGTACACCCAGTGATTCCGAGTTAGCACATTAACATAAATTTGCGTGTACATTCCTTTCCCCGGCCCCCCAGCAGAAAATGATCCCCCGCCCCCCATGAGGGAGTTTAGCACTGCAAAGGCAAAGAAGTCTTCGTCGAGGTACGAGCAGCTCTCCAGAGCAAGGACAACGTGGGTCAGTTCAGGAAGGGGGTTGGGTCCAACGATGGGAGGACCACTGCGGGCAAGCTGGAAGAAAAGAAAAGAAAGAACAGTGATTACAGTGATAACCGACTTTCCACAGAATCAACACTTCAGTGTATATCTGTGTCAAACATTGGCTGTGGATAAAATCAGGACACTTGCAAGGAGGGAGGCTACCTGTAGCGCAGCATTAAGTAAGGAAATGTATGTGAATGAATGCGGGCAAGCTGGAAGAGAAAAAACGTGATAACTGACTTTCCACAGAATCAACACTTCAGTGTATATCTGTGTCAAACATTGGCCGTGGATAAATCAGGACACTTGCAAGGAAGGAGGTTATCTGTAGCGGGTATTAGCACAGCATTAGTATATGTAATAGCATGGTTTGGAGTGAAATTTGGGATAAATCATACGAGTAATGTACCAAGGATGGGGTTAAATTACACGAGGCGAAGCCGAGTGCAATTTACCATCCTAGGTACATTATGAGTATGATTTATCCCAAATTTCACTCCAAACCATGCTATCACATGTTAATCTTATAGCTCCCAACAACAGTGAAATTTCACATAGCAACAGTGAAATATCAAGAAGAGTGAAATATCAAAATAATTTCATTGTTTCAAATAGGAGTTTACCATTAGCTCTACAATAGCTATGAGATTAAGTAAAGGAAATGTACGTGAATGGCGCTAAAACGGTATTGGGATACACAACCCGTACAAACTATTACTAGAGCCCTTTACCCTCAGAGAATACAGGATGCTCCTCCCACCTGCATCATCCCAGAAGTGTATTGTGAGATTGAGTCATCCACAGGTTTCGTCTGCACCCCTTCCCAAGAAGTCCGGGGGTCTACAAAGTGTGTGCGAGCGAGATCCACAAGCTGGGTGTGGTCGACGTTGACCCCCGTGAGAACAATCCTCTCAGGGGTGTAGTGGGAGGCAAGGAACTGCTTCAGGTCTTCCACTTTGATTTTTTCCAGATTTTCTGGAGGGCAAAGGCCAGGAAGACCTAGTGTGTTGTCTCTGTAAGCTGCCTAAATGGATGAGAATTCATACATTAGCCGTATTCCCAGCAGCTCTTATTGTTGTACTAGCCTCGTTCCCAGTCTCCACTCCCAGTTGTTTTTCGTATGTTGTACAACATGCGAAAAAGCTGGGAGTGGAGACTGGGAACGAGGCTATTGCCACACTGGGAATGTATAAACAGCTAGCTCCATACATCTCCGTATTTAGGTACAGCTTTTGAGGGTATCTCACCTGGTGGATCATTTCAATTAACAGTGGTTCGCAGTTTGGAGCACTGTGCAAGTCTTCCAACTCAAACTGAATTGTCTGCCGTTCTGTCTCCAGCTATGCGATACATAAGCAGAACAACGCCTCAAATAGACACAAGTACACTTATGCAAAAATACGGACACACCTCTTCTATGCTCAATCCTGGCCTCCAGAAAGCCTCTGCTAGTATCTCCACGGCTTTGGGCAAAGCAAAGGAGAATGCAGACAACACGTACATGGAGACATCTCGGAACCGCTGGCAATCAAAACTCCCCCCATACTTTTCAAGTTCGGACATCAGGTGTTCTCTGCTCTGAAACTGAGACGTGCTCTACATTTCGCAGAGGAATGGGATTAGTGAGCAAGAGGTCACCACATCAAACTGTGACTATTGACAATGGTAAAAACGGCTCAGAAGGCTCAATGAGATCAATGGCCAAAGGAGCACACTCACGTTTGAGTCCCAACTGTGACCATATTGATCAGGGACTTTGATTGCACCAATATAATGGGAGTGACCCCCTCCCCCTCATATGAACGCTATTAATGGACGGCATGATCGAATTATACGAATGTTAATTTCATGCAGCACATCTCGTCTTTGTACAAGGGGGGAGGGGTCAGTCCCATACACTCAACAGCAACAACTGCGACCACAGTCAGTCAGCGGTTAAAACTGCTCAAAAGGGTGCAGTCAATGGTCAAAGCGTACTCAGAAGCACATACATCATTGGAATGGCAAATCTGAATGGGGTTACACAAGGTCAAACGCTGAAATTCAGGGCAGACAGCATTTAAACCGCTGAAAATAGCTGATCAAAGTCTTGGCCCGTGGAAATAGTTGTGACTGTAGAGCCTATGGGAGTGCCTCCCCCCTCCCCCTACCCCTTGCTGTCTACACAGGCCATTTTACAGAGATCAGTGTTAGTACCTGAAATGCCAACCTCTGCAGCAGATGTGTGATCCCACTGGTGTAATTGATCTCATTCCTTGACCCTGCATCAACCCAAGCTGCAGGAGAGTAGTAATTCTAATTAGAGCACACATATTGTATTATAGGCTGCGCTCCACGTGGAAGAATAGTACTAGCGACTACACGTACCTCCTACAGTGCTGAACTGCCCAAAAGCATCCTGGGATGCCACCCGGAGTCCATTCTCCAGTCGAGTGATGCGAGTTTCCACCGAGTGCGGCCGATCTCCCGCCGGCTGGTTGCCAGAGGCAGTAAGATTGGGCAGTGCCTCTGAAAGCGGCTGCCTCGGGTAGGTCAGACCTCTTCTCGGAGTAAAAAGGCCTCCTCTGGAGCGGGTGAGTCTCAGAAGAGAAGGTAAGTATGACATCTTTTTGGTGTACCGGTAGTATTAAAGCCACGTGAACTACTAGTACTCGCCATTGTGGCGGCGCGGCGCGTGTGCACAGCTCCACCCCCTTTTTTGGTTCACATTTTGAGGGGCGGGGCTCGTAGTGTTTTCGATGTTTAGCAAACTTTCCACGATCCTGAACCAGTTTTCACGATGTCTAGCCGACTATTTTGTGTTCTATAGTATAATAACATAGTGCTAACAGCTGCTCAGAGTAAGTAAAGAGTGCGGTGCAAGAACTCAGGGCAGAGTTGTTGAAAGTGGAGGCAGAACCTACCACACACCCACTTGGTCAATTAACTGGAATCGAAGATGAAATTAAGAAGAAGTGGATGCGGAGCGTTGTGGAGCTGCAGGGACTTCAGAACTCATTTTAGATTGCTCCTATTAGCGCTAGCCGTTGGTGAGTATTAATTGATAACTTTGGAGGCTGTTATGCGCACCCAAGTAGCTACAAATGGGTTGTTAAGTTGTATATACGTACTCTTACCTAATAAATAAAAAAAACATTGCACAGTGTTGATAGCTAGGTCATTCATTGCAGTGTACTAGCCTCGTATCCAGCCGTCCCGGCTTTTTCGTCTGCGATCAGAAAAAGCGGAACTCCACTTTTTCTGGGATGGCTGGGTATGAGGCTAACAGTATACAATGGTTTACACTCAGGTTCCAATTTTTTGCCATTATGGATCAAAGAGAAAGCAGTAGCTCAGTGTACCTTCGTAGCGACTCCCTACTGTCTTGCTATCCCCTTTAGGGCAAGTATTATCACAAGGGAGCAGCTCCTCTGCCTACTATGGGCTCTCAGGCTACACTGGCTACTCTGTTGGGAGCGAGCAATTGGCAGGGGGCGCAGATTCTCTTTCCGTTAGTTTTCGCTACTGCCTCAGTGATGGCATACTGTTGCACGTGACTGACTCTACAGAGCAGCTGTATTTTTCACTCGGGGTGTATAACCTGCAGCTGTTGGTGCAGTTTGATTCAGGAGCAGGTCTCAGAGAGGTGAGCTCATAGAAGAGGTAGAGTTGTTGATCATCGACCTCTCAATTGCACTCTTGACATATACCATTTTTTAACATTATACATCACACACATGTATGCTGCACACACACACACATTCACAGATCCTGACAATTGGAGAGCCCCTTGACGCAGACGTGTGGTACACTATTACTCTCCGTAATCTTGGTCAGGGCAGTAGTACGCTGCAAATAATGGTGAATGGAGAAATGGCAAACCACACAGGCAGCTTTGAGGGAATCAACTTTGAGGTTTTTGATGGACCCCTCTTTATTGGAGGACACCCATCCACCTCATCCATACAGGTATGATGTGAAGTTGAAAAATAATTATGGGATGGCATGTAGTAACACTTACTGGCAGAAACCAGTTTGCAAGGGTTATTATTGCCTTGAACCTGTTTGTCTTGACCTTGGCAAAATCAATGCAAGCAAATTATGCCACCCAGTTTTTAAAGTGATGAATTTAAATACTTGTTATCTTGTGTATTGTGAATATTAGCATATTTGAATGCATACCACACACATTTGCCATAACAGCATGAATACCATAATATACCATATGCATAATATTTGCATATTATAGCTACTGAATGGTACCTCCTGTGTGGGAGTGGTAAGCACCCAAGACCTTATATAGCTGCCATAGCCCACCCACATGTACAGACATGATTCACTTGAGTACATACAGTATTTATATACACATGTACATAGGAACCTGATTCTTAATGGGGAGGGGGGGGGGGGGGCACAAACAAAAGCTGACTAGCTGGGATCTGGGGGCATGCCCCCCCAGAATGTTTCAATGTTCTGAGGCGGCTTCTAGTGACTTTTGAGACCCTAGCCTGAAATGGTAGCAGGTATATACATTTTGAGATGGCATCTTATAATTACTAAAGGATTAGATGGTACTGTTATGATTCCACAATGTCCTAATCCAGAGAAATTGCCACTCTCCCTCTCCTTTCTCACTCAGACATCAAGATTGAGAGGTGTATTGGATGTCTGCATAGAGTTTGTAGAGGCCCAGCTGGCCGTGATTGACCTCCTCTCTGGCGATCTTTCCAATAACGTGCAAGCTGGCTGCCCCAGTGCCCTGTGCCTTGCTACCTCAGGTTTCACGCTCACGAGCCAGGACTCATTTATCGAGTTTTCCGTGCAGCAAGGAGTGACGTCATATTTCAAACTGCTGCTGGAGTTTCAGACCAGGTGTGCTTATCTCGCACTAGCTGTTATACCAAGAGCCCTGCATGGCTAGGAGACATGTTTCAGTGTATTTGAGCATACTGCATAAACTATATAGCAAATAGCGGTTGCACCATGTGCACTCAAACACTGCTCCCATTATCGATTGAAACCATGTCTCTCCTACCCTCCATGCAGTGTGACTGATGCCCTCATAGCATACGTGAGAGAAGATTTTCCCTTTGACGTGGGAAGTGATTTCTTCTTCATTAGCCTACAGGCTGGCCGTGTTGTGATGACATTCGACAACCAGGGGGGGCTCTCCAACTCCGATATGGTGGTCTCCTCAACAGGGACATACAGTGATACCGAGATTCACCAGATCAGGCTGCTATTTCAAGACAGAGTTCTTGAGATGCTCATTGATAACACTGAGCGTGTTACTCTAACCTGTAAGTAAATGTGTGTCTCTTCATACATGATAGTAATATAGTAGAACTTTGGAGGCTTAGCTGACAGTTAGTTACATGTTTTCTATACATAAACACTACATTATGATGTGTATTCCATGGCCAAGTGTTTTATACGATTATGATTAAACAGCTGGTCATCCGTGGAAGCTCAAGATCAACTGGATTAGTAGTTAGTTCTAGATCCCTAGCTAGCTACTTCTATCAGAGTTGTAGTGGGCCAAAAACAAATTTTATATCAGACATTAATAGCCAACAGGTATTACATATACACATGATTATAGATCTGGTTCTTTGCAAATTTAGTCAGCAACGTTGCCATCATTCCATCACAGCCTCTGGAGCTACCTTCTTACATCCTCCATCCATATGGCTGGGGGGAATTCCCCCAGGCCTGGTCACACCCCAGGGCATCCCCGCCTCCACCTTTGCCTCATTCCAAGGATGCTTCTATGACTTTGCCTACACCAGTTCGGAGACACCCCCACTACTGCTTGACCCAGCCTCATCCGCTGATAGCAGGTGGGTCCAGCCTAATGAAATTAAACTTGAGTTTAGGGCATGCGCATGAAGATGTTGAAAGACAGTTTGGATCGATATAAAGCCTGGCAGCAGTGTAACACTGCTGTGCACTGTGGTAGCTATGTCATGACATCACAGTATTGCTTGATCATGTACTTCAGGCCTGCAGATAGATGTATCCATAAACCAGCTGTAGCTACATATGATGTAGGCACAATATCAACAACGCCTCATGAGTAGTAGTTGTGTGAATAGCATGCTCTAGCCTCATCATTGACATGTAGCTGTCTCTGTGTACCAGCAGTGTGGGAAGCTATTCTATGCAGGCTTGAGCAACTTTTGAGTTTCCTTCACGCTCTCCCCCTCCAGCTCCATCATAGCTGATGCTTGCATCCCCGATCAAACATGTATCGAACCCTGCACCCCAGTCACCCAGCAGTGTTACTTCAGTTGCATGTGCGCCCAGGGCTTCCAGGAAACCAGTCCTGGAAACTGCACTGAAATAGACGAGTGCGATCCTAACCTCTGTCTCAATGGGGCCACGTGTGTCGACCTCGTGGGGGACTACATGTGTGAGTGTACGGAGGAATTCAATAAGGGAAGAAACTGTGAGATTCGCAATGACTGTTTCGATGATCCCTGCCAGAATGGCGGGACCTGTCTAGATTACGCTGTTGGGTTCTTGTGTCAGTGTGTGCTGGGATATGGTGGAACAGACTGCTCGATGGATATCAATGACTGTCTCACAAACAGCTGCATGAATGGAGGAACCTGCATCGACCGTCTCAATGGATTTGACTGTCAGTGCGATCCGAACTTCACCGGCCCATTCTGTGACATGGATATTGACGACTGTGTCTCACAACCTTGCCAAAATGGTGGAACTTGCAATGACGGTGTGGGTTCATTCACCTGTACCTGTCCGACTGGTTGGACGGGAGAAACCTGTCAAATTAACATCGATGAATGCACCACTGCACCTCCTTGTGAAAACGGGGGAACATGTTCCGATGGAATAGCAAATTTCACTTGTCTGTGCGTTCCAGGTTTTACTGGTGAATTATGCCAAACAGAAACCAATGAGTGCGACAGCAACCCCTGCTTCTTTGGTGGCACCTGCATAGACCAGTTAAATGGATTTGACTGCGTCTGCTCGCCTGGTTTTACCGGTCCTATGTGCATGGGCGACATACAAGAGTGCACTCTGTTAATGCCCTGCCTGAATGGTGGTATTTGTCGGGAGGTGGTAACAGGAGGGTACGAATGCTTCTGCAGTCCCGGATGGACGGGCGTAAACTGTCAGCAGTCAGTGGACGATTGTGAGAATGATCCCTGCAGAAATGGTG
Source organism: Phakellia ventilabrum (assembly GCA_963921505.1). Lineage (NCBI taxonomy): Eukaryota > Metazoa > Porifera > Demospongiae > Axinellida > Axinellidae > Phakellia > Phakellia ventilabrum. Next base: position 4,596,499 of record OY997401.1, on the reverse strand, counting down.
GTAGCTGCATTGACGGCCATCTTAGTTTTACATGTGAGTGTCAACCAGGTTATACCGGTCCCGTGTGTGAACTGGACATCGACGAATGCGGCTCAAGCCCTTGCTTTAACAATGGTACTTGTTATGATATTGCAAATGGATTCATTTGTGACTGCCTTGATGGCTTTTTCGGCGTACAATGTGAGGCCCAAGAAGGAAGTTGCAGTACAGATCCCTGCTTGAATGCTCAAGAGTGTGTCAATATGGATCCTGGTGGCTTTCAGTGTGTTTGTTTTCCTGGATATACTGGGAGCACATGTGATCAGGACTTCAATGAATGTGACCCTAACCCATGTGTAAATGGAGGCTCATGCACGGACCTGATCAATCGATTCATATGTGACTGCCCTATACCGTTTGGTGGCATGAATTGTGAGGAGGATACAATTGATGACTGTGCTTCAAGCCCTTGCGCAAATGGGGCAAACTGCACGGATTTGGTGGAAGGATTTGAGTGTGTTTGCGAACCTGGATTCACTGGTCCGATATGCGAAATTGAAATCATAAGTTGTTCGGACGAGCCTTGCCAGAATGGAGCCACCTGTTCTGAAGTACTAGGAAGCTACATTTGCACGTGTCCACTGGGCTTCACAGGAATGAACTGTGAGATTGAGATCGACGAATGCATTGAACAGCAACCCTGTCACCCATCGGCCACTTGTGAGAACACTCCTGGTAGCTTTCAGTGTTTGTGTCCTCCTGGAAGGACAGGAGAGCTGTGTGATGTAGACATTGATGAATGTGAGCCACAGCCTTGCCCCAACAATGCAACTTGTATTGATGAGATGAACGGTTTCTCCTGTGTCTGTCCAATTGATTTTACTGGCTCCAATTGTGAAGTTGAAATTGATGAGTGTGCGAGCTTTCCCTGTCTGAACGGAGCTGACTGCATCAATGAAATAGGTAACTTCAGATGTGTATGCTCTGATGGGTTTACAGGAACGCAGTGTGAAGCCACTATTAATTCATGTGATCCGAATCCATGCCAGAATGGAGCTATTTGTGTAGATCTGCATGCGGATTACATATGCGAATGTCTCCCCGGGTTCAGTGGCCGAAACTGTGAAGGAACTAATCCCTGTGACATCCTCTTTCCCTGTCAAAATAATGCCACCTGTATCACCGACGGTGAGAACTACACCTGTGAATGTGCTGCGGGATTTTCCGGTTTCAATTGTGAGACTCGCTCCCCTTGTCTACTCGACCAGCCCTGCTTCAATGATGCCACATGCATTGATATAACAAATGATACCTTCTCATGCCAGTGCTTACTCGGTTTCACTGGCCCTACCTGTGACGTTGAACTTGTTTGCATACGTGACCAACCCTGCCAGAACAGCGCAACATGTGTTGACCTGGAAAACGGTTCCTTTGAATGTGAGTGCCCTCTGGGATTCACTGACTCACTGTGTGCAACAGAGCTCGATCCATGTGACTCAATGCCTTGCCAAAACAGAGCTACATGTGTCCGAGTGTCTCCCATTGAGCAAGAGTGCGTCTGTGCTCCTGGTTACACCGGTGAATTTTGTGACGAAGAAATTGATGAATGCGCCTCGGCACCTTGTTTAAATGGTGCAACGTGCATGGACATGGTGAATAACTTCAGATGCGTGTGCCCAATGTGTTTCTATGGCAACATCTGCCAGTTTGAGATGGATTTTGAAGCTTGTTTCAACTGCTCTTGCCAGAACAATGCCACCTGTCAGCCAGTTACTGCTCAGTCTGGTATGGGAAGCGACAGTAATCTACTTACTCCAACCGCATTAGTTGAGTGTGTCTGTCTACCTGGATACAGTGGTGAACTCTGTGAGATCAACATCCAAGAATGCGACTCAAATCCTTGCGAAAATGGGGCAACCTGTGATGATGGGATAGATGGCTTCACCTGCATTTGCCTGGAAGGATTTTCTGGTGAGATCTGTGACACTAATATCAATGACTGTGCCTCAGATCCATGTCTGAATGGCGGCAATTGCACAGACAAAGTAAACAGTTTCAACTGTACTTGTCTCGATGGATTTTCTGGTAACTTGTGTGAAACCAATATCAATGATTGTGAATCACAACCCTGCCAGAACGATGCTACCTGCATAGATGGCATTAATAACTACACCTGCATCTGTCCTCCAGCATTCAGCGGCCGAGACTGTGAAATCTATCTTAACCCCTGTGATTCTGCCCCTTGCCTCAATACAGCAACTTGCAGACCCAATAGAGAAAACTTTACATGTGAGTGTGCCTTTGGATTTTCAGGCGAATTCTGTGGCAATCGGTCAACGTGCTTACTTGACTCACCTTGCCAAAATAGTGCCACATGTTCGGATCTCCCAAATGGTTTTAGTTGTAACTGCCTCCCTGGATATAGCGGCCAAACCTGTGAGATTCCACTAGTTTGCCTGCTTGAACCACCCTGCTTGAATGAAGCTATTTGTATTGATCAATCAAATGGCACCTTTTCATGCACATGTCCACCTGGCTACACTGGAGAAAGATGTGGCCAAGATATTAATGAATGCATCTCCGGGCCATGTTTAAACGGTGCAACATGCATGGATATGGTGAATGACTTTAGGTGTGTGTGCCCAATGTGTTTCTATGGCAATGTATGCCAGTTTGAGATGGATTTTGAAACCTGCTTCAACTGCTCTTGCCAGAACGATGCCACCTGTCAACCACTTTCTGCTCAGTCTGGATTGGGGAGTGGTGACTTAGACATACTTAGTCCCAGCCAGATTTCAGGTGTAGAATGCATCTGCCTGCCAGGATATACAGGCGCGTTCTGTCAAGTAAACATTCAAGAATGCGACTCCAATCCCTGCCAAAATGAAGCAAGATGTGTCGATGAGATCAATAGCTTCTCCTGCGTGTGTCCGTCTGGCTTCACTGGCGAACTCTGCGAAGAGAATATTGACGACTGTAACCCCAATCCTTGTGGCGAAGGTAACTGCACAGACTTAGTAGCAGACTACATCTGCACTTGTCAAGCTGGCATAACCGGCAGGAATTGTGATGGAGATATTGACGAGTGTTTGAGTGACCCTTGCCAAAATGAAGGAACTTGTATCAACATCCCAGGCTCGTACGTATGCAACTGTACCAATGGATTTACAGGACAGAACTGTGAGGAAGACATCAACGAATGCCTGGTTACTCCATGTGAGAATGAAGGCAGATGCAGCAATACCTTCGGCTCTTTTACATGCACATGCCCTCCCGGATTCACTGGCATCAATTGTGAGCAAGATGTCAACGAGTGTGTGAATAATCCGTGCTTAAATGGAGGAACGTGTAATAATACCATTGGGTTCTACGTATGTGCGTGCAGTGTAGGTTTCACGGGAATCAATTGCCAGGAGGATATAAATGAATGTGACACAGCTGACCCTTGTTTGAATGGAGGTACTTGTACCAACGTTAATGGCTCCTTCGTGTGCATGTGTGCTGGTGGGTTTACTGGTCTTAGATGTGAGAGTGACGTGGATGAGTGTGTCACCATCGAACCCTGTCAAAACGAAGGCAGGTGCGCTAACAACAATGGCTCTTACACCTGTGTTTGCACTAGTGGGTTTACCGGCCAAAACTGTGAAGAAGACATCGATGAATGCCTGGCCAGTCCATGTCAGAACGGTGGTACTTGCAATAACACTGTTGGTTCCTACACATGTATTTGCACTGATGGATTCACAGGCACGGAATGTGCAGAGGATATTGACGAATGCTTGGACAATCCATGCCAGAACGGAGCGACATGCAATAATACAGTTGGCTCGTACACATGCATATGTAATAGCGGATTTACGGACCTGAATTGTGGCCAAGATATTGACGAATGCCTACTTGACAACCCATGTGAAAATGGTGGTACTTGCAACAATACTTTAGGTTCCTATGTCTGCACCTGTAGTGAAGGATTCACAGGTACAAACTGTGAAGCGGATATTGATGAATGCTTGAATAGTCCATGCCTGAATGGAGGAACATGCAGTAACACTGTTGGCTCATACACATGCATATGTAATAGTGGATTTACGGACCTGAATTGTGGCCAAGATATTGACGAATGCCTACTTGACAACCCATGTGAAAATGGTGGTACTTGCAACAATACTTTAGGTTCCTATGTCTGCACCTGCAGTGAAGGATTCACGGCTACAAACTGTGAAGCGGATATTGATGAATGTTTGAATAGTCCATGCCTGAATGGAGGAACATGCAGTAACACTGTTGGCTCGTACACGTGTATCTGTAATAGTGGATTTACGGACCTGAATTGTGGCCAAGATATTGACGAATGCCTGCTTGACAACCCATGTGAAAATGGTGGTACTTGCAATAATACCTTAGGATCTTATATCTGCACCTGTAGTGAAGGATTCATGGGACCAAACTGCACAGTAGACACTGATGAATGCGTGAACAATCCCTGCCTCAATGGGGGTACATGCAACAATACCATCGGCTCATTCACATGCATATGTGCAAGCGGATTCATGAGTCTAGACTGTGGACAAGACATCGACGAATGTATTGACAGTCCATGTGAAAATAGCGGTACTTGCAACAATACAGAAGGCTCCTACATATGTACATGCACTGGTGGATTTACCGGCCAAAACTGTGAGCAAGATATAGATGAATGTGAGGAGAATCCATGTATAAATGGAGGAGTGTGCAATAACACTGTTGGATCTTTTGTGTGCATGTGTCCAATGGGAATAACAGGTAGAAACTGTGAAATTGACATTGATGAATGTGACGTCAGCCCTTGTACCAACAATGGAACATGCAACAACACTTTTGGGTCCTATGTTTGCTTATGCAGTGAAGGGTTCAGCGGGCTCAACTGTGAAAACAACATCATGTGTCTCAGTAATCCTTGCCAGAACAATGGGACGTGTGAACCTACTACTGATGGCTTCAAATGCTTGTGTCCTCCGCTCTACACGGGCACTCTCTGCGATATCGCAGACGTCTGTGAGCTCAAGGCATTCCTTTGCAGCAATGGCGGTACATGTGTCACCGTTACGCAAGGCGAGAACATATGCATATGTCCTGTAGGGTTCACTGGCGGGAGTTGTGAGACAACCATCGGATGTGAAAATGCCCCTTGCACGAACGGAGGTACTTGTATCAGTAATGGCACTACAAATGGAGTCAATTTTATGTGTGTTTGTCCCAGTGGTACAACTGGAATTAACTGTGAGGTAGATATCAATGAATGTGCTGTAAATCCCTGTGTGAACGGCGTGTGTACTGAAAGTGGTACACCTGAAAATGCTGCGCCACTACCTCTAGGAGAGTTCAGCTGTGAATGTTCTCCTGGATACACAGGGGAAACGTGTGAGGCTAACATCAATGACTGTGAACCGGATTCCTGTAGTAACAATGGAGAATGCATGGACCTTGTGAATGATTTTGTCTGCAACTGTAACCCTGACTACACCGGACGTCGCTGTGAATCTATAATCAATGATTGTGATCCAGATCCATGTGAAAATGGAGCGACCTGTGATGACCAGATTGAAGATTTCGCCTGCATGTGCCCGGACAATTTCGGAGGAAGAACATGCAACCTTACCATGGAGAGCTGCACAGATGACATCTGCCTCAATGGCGCTACATGTGTAGAGACGACTGCAGAGATTGGAGTTACTGTCCAGTGTCTGTGCAGCATAGGGTACAATGGCACCACTTGTGCTTTAGATATTAACGAATGTGTGAGTGAACCGGACCTTTGCTCAAATGGAGGGAGGTGTGTGAATGAACAAGGGTCCTTCCGATGTGACTGCCCGGAAAACTATACTGGTCCAACTTGTGATATGGACGTAGATGAATGTACCACCACTAGTCCCTGCCAGAATGGCGGAACCTGCAACAATACAATCGGATCTTATGTTTGTCTGTGTGTGTCTGGATTTACTGGTATGGATTGTGATATCGATGTTGATGAATGTATTCCCAACAACCCTTGTTCGAATAATGGCACATGCATGAACAATCCTGGCTCCTTTACCTGTACCTGCCCTGGTGGATTTACCGGCCAAAATTGTGAGCAAGATATCGATGAATGTTTGGCTAGTCCTAGTATTTGTATGAACGGCGGGACATGCACTAACACTGCAGGTTCCTACACATGTGGTTGCCTTGAAGGGTACACAGGGCAGAACTGCGACCAAGATATTAACGAGTGTGAATCAGTGAACCCTTGCAGAAATGGTGGAACCTGCAGTAATACTGAAGGCTCCTTTACCTGTACGTGTAACCCTGGATTCACTAGTCAGAATTGCGACCAAGATATTAACGAGTGTGAGCCAGTGAACCCTTGCAGAAATGGTGGAACCTGCAGTAATACGGAAGGCTCCTTTACCTGTACATGTAACCCTGGATTCACTAGTCAGAATTGCGACCAAGATATTAACGAGTGTGAGCCAGTGAACCCTTGCAGAAATGGTGGAACCTGCAGTAATACGGAAGGCTCCTTTACCTGTATGTGTAACCCTGGATTCACTAGTCAGAACTGCGACCAAGATATTAATGAGTGTGAATCAGTGAACACTTGCAGAAATGGTGGAACCTGCAGTAATACGGAAGGCTCGTTTACCTGTACGTGTAACCCTGGATTCACTAATCAGAACTGCGACCAAGATATTAACGAGTGTGAATCAACAAATCCTTGTACCAACGGTGGAACTTGCAGTAATACTGCAGGATCCTTTAGCTGCATGTGCAGCCCCGGATTCGAAGGCTCAAGCTGTGAGTTACAAAGTGAGTCTCCAGATGACGGGAGCAGCCCCATTGGAATAATAGTAGGAGTGATAGTCGGCGTCATTGTTGCTATGGCGATCATAGTTATGGTGGTGGTATTAGTTGTTCTGAAGTACCTACGATACAAGAAGAGGCACGAATCTTACAGCCCGAGCAAGGCCGAAAGAGGCAAATACAATATGCCGCCACTTGAAGATGAAGTAAAAGAAAGACTTATTTAGCCAGTAACCATAAACACATCCCACTTCTCTCTGCATGACTGTTCTTTTCCACTTCCTGAACCCTGTCATTAATATTAATTATTATTATTAGTGAGATACGCGTCATTGGTGCGTCATTTGAGGGGGTGGGGCTAGCGAATTAGCAGACGGGATTTCCCCCTAAGTTACTACCACGTGTGTGAAGATGCCATGGCAAAAACGACAAGGCTGAAGAGAGGGCAGAATCTAACTACACTGACGCGTAAGAAGCTCAGAAAGCAGAAAAGAGCTGCAAAGAGTGCTCGAAAAGCTGCCCATTTCTCCCGAAGGAGACATCGCGGCGGCGGGGAGGACGCTCATAGTACAACTGCAGCCAAAGACAAGGCCACAGCAGACAAGCTCAAGAGAGACGTCGGTTTGAGGAGGAAGGAGCTACCTAGTAACCTAGTTCGCAGTGGCAGTGGGGACGAGGGAGAGAGAAGACAGAAGGTACTAGTCATACACCATAATTTTCACATGATGTGACGATCAGGGATACTCTCACGCTGTAGGGGTATATACTATCTGCATTGATTTTTGAAAGACCATCGCAGCAAATCATTGTTTTTTTGATTTGCTGTATTCACCTAATGAAATTATATTGTGCAGGGCTCCTCCAACAGAGCTTCGTTAGCTCTGGCCCAGTCTCCCAGATCTGCAGCCCTGCTAGCACAGTCTCCCAGATCTGCAGCCCTGCTAGCAGCCAACAGACACGAGAAAAGGGAGATCAAGAAACTGGAGAAGCTGCTCAAGCTAAAGACGCGTAAGAGCAAGAAACTGCCGGCATCGTTCAAGGAGGAAGGTTTAGACTGTATCCTTGAGCTGTTGACTGGGGGGTTAATGGGATACTCTCACGCAGCACAGTAGCACACCCTCACATATTATCCGTACCTTGAATGATGAGCCATGCAGGCCTCTGCATACTTTTGTAACACCCAACTGTGAACTGCAAAAGCATGGGAATGGACCTCGCTAGGACTATGGTGGTTATTTATCACCTGGGTATTATTCAATTAGACTGTCTATGTAGGCAATCTGAGATCAAACACACCCTAAGTGGTTCATACCTGCATGCTTTTCACTTTTTGCTTTTCACTCGCTGTTGCAAAGACAATGACCATATCTTGAAACTGAATTAAATTTTGTAAACAGTAGTTTACCAGGTAAAATTCATACCAGGGTGCTTATGCTATTTGCCTCCCCCCCCCCTCCTCCCCCTCCCCCCTCCCCCCTCCTCCCCCCCCCCCTCTCCTCCCCCCCCTCCCCCCTCCTCCTCCATAAGATGGGTGGTGGTACAATAGCCCATTGTTTAATTGTCACCGGTGTCTGTCTGTCTGTCTGTCATACCAAGGGAAGAAAAAAGCAGTTGTCTGGAGCAAGACCAGTAGCTAGGACTGCAGGGACTGCTCTCCTGAGATTGCATGGCTATTGGTTATATTCCTTGACCTGCGTGGGCAGACCTGTTGGACCTGGTTGACAGGGACAGCAACCGGTGGAACCTGTCTGACGAGGAAGTGGGCCTTGGGGAGCAACCCCAAGGTAAGCCCAATCTGCGTGTTTGGTGGTCCAATTCCTGTGTTATATCTTGAAATGGGATATTGGATTCCATTAAAACAGGCCTGTGACCTGGAGACACCTTCATAATTTTAATCTCGAGCCCGTAATAACTGCTGTTACATCTGAGCGAATTTTTATGCAGATGGTGATTCCGAAAGTGGAGATGAGCCAGAAGAGACTGAGACAAGAGTGTCGAGATCTTGGAAAGCTAGCCAAAGGAGACAAAGGCTGGAAGAAGAACAGGAGAAGGGAGAACCACAAGGCACCGACAAGTCCAAAAAGACACTCAAATGGAAGAAGCTAAGAGGTAATGATGACCAGATGGTTGAATCTGGAGTACCAGCCAAAAAGATGAAAAAGAAGCGAAAGACCCAGGTTGTTGAGGGGCCGGAGGATGAGGTGGGCAGCAGCAGTAGAGAGGGTGGAGTGAAGAAAGGGATTCTCAGGAGGACACCCTCGAAGGTGGGTGGAGTCTCATCAAGTCCCTCCCCCAAGAAAGTAAGGTTTAGCCTGCAGGGTTTACCAGCCGGAGGGAGTGATGCAGACGAGAGCGATACTACGGCAGAAGACAGTGATCTAATTGATCCTGATCTTGATATTGATATTGATTTTGATCACGATTTTGATGCTGAAGATGAACTTGATATGGATGTGTTACAGTATGGATCAGACACTGACTCATCCGACAATGATGACCACATTGGTAAGACCTTTGTGTCCTGCTTTGTTTAATAGTGATGCACCGATAGGGGATTTTGCCGATATTCCGATAACCGATACCGGTATTGAACTGAACACATTGGCCAGTAACAATAGCTGATACTGATATTGAGCAAGGAATATTGTTGAATAGGGGGAGAAAAGAGCAGGATGAAAGGCGGGGAATTGAACTTGAGCCTTTCATGGCACTTCTCAAGCATGAAAGAGCACAATTACATCTATTTTGCACACTAATAACTATTGACACAACCGATACTGATCTTATGGGATGTCAGCCAATAAGCCAATTTTCCAATAGGGGGTGTGGCCTGGAGCGAGGCTAGGCCTTACCTTAGCCTCGTCCCTGGGGGGTGTGGCCTAGGCTAGGCCTTGCCTGTGTTTGATAGTGTGTGTTTCTGTTTTGCTGTAGACAACAGCAGTGACTCGGGGTCAGAGGTGGAGTGGGGGGAGGATAAGGATGAGGGTGAAGAGGAACAACAGAGAGGGGGCGTTGCCGAGTCAGCGGGAGGCTGGTACGTGCCCCCACATCTCGGGGCAGCTACTGCCGAAGGGGGTGGGGCTGACGATGAGAAGAAAGCAAAGCAGACGGAGAGGCTGAGAAAGAAAGTGCAGGGTCTCATCAACAGGTGTGTGGTGTTCGATATCGGATAATTTACGCCTTTTGGTCATGACATCACACTGATGTTACTGATGTGAATGGTGGGTATACTATAGTTCATTATGCTGCAGAAAATACTAGGATCTTCCTTTTAGTGATGGTCAGTTGAGTAGGGTTCCCACATCCCTGTGTGTGTGCAGTGGTTGACATCACTTCCCTGGTTGCTGCAGGCTGAGTGAGTCCAATATGCAGTCCGTCAGCTCACAGCTGGAGCAGCTGTATCGTGAGAACAGCAGGAATGGTACGTCAGGACAGCTACCGGCAAAGCATGAGGTCACACACACACACACACACACACACACACACACACACAACCCTCCTGATCACCTCCCCTTCCTGGTACTCCTGTCCCAGACATGAATGCGACTCTGACGGAGGTGCTGCTCAAGGCCTGTGTGTCTCCAGTCCTCCTGGCCAACAGGTTTGCCCTGGAGCACACCATGCTGGTGGCTATCTTGCACTCAAACGTGGGATCAGAAGTCGGTAGGCGGAGGATGGCACTATCTGTATACTGGTTTTGTCATGAGCTACTAGTGTTTATTCATGTCTTTTTGATTACTCCATTGTGGTAACAGATTTTCATTCACCAATTAGTACAGGGTGATACTTAGCAGGCTTCGATCTCATAAATTCAACATACACAAACATTCTATTGTGATGATATTATTGCCTTCACGATATGTGAAGTTATCAATATTGATAATTTTGATATAAAAGATATTATTGCCTTCACAATAATATTGATTCATCAAGTATCACGATATGACGATATTATTGCCCAGCCCTACTACCAATAAGCTGTTGATTGCTTTCCCTATGCTTTTATACCCTTGCAGGTGCATACATTGTGCAGACTCTTGCCGAGAAACTGGATGAATTGTTGCACGAACCTTCGAATTACGGCAGAGGGAAGGAGTGTGATTGTATCGTGCTGCTGATAGCCCACCTCTACAACTACAAGGTGCAGAGATGCTCTTATTATGTCATTATAAATTGAGTACATTAGCTAGTATATGTAAAGTGGAAACAGCTGTAAAGTAGGGAATGAATTGGTGTGATATCATCATTACATTATCGCAATAAGTATCAGTTACCTCCCTTTGCTCAGGTGATCCACTGCCTGCTAGTGTATGACATCATTCGGAGACTCGTGGACAGCTTCACTGAAAGAGACGTGGAGCTGCTGCTTCTGCTGCTCAAGAGTCAGTATTCTAGTTATCATTCCCATATTTCTATATCTCATACCAGCTTATATCTTCATTAGATTCTGGAATGGAGATTCGCCGTGACGATGCTACCTCCTTAAAAGACATCATACTGCAGATACAGGCCAAAGCAGCCACTTCTTCACTGAGTGACTCGTAAGTTTCAAACTGCAGCTGTAGTTTGTGTGGACAGTGTCTCTGCTCTGATTGCCTTTTAATTGTAGGCTCCCTCTCCTCTTTACCCTCAAAACACATAAACTGAAAATATTATGGTACATGTGACACTGAAATAAATCCATTTACAAACAATTTATTTCCTCCTAGGTCAAGAATGCGCTTTATGCTGGACACCATTTCGGCCCTGAGAACCAACAATGCTCGCAAGATTCCCAACTACGACCCCTCCCTCCTGGAGCACATGCGGAAGCTCCTCAGGGGCCTGGTTAGGTCGACAGGTAAAATGGGAGTAGGGTACCTGCATTACATTGCTACGATTCCTCTCAAACCAGACGCCATTAATAGATCATAATTATTGGTAATTTCCTTATATAGGGCCGACTGATGAGGGACAGCTGAAAGTCTCTCTGCAGGATCTCCTTGATGCTGACAAGCAAGGTCTATACTGTAGCAGTCGTTGGTGTGTCGTCTGTGTTGAGCACGATGTAATCATTACACCATAACATTATGTAATTTCCTCTGTGGCGCACAGGACGTTGGTGGATTGTGGGCTCGGCGTGGAGTGGAAGGGAAACAAACGCCACAAAGAAAGGCAGGCTCTTGCTGTGATCTCACATGACCAGTCTCTTGACGCTATGGTGGCTTAGAATAATAATAATAGCTATGCCATGGTTCTTTTGTTTGCAGCTGGGACCCCACTCATTACCGACTCCTGGGTCCTTGATCTGGCAAGGAAGCAGCGAATGAATACAGACATCAGAAAAAACATCTTCTGTGTGCTCATGACGAGTGAGGTATCTGCCAGAAAGCTAACTTCATTCAGGCAAGGGTGGCGATTTTCACCATCAGGTTTTCCTTGCCCCTTCCTCCTAGGACTGTGTTGATGCGTTTGAGAAGCTGCTGCGGTTGGGTCTGAAAGATAGCCAGGAGCGCGAGATAGTGCATGTACTGGTCGACTGCTGTCTGCAGGTTAGTAGGTGGTTCGTGGATATAATGATTGCTCCGGTAGGAAGCGGCTAGACCCAATCTGCATGCATCTCTTTGAGCTAAAGTCATTCAGAGAACTTATGAGTTTCTCTCTGTAGTTGAATCTGGTTCAGGCAGTAGGATTCAAACTTAGAAGTGTTCATCAACCTAGCCCTGTCAACACTTGTCCTGCTACTTATATGTAAGCAAGTGCTCTTGAGTGACTATTGCTGCTGTTGTTTTTCCCTCATCCATTGAACACGCTCTACAGGAAAGGGAATACAACCCTTACTATGCTTTTCTTGGCCAGAAATTCTGTGAACTGAAGAGGAGTCATCAGGTACACGGAAATAATATTACGTGAAACAACCTACCCCTGAATTCCAGCTACATCTAAGAATCTTGTGTGGTTGGCTTCCCTGCAGGTGACCGTCCAGTATGCACTATGGGACCGGTTCAAGGTCCTGGACTCGCTGACTCCAGCTAACAGGAGCAACCTGTGCCGACTGTGCGTCCATCTCCTCACCAGCAAGTCACTGTCCCTGGCTATACTCAGGGTGAGTGGAGACGTCTGTGTATAAACCAACCCCTATGTCTTAGTATAAGTGAGTATAGGTCTGTTTTCCCAAGGAATACAATTCAACTGTTGCCCGAATCACTATCCTTAATATTGCTGCCTTAATGAAATGTCACTGCTTAGTGTAAGTCCACCTACCACTCCAGTGATGACTAAATAATAGTTAGACGGCGAGTGCAAGGGATCTATGGGATTTAGAAGCCACAAGGGGCCTGAGGCTGTAGCGTCTGAGCGAAGCGAGGACGCTACTAAGGGCCCCGAGGGCTTTTAAATCCCATAGATCCCGCACACTCGTCGTCTAGGTTATTTAGAATACTGCAACGGTTACCATGTTGCCTGAAGCTGCAGCAATATAAGCCATGCCCCCTGGCACTTAGAGTCCACAGATATAGTTCCTCTAGCACTTATTATCCACCCTTCTAGCACTTATATTCCATGCTTAGATTAGCAGATGTATAAGGGATTTATTATGCACACTCTGACCAATGGAACTGCAGAATTTTGTGTGGCTGTATTCTAAGTTTGTGTTGCAACAGGAGAAGTGTTTTATTCCCATATTGCCATCCCTGTACTGTACATTAGAGGGTTGCTCAGTTTGTAAATACCTTTGGCAGGTTTTTGGCTAGTTTATATAGTAGGGAGCCCAGCTTCCTCTGAAGAAGCATCGCTGATTGCAACTCCTCCCTACCAGGTGGTGGAGTTTGCAGAGCTGGACAAGACTGGTGTGAGGTTCTACAAGAGTCTCCTTCACTCTCTTCTCTGTGACTACTCAGAAGCCACGTGCAGGTGTGCTACACACATACAAGCTAAGTATCATCTGAAGGGCACAGAACCAGAGTGGTCTAACCCACAAGTATTGAACTTGGTCCCCCTAACTTGAGAATACGAAAAAATTTGTTCCAGGAGCTGCTGAAATTTAAGAAATTATATAGAAATTTAATCAGTTGCTCATGGGGTATGCACATTTGACTCCAATTGATGCAATTTCCAGTATGGTTAGCCCACTAGGGTTCCTTCATTTGCAGTATTTAACAGCACTAATAGCCTTATTCTCACCTACAAATTCTACTGTAGGTAGCAAAGTTTGGGGGCAGTCTAGAAGCAAGACTAGAGCAGTAAGATTAGCTGCATGTCCTCAAGGGCGCTAAATTGAAGGCAGATTGTTTTTAATAATTATGGGGTATCCTTGTACCCGTCAGTGTATCAGAGAGAGATAAACATTTACCACACTACAATATAGGTCGGTGTTTGCCCGACTGGCACCCCTCCCCCACTTGAAGTCACTGAGGGATGAGTTAGTCGTCTTTATGAGGCACTTCCTGAAAGGCAGGCCAGCTCCAGAGACAGAGGGCAGCATAGACAGAGGAGAGAAGCCAAGCACCAAGATTGGTGAACGTATCAGAATCGCTGAGCTGGCCATGAGAACCGTATGAAGAGCACCTCTAGGGGACTATACAAAAGCATGGCATGGCATGGATAATTCCTCCGCTGAACTGTAATGCTCTACAGTATCACTTTTATGTCATACTTTTATATACAATGTTGTTGTGTTAATTAATGTACATGTGCTATACAATGTGTATAGCTATGTAACAGATTGAAGCAGGAAGAGAAAGAAAGAGTGGGGGGTAGGGTCTGTTTTTGTCATAGCTGCTCTTCATCTGTGACCCCCTTCCTGCATGTTCGAACTATCCACTCGTGCTCATCAATATCTGGAACAGAGAAACATGTTATGACTACAGAAGTGTGTAAGGAGTTTTCAATGGTTGCTGTAAGGGAGAATTTGAAAAGGCTAGCAGCTACGTAGCTAGTCGAAAGCAATTCAGCCTTTCTGGTTTAGTCTAGCACTCCATTAGCTATGCTATATATGGGCTGTAACTCTTAAACTCTCCTAAGCTTGTTAAATTCCCATTCTTAATGTTAACGTTGACATTACAATGCTGCTAAAAGGACACACACATCAGAGGTTGTTAGCTTCCTTGAGCAGGAAGAAAGATCGAGAAGCCATACAATGTACAGCATCCTTATAGGCAACAGAACAGGAAGACTCTCTAAAGACCGTACAGCTTTGTTGTCACAGGATAGCCTCGTTCCCAGGCCCCCACTTTACATGTGCAACCAAATAAAGTGGGCCTGGGAACAAGGCTATAGTCACAGGACAGTGATATCATTCAGTGTATGGGCCGGGGGGCTACAGCATTTCTGAAGAAACCTCCACTAGATGAGAGCTGAGCTATTTCCTCTTTGGATTTCCTACTCAATGCTATGATATAGAAAATGGAAGAAGGAATTATAATAGGACTTGAAAAGGCTTGAAGCTTTGTAGCGGGCATGTGGTTAATTGTGAGCAGAAAGCCTCTGTAATCACTCATGGAAACAAGTACTTCATGTATATGAGCACATGGCCTCGTCCCCAGGCCCCCTACGTAAGAGCCTGGGTATGAGGTTGATTAGCCTCGTCCCCAGGCCACTCCCCCCCAAAGAGTGGATTGGTGGATAAATTTTAATGACATTAGAAGGCCGGAGTGGCCTATAAGTCTGAAATAATAATGTCATGTCTCCTACTATAAAAACTTGCAATATGGTAACCTACTCTAGCATACAGTTCCACACACAGTTGGTCAGACATTAAATACACAAATGCTTGTTCTGTACAAAGGAGGGATCCACAAAAGCAATCTCGTAGGTGTCTTACCGCAAAAATTCGGAAGCGCCTCTCTCCTGGCAGTAGCTGTATTAAAGCTACTCGATTTTCAATTCCAGATCGGACCTTTTGGTACTTTCAGAGGCAAACCGGATCGAAGACTCGAGCTAATAGTCCCTTTCTAGGTACCTACATAGCGAAAAAGCCGTCAATACCAGCGAAAAAGCTTATTGTCTTCATTTTTCACTTTTGTGACACGGATACATAAACGGATACGTAAACGAATAATAAACCGGCAATATCCATACGTAGTACGATACCCCATGATTTCGTGGGGTATTTCGCGCATGCGCAAACAGTGGATACCAGGCCACACTGGGGGGGGAGTGGCCTGGGAACGAGGCTAGAGGTTGATGAGCACCCAATCAAATTTTCATCCCAATGCAGCCCCTAAAACACCAATTGTAGTTATTCCATTCTACACCTTCTGCTGACCTGCATTCCTTAGGAACTTCATTGTATATGCATAGACCACCCTGTTTTGTGGGTTGTAGAGCCCGTCCCCACAGTCGTACCAGCCCAGGGGGATCTCTGTGGCCGGGTCTGTGTCCGTGAGCTGGGTGCGGCCTGGAGCATCGCAGAGAAAGAGTAAACCAGTTATTTCAACAAGCATGCAAAGATGATATAATACAGAAATGAAGCGGCATGGTTCCAGCGCATGCATGAAGTTTCAAATTTGATTCATGGATCACTCTAAGTACTGGTGCCTCAACAAACCAAAGGCCAAAAGGATGCCAAAGTGAGATTTACTGAGATCTGAAATCAAATCCTCAGTTTAGTTGGCTAAGCATACATGCTTCCTATACAAGGTAAAGGGAAACTTAACCACAGCAATTAGGAGCACCATAATGATCACATTTTACAAGCACGCAGCAATTTATCATGGACATAGCTATACACACTAATGCTGTCCTAGCAATTCATTACATCATTATATGTAATGGTTTACAGCCCTGATCTTTGGGGCGAAAGTACCAGGCTCCCCATCGGCTGGACGTATTTTAATTAATTCTCCTGCACCCACATTTGGTATAATTGTTATGTAATAAAAATAGCAACAGGAACTGCCTGGTAGCAGTCTTTTCTCTTGGATGCACATTTGCTAGAATTATTATGTAATAGTATACAGGTAGAGTACTTATTAAGTATTAGTGTAACTGTATAGGTCCTAGCTATAGTGGCTTCATCACATTTTTGAAATAAGAAACTTTGCTCTCTTTGGATGGTCCACTGTACACTGTAATAGCTTTGGTCACACCTAGGCTGTAGCCTCATTCCTTAGACCTAGGCTGTGTGGCCTGAGAATGAGGCTGCTATCCCATTCTGTGGCCTAAGTATGGGAGACTGTCCTGATAATGGATAGCCCGCTTAGGGCATGCATAGCTACTGTAAGTAATTGCTGTTCAAATAAAACATCATGTTTATGTAGCCACGGCTCTTTGAAATTTTCTTATGTCTTATGCATTCTGCAGGACAACAAGCTCTGAAAATGAAAGCTGTCGTGTCTGTAATACTAACCTGCAGGTTTGATTCCATGGCAGATCTCGGAATAGAATCTCCGATCGGTCTCTGTGCAGTAGCCCCACCCGTCCTCCTTGTACACCAGTCCATCATGGAAGGTGTACACGCCCCCTGTCCCCTCACCCACGGCTCTCCCATGCTCCCATTCTGCTTCGAATTGCCCTCCATTTGGGAAGTACAATATACCATGGCCATGAAACCTGTGTGTGTTTTTGGGTATGGACGCACAGCCAGTGTAAATTGAATTACACAAATCACAACAAGACACTGATACCGCTTCCATAAAGCATACCTCCCATGCCACACAACATGCTCTACATAAACACATCGATGATGAACACTATCAAAAAAGACTACTTGTGGTATCCGTCCATGCGATATCTGCCCCTGGGGTTTAGCTACAGATATATATATATGCAAAATTAGATAGCCACACCCTAATTATACAGTTTGGTTGACAGAAATAATGTGCAGGAGTTAGCTTTTTGCTCTGATTCGAGTCCAATTAAATTACTCTAGCTACCCGGTATTCCAGTATGCTACACGTAGCTAAAAGCTCCATTCCTTTATCCTTGTACCTGCATGCAGGATGAGGCCACACAACAGGCCAGGGAGCTTTTCAACGAGGCCAAGCTTCCAAGGACAACAACAAATAATATTACATCATTAAGAGGTGCTGCATTACTAAAGTTGTTTTAGTGGGTGATGTCTTTACATTTGTATTGAAGGTATGACCATGTTCAAACAGGCAATTAAAGTCATCCAGCTGAATCGTGTACATAGCTATATAGTGGTAGTGTTGCAAGCAGACCACATGGTCTGGCTCAGAGATATGGCTAGACGCATTTACTGGTGGTCAGTGGGTATAAACAGTGGTTACATGGTACAGCCGGTTAACATGGGTGGGTTACTTTCACCGTATGTTTACTCATGTTTACCACGTTAGGTAAGTACACTAGTCATGTTTACCGTGTACACAAGGGAATTAATTTTTTTTATTATAATTCCCTTATAATGTGTGGCTCACATTCCATCTTTCATGTCTCCGATGTACTTTGCTCCAGTGGGGAACACATACTCCCCTTTGCCTTCCATCCTGTGACAAAATAACATAGTGTCACTCAGGATGGATTCATTTAGAAAAGATAGGTTCATAGCCTTGTTACCAGGCTCCAAGCTAGTCTCGTACCCAGGCCTCCCCTTGTAGCTTTTTTCGCAGCCATGGGAATAAATGCAGCTGCGAAAAAAAACACACAAGGGGATCGGACAGTCTCGCGTGGCCAGGGATCGGAGATGTGGGTACAAGCCTAGCTCCAAGCAACAAACGCTGGGGGAGGTCTGGGATTGAGGTAGTCTCGCGAGCCATCCCCGTTCCGCAGCACTGATGGCTTTCTGTATCAGGACACAGAAGAAAGCAATCGGTGCTGTGGAACATAAGTGGGCTGGCTCACGAGACTAGGATCAAGACTAATATAGTGCACTGCCAAGCAATCTACATAATTTTATAGCTAGTATCTAAGTTCCTAAGCACCCAGCTGGGCTCTTGTACCGGTACTTAAAGAAGCGTGTGTGTACGTGTAGCATGGAAAGACAAAGTCTATAAATTTAATTATGATGGCTGATCCTGTCGCACATTGGCTTACCTTCCGCTCTGGAGTGGGCCAGTGTATGTGCTTCCCGTGGGGTGGTGCAGTGTGGCTATGCCAGCAGCACTTTGCCGCTGGGATTCCTCGGCCATCTTTGTTGACGTTACGTAGCAACAGAGGCACCGTAAATTAATTGAATTCGTGTAATTATGGATGAAAAAATCGTAACTATGACGTCAGCCAAAACACACAGGTCCGGATGTAGAAGCCGAAACCAAAGTGCAAAGCAAGGCCAAGAGGAAGTTCTTTGCTGATAAAACTGCAAGAGGCTCGAAGGAGTCCCTAACACATACCGATTGCATCTAGCTACAACAGTCATGTCGCTCAAAGAACTGATAGAATTCTGGAAGTCTGGATCCGAGCTTGCCGAAGCTGGCAGATACCGCGAGGCCATTGACGCCTTTTCGGACATACAAGAACCTGGTGCGAAAATCCACTACAACACCGCCGCGGTATACTTGCGGCTGGGAAATTTAAAAAAGGCAGAAAAGGTTCGTTCTTATTAAAAATTTAATATGTGCGCATCTCACATCACCACCAAACATGCCACATTCTGATTGCCCTATTACTGTAAATGCCTGCGATAAAAGGTGATTGTCATTTGTTTTGCTTAATACAAATATGCTGTGGATTTTCAATGTCAGAAAAGAGAGTGTCTGTATACAAATATTGTGTGCAATGTTAGGTTTCGAATAAACTACGGCACAGTGATCACTTTATAGAGATAGCCTGATTCTGACCTAACCTAACCCTAATTCTAATCGCAACCATGTTCTTTAGTTTTAATACCCAGGTTTTCAAGAACCATTACTGTGATTGTTTTGCTTTCTTGCTGTAAGCAAACATCCCTGTTTGTTACCAGTAGCTACTTCAGTTCTAGTGCACACTTAAGGTGGATCGGTTTCAAGCAGATACTGTAGCAGTTGCCATGCAACATTCTAGTCTCGCGAGCCAGCCCACTTTCTTCCGCAGCACCGATCGCTTTCAGTATCGGCACGCGGAAGAGTGGTCTGGAGACTTAGGACCACTTCACGTGAAGCCTCTGGAACGCAATAATTGGTTTGAGTCACGAGAAAAGACACGCCCACTGTAACTGCTGTAGTTAAATGTGCCATAATGGTTGAACGCGCTCTTCGTCTGGACCATAGCTATGACTAGACTCACGAGTGACGAAAGTTTAATGGGCCTTCTACTCTTCCTACCTTCGTGTGCAAAGCTGAAATACCTGGATCTTTGCGGTAAGACATGGCAACTAAATTCTAGCTGCAGAGCGTTACTAAATCTCACATCCTGCTACCTTCGGTCGGTTCAATAGGCTCTCTACAGCCTTTTCGCTACAGCTGCCATACACAGACGCTAAAGGAATGTCTCATTAATAGCTAAGGCGTGTGATTTTTTAATTCTAATTACCCGTTCTGCAATTTGATTGGTTCTGTTGTGATTTCAGTAGAGATTTACGTGAAGTAATCCTAAGTCTCCAGACCACTCTTCCGCGTGCCGATACTGAAAGCGATCGGTGCTGCGGGAGGAAGTGGGCTGGCTTGCGAGACTAGCAACATTCACAGTGTCTTGTTACACTATTGGTGCAATGCTGGTAGAAAATGATGTTGGTATTTACTTCTGTAATGATTCAGCACTAATTAGTCCTAATTAGCTGGGGCATGCCAATTGGCCATGATGGTGGCAGTTTGGCTTTAGCTAGGATTCTCTCTTCTGTAGAGTCTGGATTCATGTGTGAAGAAGGACTCTCACTTTGCGCTGGGGTTCTTTATGAGGGGGTGTGTACATATACAGGCAAAAAAGTAAGTTGTGTGTGAGTGTTTCTATCTGTCTGTCTATATCTCTCTGACTGACAGACTGGAATGGTCGGCTAGCTAGTCTTAAGACTAGCCTCTGAGAATATCCAGTGTTTGTGTTACTATTAAATTTTAATTGTGAGTAAGTTATTGTTTTGAAATGCCAGATTTCCTTAGCTGGCTGGTTTGTGTACCCAGTGGGTGCTTGTTAGGCACATCGAAGGTAAGTGGTCTGAGTTGGCAAGTATCTTCGTAAACACGTTTAGGGCAAGTGGAAGTTCGGCCTTTAGAGCTACTTCTAGAGAGGCGCAAAAAAGCTGGGGGGGGGTGGAGCCTGGAAGCTGAGCGAGGCTAGTATTTTATACATTTGGAGAGCAGGTAAATGATTGACATTAGTAGCTTCATAATGGGGATGCATTTCTTTATTGCAATCAGAAATTCAAAGGAGTTTGCAGCTGTTATATATAACTGCAGGAGTGCATAATTCTGCACTCCTGATATAATAACAGCTGCAAAATGGTGGTGACTATCTGAAAGTAAATAGAAACGTACAAAGGGCTTTGGGAAACAAGCATGGCATTTATCCCCTAGTCAAAAGTAATATCCATTAACAATCCAATAACCTTCCATATGGCTAAAGGGTGTATCAAAACATCAGTAAAAAAAATGCCGCATTAGTGCAAGTGTTGTAACATCATCTGTGCAAGAACCCACACTTAAACTATTATGGGGAATTGACGGCATTCCTATAATCCTCCCACTTACCTTGCTGTAGAACTTGCATTTCAGAACTTGCATTGCCATCTAATGTGATTCTCAGGCACCACTCACTATCCTGTTTCCAGTCTCTTTCTCGTTGACAATGAAAAGCTTGCAGGGAGAGCTAATCTCTGTGGTCCTATATTAAAAGTGGTATTATGGAGATTGCAGTTTAATCACATAGCCCCCTGTACCTGTGTGTCTGTACAGCTATGATGCAGCCATGGAAGACTTCGAGACAGCTCTGAGGAACCTTCGAGGAAACTTACTCATCGACTACAAGCAGCTGGGGTTGCAATACAAACTGTACTCCTGTGAGGTGAGTATGCCCCTTTAATTGCCTTAACTCTTCTCCCACTGCTCTATAAACTCCCAAAGTATTATTAAGCCCACACTCTGCTCAGGGTTAAAGTGACTTCTGGCCTGCCTGTATGGCTTCCTTCTCGGGTCTCCATCTCACATTTCTTTTTTCACCCGGCTTAAAAAGAGCACACAGCGAGCGCTGGTGCATATACATGTACCCATAGAGAAGTCCGCTCGTTTTGTGAAAAATAACTAAACGCCAGTAGACTGGGTACTTGCCTTATCCCCAGCCCACCCCCCCCCCCCCCCGAAGAGCACTTCTCTGACTGCGTGGCTTAGGAACGAGGCTAGCTGGGTACCAGAAGTGGATAATGGCATCATTATGCACTCCTGTTGGCAGTTTGACTAGCCTCATTCCCAGGCCTTCCCCTGTTGGGAATGAGGCTGTAGAAGATACCTGAGTGCTTGTACTCCACAAGCACATGTGAGTAAGTTGTACACACATCCCATGGACATACCTTACCAGCCAGCTGTGCAGTCACTCATGTGATGCTATTGTCATGTCTACACCATCTGGATTATTAAGAGTACCTGCATAGTACAACAGAAAGTGCAAAACCTGATACATGTAGTTTAATTACCTGTTGGGAGTTTTGGGACACTATATTTTAGCCTAGCCTCGTACCCAGCCGTCCCAGCATTTTTTCGCTTCCAGTAAGAAAGTTCCGCTTTTTCTTACTGGAAGCTAAAAAAAGCTGGGACGGCTGGGTACGAGGCTAATTTTAGTCCCCTCATCACTCCCATCCCACTTAGTCTGTCTCATTCCCAGCCCATTCTTGGGACTGTAGGATTGTAATGAATAGGCTGAGCCCATTCTTGGGACTGTAGGATTGTAATGAATAGGCTGAGCCCATTCTTGGGACTGTAGGATTGTAATGAATAGGCTGGGAATGAGGCTGACTATCTTCCAAAGTGGAGAGACACGACTGGGAACAAGACAAACAGAAATAGTTTTTAAGAGCCCCTGTTCTTTTTCATCATATTTAGGTGTGTTTTGGGGGGGGGGGGGGTGGGAAAGGACCACTGTGTTGATGTGTGTGTTGTGGTATCCCCAGATCAGCTGTCTAGTGCTGTCCAAACTGGAAGGGGTCAATAAGGGCACACTGCTGCAAATGGGCATTTGCACCTGTCATTGAACCCACTGTTGGAGGTAGCAGTTCCCATATTCAGTGTTATGGCTTCAGACACACACTTGTGGTGGCCAGTGTCAAATAAAGTGTTAAAATACTAGAATAAAGCGGCTATTTTTGCAAGTGCCAAATCACTCAAACCATATATATCTAGTGTGCTTTCACTGAAATTGGCTGCTCAGCTATAGAAGCCAATGCTCGATAGAAATTCTGCAGAAGGCTAGCCTCGAGGCTAAATTGAGTTGATTGTAGGTTAGTGAAGACTAAGCGAGAGTTGTACTTGCAGCGAGATTGAACTGAAGCAGCAGGACTTTGGTGAATTAGGGCAGGCACGTGCACGTGATAAATGATACCAGGCTTCCCAGCTTTTCCTCTCACTTGCATTATGTAACACAGACGGAGCGGGGAGGCCTGGGAACAAGTGCTTTGGCTTCTAGCTGTAAATTAGAATTGAAAAAATGACTTTAGAATCAACCTCAGTGAATGTAAAATGAAAATTTTCTGGGGGGGGAGCATGCCTCCAGATCCCCCCTAGTGATCTGGGTCACTGTTTCCTCCATTCCCCACCCCTGTATAAAACCCTGGTCCCTGAACCCCTCAATTGGGTCACATGACCTGTGTCTGGTAGCAATAATTTCTGGATGTCACAATTGTATATGTAGAAGTGAGAGAGAGAGAGAGAAAGGGACAGGCTCATGTAGCTGGTAGAGGTAGGGGAAGGGCGCAGTCTTTCACAAGAAGCGAAGACAATTATTTACTTATAGTGGCAGTTACTTAACTAACTAGAGTGTTCAAAGAGCACATACCCCCCCTACTTGATGCTTAGTGAACCTGAGCTTACTAAGCTATCACTATTGTACTGGGAGAGGAGTATTAAAATTTATGTTGGAGGTGCTAATTACATGCCAGTGGAGAGTTTTGTGCCAGCAATGTTGCTCTTTGACCTTCTTTGCTTTGGCCATCCTTTTCTCCGTTTGGAAACTGAGTAGGAAGCTGTGTGCATACTGTGTTGGTTGGGACACTGTGGGGGTACTTCTGAGTGACTCAGAGGAGATTTGGAGGGTCTGGCATTGTATGAGGCCTTTAGCTTTACGTGTGTACGAGAGGAAGCTATTGTACTAGCCTCGTCCCCAGGCCACTCCCCCCCGAAGAGTGGCCTGGTATCCACTGTTTGCGCATGCGCGAAATACCCCACGAAATCATGGGGTATCGTACTACGTATGGATATTGCCGGTTTATTATTCGGTTACGTATCCGTTTATGTATCCGTGTCACAAAAGTGAAAAATGAAGACAGTAAGCTTTTGAGCTGGTATTGACGGCTTTTTCGCTATGTAGGTACCTAGAAAGGGACTATTAGCTCGAGTCTTCGATCCGGTTTGCCTCTGAAAGTACCAAAAGGTCTGATCTGGAATTGAAAAGCGAGCAGCTTACAGCTACTGCCAGGAGAGAGGCGCTTCCGAATTTTTGCGGTACGACAGCTACCAAAGTTTTAGCGGATAGAAAATTACAGGTCTATTTACTATTCTTAACTAGTTACATAGCCGTTTCAGCTGTAGAAACTTGGAACCAGTGATTTATTCCCAGTTTCTAGTTTTTCCGTTTACTATATCCGTGTACTGCCTCCGTACTACTCGTTGTCATGTGACTGAGTTCGCTTACGGATGCGTTTACTGACCGTTTTCCGTAATTTCTTGCGCATGCGCGAGCGGTGGATACCAGGCCACTCTTCGGGGGTGGAGTAGCCTGGGAACGAGGCTACTATTGTACATGATATAGTACTTGTGGCATTGAGCTTTAATTTGGCATGTCCTGCTGCTTGTATTTTCCCAAAAATATACTCTATAGTCTGTGGAAGAGTGTGTACGAGAGGAAGCTATTGTACATGATATAGTACTTGTGGCATTGAGCTTTAATTTGACATGTCCTGTGGAAGAGTGCTCTTTTCTCTTCTAGTAATTCAGAGAGGATTTGGGGGCTGACAGTTGATGAGTTCTCTTCCTCACGAGAGGAAACCGTGATGATTTAATCCAGTACAAGCGCCATGAACCTAATTTGGCAGTCTTTCTCCCAGTGCGCTCACAAATCCTCTCTGGATCACTGAAATAGAAGAGAGCATAATTATAGGGAGAATATAAGCAGCAGGACATGTCGAATTAAGGTTTCAGTGGCACTAGTACTATATCATGTACAACAAATCATGGTATAGCATATTGGTCCAGTCTCACACATTACTGCAACCACTCCTACTATCCTCTCTGAATTACTAGAAGAGAAAAGAGCACTCTTCCACAGGACATGTCAAATTAAAGCTCAATGCCACAAGTACTATATCATGTACAATAGCTTCTTCTCGTACACACTCTTCCACAGACTATAGAGTATATTTTTGGGAAAATACAAGCAGCAGGACATGCCAAATTAAAGCTCAATGCCACAAGTACTATATCATGTACAATAGTAGCCTCGTTCCCAGGCCACTCCACCAATAAACCTCAAACACCTTAGTTACTGCTGAATGCCTGACCTTGAGAATCAGGAATGGTGGGTTAAAAAGCTTTTTGATGGTATGAGTTTACACAACCTCGTCAAAGAAAGCTGAGGAAGTCCTTTATCATCCTGCTGGATGTTCTTGAGCTCCATAACTTCAAAAACCGTATTCAAACGCAAAACAAAACTGGAAGCTTGTTGCTAAGCCTCTAGGTTGTTATTATTAACAAGAAAATTTTTATACATGCACACACACACACACACACACACACACACACACACACACACACACACACACAGATTATGTACAACAAGGCCTATGTACTGGTTCACTTGGAGCTGAGAA
The DNA here is from genome assembly GCA_963921505.1 of Phakellia ventilabrum. Taxonomy (NCBI): domain Eukaryota; kingdom Metazoa; phylum Porifera; class Demospongiae; order Axinellida; family Axinellidae; genus Phakellia; species Phakellia ventilabrum. The sequence continues at coordinate 4,570,842 of OY997401.1, read as the reverse complement.
CGAAAGCCATGGATGAGCTAGTGGCAGCGAGGGGCATAGCAGCTGACACCTCAGAGTCTAGGCACAAAATTATCAACTCTGCATTGGAGAGCATGAGGGTATGTGATGCGGACCCGCGGTGTGTCTGGAATGTGGTCAGAAGTTCAGACGTATGGAATGGAATCCCCAGTTTGAAATTAAGATGATATATTTTGGGTCAAAGACTTATAATAGACATGTATGGAGCTGCATGTACATGTGCCTGGTAGACATGTATGGAGCTGCATGTACATGTGCCTGGTAGACATGTATGGAGCTGCATGTACATGTGCCTGTAGGCCATTACCACATCCATGTTAAGTGTAGCAAAGCATGTCTTTGTGCCTGACAGAAAGACTGAGATTATCACTCAGCACTGGATAATTGTTTGCAAACTGAGTGTGTGGTACTATGTGTGTACTTCATGGCTTCTTGACCACATGGACACTAGCCTAGCCCCCAGGGCTCTCTCTCTACCCCACCCACACCACTTCCTGTGTGAGAGGGGCAGAGACTTCATGGAAGCAGTATGCTTAACCTGGCCTGGGAACAATTTTGTGACTATCTGATTGGCTAATGGTCATGTGATCAGAACTCATGTACTTGATGCTGAGGATGGGCCTTACTACAATAGCAATCCTACAGTACATGTATAAGACTCTCAGTATTGATTTTAGTGTAGTATCTCTCACTGAGGGCCTAATTAATAGTCCCTCTCTCTCTCTCTCTCGCACACATGCACACACACACAGGCAGGACACTCCTTCAAGCCCTATCGACTTCCCAAAAACTGTTTGGTGTTCTTTCCTCCCAAGAACAAGACAGAGGTGCTTGGCCCTATTAACTTCCTTCAGAAAGCAAAGGTACGACCCGCACTCCAACCCCCCCCCCAGAGTTTTGCTGAAGGCACTTTTTAAAGAAAGGCAGCAAAATGGCAGCCTTGCTCACAGGCTCAGACACCTTTTGCAAAGAAAGTCCACGGGTAGAGCCTCAGTATGAGAAGGCTATGGTAGACTATGCATGCAGCTGCTGTGAATGATTTCCCTCCTCTGTCTGCTCCAGGTGATCTCCTCAGTGAAAGACAATGACGACTACACTGGCTTTGTGGGAACTCAGGTGGGTTCCTGGTTTGATAAAGCAGCGTCCCTTCTTTAGTCTTCATTTGAATCCAGCGACTAATTGTTGTCTTGGTGATATTCTCAGTTCAATAATGTTGTAACTATCTGTCTCAGGTCCAACTTGACATTGATGAAATTGGCTTTATATGACCTTAATGTCGGCATTGAATTTATTATCATCATTGTCAAGTTAATTGGAACTGAGACAGATATTTACAATGACTAACTTGTGTTGATAACTGCTGCATTCGGCTGCAGGACCGGTCCCGTAGCCCCTCCCCCAGCCGATCCGAGGCCCAATCTAGTGAATACAGCAAGAGCCCCTCCCCCCCAAGAAAGAGCTACCCTGAACCTCCCTCGGGAAAAGCCCCCCGTGCACCCAAACCCTCCATGCCCCCGCCATCTCCCAAAATGAAGGTAGGCCCCCTGAAGCGTGTGTATCCAAACTATGCAGTTTCTGTTGTCTGTGCCATATGCGTGTCACTCTGTCTGTTTGTCCGTCTGCTTGTCTCTTGCTTTTTAACAAGCAAATTTTCTATCTCATCGATCTAGAATGGAGATACTGCACCCCGGTCCCTGTCTCCTCCCAAGGACCGCGACTCTTCAAGCAGTTTCTCTTCCACGTCGTCAACCTCTGGTTCTTACCGCTCTCACGGCTCAAAGTCCCCGCCTCCAAAGCCTCAGTTCCGTCCCCCCAAACCCGACATTGCTCCACCCCCTCCAGCTCTTCCTGCCCAGAGGGCGAAATCACCCGCAAGACACACCACCTCTGTGGAACTCCCACAGCCTTCACGGGATAAACTACCAGTAAAGCAGACCCAGTCATATGCCCCCTCACATTCACCTCGGCCCCACTCACCATCATCAGGACCCATGGAGGTGGGTCCTACAGTCTGCTAGGCTGACTACCAAGTAATTGTTACGATGACCTCTCCTCCCCCTCCCCCTCCCCCTCTTCCCTTCACTTTCCCCTCCCCCTCCCCCTCTCCCTCCCTCTATTCCCTTCCCCTTCTTTCTCTAGGGTGGAATAACAGTGAAGATCCACTATGACACTACTCGTGCCATCAGGATGAGTCCCAACGTGAAACTCAGCCAGTTCCTGCACAGCATCTGCAAGAAGTTTGACAAACCTGACAACAGCTTAACAGTCTGGTAGGTAACTCGGCCACTGCTGGGTGCTGGCCTCGCTCCCAGGCTCCTCCCCTCCCTCCTCCCTCCCTCCCTCCCTCCATGCAAACCTGGGCACAAGACTGGCTGGGCGGTGGTTGTTGTTTTTCTCTCTCTGAAGCCTGGCCTTTAGCTATGATGCCCGTCTGATTGAAAGCTTATGCTCTCTTCACTTCCTTGCTGACAGGTACAAGAAGCGTGGTGAGTTGAGGGAGATCAAAAGTGAGGCTGTACTCAAGCAGGCCACAGAGTTTCTGGAAGAAGGCTTTAGGCTCACGGTATGGGCCTATGACAAGGAGGAAAAGGTAGGACTTTGAAACACTATCCACTGTTTTGATAAAAGTTATTACATGGACACACACACGCCACGCACACACACGCACAGACTTCCTCCAACTCTCACCATGATGTCATAAAAGAGGTGATTGCAATATGCAACTATGAGGCACAGCACTCTGATGAACTTGGCTTCGGGACAGGGGACAGAATTAAAGTCTTACTGGAGAGTGAGTGGCATGCACTACTGGTCCCAAGAGTGTTAATTAATTAAAAGATGTCTAGTTGGGTGTATCCATACAGTAATCTCACATACCATCTCTCTACACACACACACACACACAGTCAATGAGGATTGGTATGAGGGTAAGTGTCATGGAAACGTTGGAATCTTCCCAAAATCATTCGTCAAGAACACATGACCAGCCACCCATGTATCAAATTTTATCATTATTTATGGCATCTTGAATTCAAAAATGAACCAGATTAGCGATATATCACCATGTTTTTATCTGCAGGCTAAATGTTTATTGACTCGTAAAGAGCATTTTTTTATTATTGATGTTTATAGTTTTTGTGCTATGAAGGTTACTGCTGCTGCTGCTGCTGTGTGTAGATATTCATTTGGTGTAAAATGGACAACTTGACGATTACATGCTCTAGTCTGCGAAACTGCATACAAGCCTCGTACCCAGGCCACACACCCCTCCCTCGTGGACTGGGCATGGGAACGAGCCTTGTTCCCAGGCGCACGTGTGTGATGTGTGGTAGAAGGGTGTGGGCGAGGACAGCTGACAAATGACAGAAGACAGCAAATCCATACTTCATGTACATGTAGCTACTCGTCCTATAGTATAGTCTTCCAGGCGCCCCCGGCGGCCATGATGTCAAAGCCCTCTCAAATTTTTGGCCAGTTGCTAAAAGATGTTGAATATAGCAAAAGACTACTAGATTTTTTGATCGACTAGCTAGCACACAGGGTAATTTCACGTGCACGTGGCACTGCAAAAAAAATTCCAGAAGGTACATGATTGGGAAGGAATAATTACTAATCCACTGCCTATCTGACAACTACATGTAATTGTGGCTGTTGCAGTGATAAGCTGTCAGTTTGCGAGCCTAATGACGACAGTCTGCTCTCGTCCATCTCACTGAGTGCGGGTGTGGTTGCCAGGCTCCTGTAGGTGGGGCCTGGTCTCATAATCTCGTACATGAGAGGGCTCTCCTCGCTGGCCAACAGGAGAGGAAAGTGGACCGGCCGGGTTGCTGCGGTACCAGCACTGGACTCAAGACCAGCCCTTCGCTCTCTGTCTAGCATTACCTGTGTGAAAAAAAAGAAAGCATCATCATATGGTCACTAAACTAATAGACCTGCTATAAAGTTAGTTATTGTCTGATTACTGATGGGTAGATCAGCGTGTGCTCATACCCGTGTCCCCCTCTGCCAAGTCCGGTGCGCCTCCTTGCTGATCTTTTTCAGGTGACTTGAGACGGCTACTGGACTCCTATATCTGTAGTGTGGCTTTTCAACAACGCTTCCCCCCTTCTTCTCTGCGCCCTGTTTCTGCATTTCTCCCGATGGGAGGTCCACTGAAAACCTGACCATCCCCTGTGATGGTGGCACGTTCTTGCCGCTCCTTAACTCTTCCTTGCCCAAGGCAATGGCTGCCTGAGCTGCCTGCTTCCTGGCCACTTCCCTCGCAACCTTCTGTTTGACCTCCATCAGGTGCTGTGTCGCAGCCTGCAAAAGATGAGTCCCCATTACAGAGCTCATAGCATAAACCACATAATAATATGCAGTCATATTATGTGTCTGGTACTGCCTGCACATGTAGCGTATCATGTCGTCACATCTTGACACGGTCCCCAATATCATGCACACATATTCTTGAGAAAAGAAATGAAACATAGTGCATACAGCTACCACACAGGTGCAACTGAAATGAATCTGATAAAAGCTATGTTGGGAATCTGAGATCAGCAATCCCTCAGAAATCACTAGTGCATAATTTTTAAGGGCCTTTTCAGTCACTTTCAGATAAAATGCTCTCATAGTGATAGTTCACAGACATAATATTATCCTTCTATGATCATATTATATTACCTGCAGCATCTTGGTATCCAGCTCCCTCTTATGCAAGCTCCCCTCTCTCAGTAGCTTCTGCTCACGGATTGCCATGTATCTCCTCACCATATCCTGGTTTTCGTGGGACACCTCCCGGGCCAGTTGCACATGTTCCTTGATCTCACGTAGCTGTGCCTCGTGGGACAGTCTCCTGTCCTCTCGGGACAGTGTTACACCGACAAGGGTGCTATGCTGGTTGAACTTGCTGGCAAGCTTCTGGTCCTCACTCCGTTGGTATACCCTGAGTACAGTCGTGTCCTGGGCGTGCGATTTCTCGAGGAGGTTCTGCACTTTCTTTTCTCTCTGCTGCTCCCGCAAGTGTGCCAGTCTGCTCTCTTCTGCCCCTTTCCAGGTACTTATACTCTCTCTGAGAGTCCTCTGGGCCTTTTCTATCTTCTCTCTCCGCTCCAGTCTCTCTTGTTTGATCTTAGACACCAGGTTTGCCTTCCTGATGAGTACGTCGGTCTTCTTCTGAGCCTCGTGGGCCTTTTCGACTGCTGTCAGAGCAGAAAGTGTCATCGTAGCATAGGCACGGGTGAACGCTAGTTCGTCTTTACTCATAGCGCTTGATTTTTTCACTCTCTCCGATTTTTGAGGACGTTGCTTTGTTCTAGTGACAGTCTCCTTGATTTCAGTCTCCGCCTCTCGAATCTGCTTCCCATTCTCAATTTTAGAGGCTTTTGGATCCGCGATGCAGTCGTGCGGCAATACTTTGGCCGTCTCTCCAGTCACTTCTATTTCATCCACCGCAACAGTCTCCACACCAGCTGTGACAGTATCAGCTCTGTCTTGTCGTTCATCAACTTTTTCAGCATCTGTGTGCCCCAACCTTGCGCCTGAGGTCCCGGCGCCTACTTTTGCTGGCATAGTTTGAGACCGGGGAGAGACTGACTTTTTGGTTTTGCTCTCCTGCTTGCGTGGCCTCAGTCTGACACCCTTGGATGGTACTTTTGATCTGCTGGGGTTCATTCGCTGAAAGGCACTAGTGAAGGCCCTGTTAACTCCTTCTGGCTCGGATTTCTCTGCTTCCTTCACTTTCTGCTGCAGCTTGTGGAGGTTGACGTGCATGGAATAGTGCATCCTGGAGCTACTGGCATCTAGACCAAGGACGTGGGTCTCAATCGGTGGAGCAACAGGGACGTTCCCACGTCTAGGGGAACGAGGGGAGGCCATGGGAGAGGTAGGGGGGACGCGGGGAGGGGAGACACGGGGGATAGCATCAGAGTAACTCTTCTTTATTCTTTTCTGTTCCAAGTTTTCTGAGGCTCCAGTTTGCTGCTCATGTGCACCACTGGTGTTATTGATATTCGTGAAAAAAGGACTGGGAACTTGGGCAGAGATGATCCTCCTGGTGGGTGTGTGCTCTGAGGGGTGAAGGGCTCTCCTGGACTGACTACCATACTGGTAATTTGGTTGTGTATGGAGACTGCTTCCAGGCTTTCGTAAGACGAGAGACCTAGGGAAATAGAGAATACAATAAGCCATTTAGTCAAGGATGCCTGTTACGAGTAACTCCTCAATTAATGCAGTCATGCGTTTATTTGAGACAAGTGTTCACCTGATCTTGGTGTTGTTAGTTCTGGCCAGGGCTCTCCTGGTGAGCCAGCCACGGACCCACCTCTGGATCAGTATCACCGGAGAGTGCTGGGCCAGTACCCGGTCCACCGCCAGCAGTAGCCGATACACACCACGCAGCTCCTCTCCGTAGCTGGTGCCCTGTGCACGTGGACGTAGAGAGAGGAGTGAGAGGGAGGGAGGGAGGGAGGGAGGCAGATATACAATAGATGGCCACATTGTTTTGGGAGCTGAGTCTCTATAAGTTTCCGGTGCTATACTTCCGTGTATAATACATTGGGACAGTTTCAGCACGCTCCAGAAAGGTTATAGAGGGTGTTACGTTTCATTGCTGCTACATGTACAAGCAAAGGTGGCATTCATGTCAATTTATAGTACTCCACACCTATAACCATGCAGCTGTGAAGGTGCAATCATAGTAGTATCTATGGTACACTCAATTCTTACAACACTTGTACTAACATAGAGGAGTTATCACCTCTCACATACCATAGTGCAGTCCCAGCTAGCCTAGTGAATCAGCTATCGTGGTACCCAGTGTGCAAGCCTAACCTTTTCTTCCGGCTGGTACAGGCACAGTTTGAAGTGTGCCGTCATGGGCTCAAAGCTGCCCCACAGCCGCAGGTTCTCAATGATCTCCTCATCCGAGATGACGTGCTTGTCCAGGGCACGCAGGGAGAGGATGCTGCCATGGTTAGAAAGAGATATAGCGCTTAATTTGGCCTACTTCAGAGTAGGCACCAACTTTAAATCTAACTCCAGTAACTAGCATATTAACCCATTGATACTTGCTGCATACAAATTGAGATCTTACAGCCTCTCATAAGAGTGCCCTCTGACCTGTTAACAACATGGTGCCTGTACCCCTTCATAAGAGAGAGGGGGGTGTCCTGGAGGGTGAGGATGTGGAGGTTCTGGCAGGCGTTGAGTCTCGCCAGGCTCTCCCTGCCGGCGATGGCGTTGCCATCCAGGTAGAGCACTCGCAGAGAGGCGAGGGAGGACCAGAAGTCGCGAGGAGGAAGATGGGAGATCTAGTACGTGTGTGTGTGTGTGTGTGTGTGTGTGTGTGTGTGTGCACGGAGAGGAGAAGAGGAGATAAAGAATATGATGAGCATGTGTGGAGACTACCGGTAGATCTGTCAGATATTAGAGTAAGCATATATGTAGCCTCGTTCCCAGGCCACACACCCCGCACGAAAAAGCAGGGGGGGGTGTGGCCTTGGAACGAGGCTAGCATATATGCTACATCTATAACTTTCGCAGTGAAGTTGTCTGGACGCAGGGTAAATTTGCTATAGGCCCTTTCTGTGTGCATGTCTGTATTAGTATGCGTTGCTAGCTATTTCTGGTTACTCGTGATACAGATAAACATGGGCAGGTGTAGTCTCGCGAGCCAGCCCCCTTCCCTGGCTCGCGAGACTAGGGCAGGTGGGCGTTGGGAATGAGTGGTGTGTCTGGATAACTCCTACTGTCCAGACACACCTGTACTTCGCCTACCTGATTGTCAGACAGCTCCAGTTTCAGCAGGTTGATGCAGCCGTAGAACGGGCTGATGTCCCCGATATAGCAGGCCTGGAGGTTGCAGATCCTGAGCTTGGAGCATGAGAGTATGGCAATGTCATCCACAGCCTGCACGTGACAGCCATTGAGTGATATTCGCAGAACATCTTGCAGCTCATCGGCGGCATCTGGGCCATCGCTTTCTCTCTGGGTTGCCAGGATCAGGTCGCCATCCAAAACCTAAGACGAAGAGGGATAGAGGTTATGCGCGGGCTGGCACGTGAGTAAAGGTGAGACTAGTCTGTACCTTGAGGTATCCCTTCTGCAGGGCGTTCTCAATAGCCTCCTTGTGTCTCCTGCGCACGTTCCTCTGGTAGGAGATGCCGGGCTCCTTCTCCTTCGGCACCAGCTGCTTCTGCAGAGCGATCCACTGGCGCATAGTCGAGGCCATTTTTCTCCATATTCACCGTGTTGCCATAGGAACCGTGTTCTCACGCAGGGTTGTGGGCGGGGCTGCTGGAACCGTTTTGCACAAGCGGCGCTGTTTAATATGTTAAGACAGAAAAGAAAAAAATTGATACACAAAAGAACGGTATTATTTGTAAGTTTTGTCCTCAAACCTCTGCTTGAGGATACACTATTATGCAGAGGCCTGGGTACAGGTTTACATGTCTATCCATGATACAAGGCAATAATAACTACTATTTCGCTATGAACCTTTGCTCGTGCCATCTGCTGTAATTTTACTAAGGGTGTCCGACTGCCTTTTTGACAGTAATTCCAACTGCTCCTGTACTGAAGATCTTGCAGCCTTCTCTCTCACTGCCGCCAGGTGCCTGTAGTTCCTTCTCGACTCTTCATCACTTCTCTCCTGGAACTGCCTGTGTGCCCAGGTGATCCTGAACGTGTGCACTCCGCTAGCAACCAGCATCAGCAAGACGAGGGAGAGGATCACACGGCCGTGACTGGGCCTCCAAGTCGACCTCTTGTACTCTTCCCAGTCAAAACTGTTGGCATTGTCATAGTGATGATTGTATGCATCGTATTCCGCTGTATTGTGGTAGGAGTCTCTAAACCCATAATTGTTACTTCTTGGGGTACTTCCGGCATAGTTTCTAGTCCTGTATTGCAACTGATGGACTTCCAGAGTGTGCAGCTCCAGATTGTACCGTCTCCTCTTGGCAGGGTTTTCTAGAATGCTGTAAGCCTCACTGATTTCCACAAACGACTTCTTAGCATTCTCCAGACCTGGGTTCAGGTCAGGGTGGTACATTTTTGATAGGGTCACAAAAGCCGATTTAATTTCCTCCCTGGAGGCATTTCTGGTCACTCCCAGTGTTTCGTAGTGATTCTTAGACGAAAATAGTGTAGATAGGTGGAGTGCTCTAACTCTGCAAGTGAGGTGTCTGCTGCAACAAGAAGAAAGATGCAGCATTTTCAGATTTTCGGCTTTGCGACATTAAAAATATAATGACAAAAGGGTTAAAGTTAATTCGAATACGTTATTGCGCACGTGCCACATGCCGCACCCAAAAATTATTGGTACTGAGTACAGATAGCTCAGAGCCTAGAGGGGGGAAATCTGTCTATGTCTGAGCGAGAGAGCGTACCTGAACTCTCCGAGATGGCGTCCCTGGAACCGCAGATCGAAGAACAGCTAGTAAAGCCAAGTGAGTCTGCAAATTTTGCAAGCGTACCTCCAAAGTACTGTTTGCCTGCCCGAGCTCTGTTGCATAATGCAACGCAGAACTCTGGGCATAAAGGAGCAGCCTGGCGCGAGACATGCAGCTTTAGGCAGTTTCTAGCCTGGCCCGCGTAGTTTCTAAGTTTAATACCCCGTGCTAAGGTGAAAAAGAGTTAATAGGGTGGCCGTGGATGAACAGTTCAAGCCCGAGTGCAGTGTTTCACGCTGCGCACAACTGCAGGAGATTCAGCTACAGCAGACTCCTTCTTTACTCCCTCTCTTCCCTACAGAAGCCTCCGCCGGGTTTTCAGAGGTTGAAGAGGCTGAACCCTCTGGAATGACTACCAGCTGCTGCACTGCTCTCCTCTTCGGGCTCTCCATAATCCTCGTTTTCATAACCTTCCCTTTCTCAATGTTGTTCGTCATTAAGGTAGCCGATGCCTCCACTCTTATAGGAGCTTATAGGAGAACAAAGATTCAAGTTGTTAGTAAAATCGGCTTTGAGGTTTTACGTGTGAACTACAATCATTTCAAGGTTTCACTGTTATTGTTTGACATTACAGTAGTTCAAATAATGTGTGCCTTTGCCCGTGTACGTACAGTGCAGTTTTTCCTCTTGCAGTATCTACATCCCAAAACCAGGGCTAGGGTTACGTCCTTGAGGCATTCTTTCAAGTGGTCTCTCTCTTGCTGCAGGTGGTGCCACAGTATGAGCGAGCAATAATATTCAGACTAGGTAGGATCCTGGACGGCGAAGAGAAGGGACCTGGTGAGAACTGCACATGCATACGTACATACATACACACACACACATACATACATACATACACATACACATACACATATACATACACACATACATAAACACGTACATACACACACATACATACATACATACATACATACATGCATGGATGCTGCAGTCATTGCCACTTGTCCTTCCTTCCCTCCGATATTTACCTCCTGCAGGGATCTTTTTCATTTTGCCGTGCATCGACCAGTTCATCTCAGTGGACCTTCGAACCAAATCATTCGATGTACCTCCACAGAGGGTAGGCTTATATGACCTCATAGGTCCATAATTTTACCTTTGGAGAACATTTCTCTAACAACTGCAGTCTGTGGCATGAAGGCCAGGGTACACGGCTAAACCACACTTTTTTGACATTTTCTATCATCAGATCCTGTCCAAAGACAGTGTGACGGTCTTTGTGGATGCGGTGGTCTACTTCAACATCTTTAATCCAGTGATGTCCATCAAGAACATCACGGATGCGGGGCGGGCCACACGGCTCCTGGCTCAGACCACCCTCCGCAACATCATGGGTGCACACACTCTTGCCGAGATCCTCAGTGCTAAGGACACCCTTCAGCTGCAGATGACGGTGCGTTTAGATTCCATTATAAATGCTGGATTGGTCCTCAAACTTTTTTTGTGTCATTTTATGTGATTGTGTCACAGTGCGTGCTCAGTTCAGCCGTTCCCAGTTCCCTTTCAGCTTTTTTATGACAGCAACCGACAAAAAGCTGGGAGGGAGAGACTGGGAACGAGGCTAGTTCAGCCGTGACAGTCTTTACTGCACGTTCTTGTATTACGTGTAAGTGTGTGTTTTTCCCCTCCTGTAGCAACACCTCGATGAAGCCACCGACAATTGGGGAGTCAAAGTGACCGCCGTGGAAGTGTAAGTCAAATATCGACCACATGCTAGCAGAATCAGACCTCTGTAAAGGTCTGTGAATGATTAAAGTACCAGGCTTCAATAAAGGTGCATTCTGAAAAAGTGGTTACTTTACAATGTCGTGTATGGGTGAAGCGCTATAGCATTTCTAACAGAGCTAATTTCAAGCTACTGAGCAGGTAGTTTGATCCTTACGTGGAGTTTTACATTTGTTTCATACATGGAATTGTACAAAGTTGAAATTTGAACAAAGTAGGCAATTTATACACTTCTTTGACGTCGTTTGCAGTCTTTTGCTAGCTTGGTCTTGTAAGGCGCCAGCATTTGGGCCATGGACAGGGTGGTCTCTAATAAGGAAGGCACAATGGAAATACACCTGTTCTGCATGGTACCTTAATTTTATAAGCCGACTGTAGACAGTTTTTGGTAGCACATTTCCCAGCACCCCATTCTTAGCCTCATTCCCAGGCTCCCCTCCCACGCGTGATTGCGGAAGTAAAGGACTGGGAATAAGCAACCCTCCATTCCATAACTGCAGGATGGATATGAAAGTATGTATAGGTGCTGATATTAACTCTATTGGCTGGCTTTCCCTCCACAGCAAAGATGTGCGTATTCCCAAGGAGATGCAGAGAGCCATGGCTGCTGAGGCTGAGGCTAGCCGAGAGGCCAGGGCCAAGGTGGGAACGACCTGTCTCTGCATAATATCTATGTTGCTAGCCTACTACTTGTACACTGGTGTTTCATGGCTATGGAGTGAATGCCTAGATTTCGAAATCTATCAGCTTCTTTCTCTCCCTCTCTAGTTTATTGCAGCCCAGGGTGAGCTGAATGCCTCTCGCTCGCTGAAGGAGGCGGCCGACGTGATCCATAGCTCGCCCACGGCCCTGCAGCTGCGCTACCTGCAGACCCTGAATATCATTGCTGCTGAGAGGAGCTCCACTATCGTCTTCCCTGTGCCCATAGATATCATGGGACCCATGGTCAGTATAGGCAGGAATTAGCCTCGTTCCCAGGCTCTTACGGGCCTGGGAACGAGGCTATATAGGAATGGGCAAACTGTTCTCTTATGCCTTTTGAATCACATGTATGGCATTGACTCTGTGAGGAATCCTGTAAAACCAGTTTGGGACAAAGACAGGATTCTTATCAGTCTCTTGGGAAATGTTGATTCACGCCCATCAGAACTATAGCTGATGTCTGCAGATAATCACATTTTTGTGAGGGTATGAATAGTGTCTATATTTGCAACTTGCTACATTTACCTCTGCTACAAGATATACAAGATGCTATTTCACCAAGAAAGAATTTTTTTGGTTAATACAAGACTGCCATAATTTTCGGTATTCTGTAGCTAGTGAGCAGTGAGCCTGTAGCTGTAGCTATAGGACTTCACAATAGTGTTAATTGATACTCATTGAGTTCTCTATACCAAATTTTATTTTTGACAGCTGGTAGTACTGTCTTCCCTTCCCTTGCAGGCCTCAGTACCGGGCGGCTTCCCTCCTGTACAGCAGGTCGAGCCCAAGGAGCGCTCAGAAATCTAATCCATCAAGTGTTGCATTTGTGCTTGCTAAAATTGCCCCGCTTATGAACACCAGTTTTTTTTAACCAGTTTGTATGCTAGTTTTGGACTAATGGTGTGTTATCTTACGGGTGCCTAGTTGGAAAATGCTGTACTGTATATTGTTTACCATTTTTGTACCGGTACCTAAGTGCACGTGACTATGAATATTGTTGTTAAATTTGCACACGGCTGAAATAGATAATTAGAAAGGTCGGTAATATACGGTTAGGTGTGGCCTTAAGATTTGTAGCGCAGCTAGCAGGCTAAGCTAGTTGAGTGCAGGGTGTCTCTGTGAGCGGCTTGTTCCGGCAAAAATGGCAACTACTCCCGGATACAAGACTGTCATACAGCAGCAGGAGGGCCAGCAGCGAAAGTGTAAGTTTGCAGGCGGCCGTGAAGCAAAGCGTAACTTACATCATTGCTCGTGCTTATCACGCGGCGTCTTTTTTTTTTTGCTGATAAATTTACGTAATACACACTGACTGCTGAATGAACTCTGTGTGAATTGCAGCGCTATGTATGGCAGTTTATGGAGTCGGGACGCTCGCAGCGACAATGGCAAGCTGCTTCAATTTCTAAGGATTCTCCTCTGTCTGAATTTTCCACTGCTATCTGTAGTCAGTCCTTGCAAGACCCCATTCCGCAAAAGAAGGCAGTGGACTTTTATCACCTTGTATACACAGCTTGTCTCTTTGCAGAAGGGTCTGGTATATAAAACTGATGCTGTCTTACCTTTTTATCCTCCCTAGCATCTGCTATCAATGATGAAATCCAGGAGGTGCCAGCTGGCGCGTGTTTCTACATTTTGGCCTTCTTTTCCTTCACCCTCATTGTGCTCTTTTTCCCCTTCTCCCTCTTCTGGAGCATCAAGGTGAGCCGGCTGGTGGGATGGGAACTGGCCATTTAACGGGTCCATGCAATACGCCCCCACGAATGGTCAGATTTTGCAGCTGCTCTGCTTTATATTATAAATAAGCCAGTTTTAGATTAGACGTCAGGTACGTAATGTCATGGCCAGTCTGTGGCTCACGGTAAGGATTTTGAATGTCAGAGACTTTGCATTCCTTTTATCACACAGTAGATTTGAATGCTTATCTCACTTGTATTCCCGTTTAGATTGTGAAGGAGTACGAAAGAGCTGTGATTCTTAGGTTGGGGAGGCTGACGTCCAAGGATGCAAAGGGGCCAGGTACGTAGCGCTGTTGTGGTGAGGTCACCCGTTGTCTTGTTTGGAAAGGCAAACTAAACTTAGCATTTGGACCTTTATTTTCAAGTGAGTAAAATTGTTTTTACTAGCGTGTGATGTACAGCAGCCTCAGCCTTGATCCCAAGCAATAATAGGCCAATTTCTGCTGATCAGTACGTGGTAATTTTTTTAACTTTTCTGAATTTGGAACATTCTCCCAAAAGGTGCTACAGAAATGATATGATTGCCTTCCGACTAGACCCTTGTGCTTTGCGCTTCACGTCTGGTTTCGTCAGAATAGTGCCTGCTATAGTCTGGGTGCTGTAATAGCCACTGTGTAATTATGGAGTGTGCATTTGTTGGAGTGAAGCTCACGTTTCATTTCCTGCAGGGCTCTTCTTCGTCCTCCCATGCCTCGATGATGTCAGGGTGGTCGACCTACGTGTGGTGACCTTCGATGTCCCCCCGCAAGAGGTACGCACATGCAGGGAAAGGAACTAGTGTTGCACCTTAGATGCTAGAAAATATAACGTGTAGTTGAACATGGCTGGATATATTGATTTAATACTAAGAGCACACTCTGTGCACCCATCATACATTATCGGTATAGCAGTTTATTTCTGAAGTGCATCATCTGTCATCGACACAAGATGGTAATTTTGAGTGCCTTACTGGATAACAATTTAAAATAGACTCTCTGGATTTACTCTGTAATTTTTGCACGTATTTTCCACCATATGCGTATTCCCTCATGAATGCATACACAGATCCTAACCAAAGACAGTGTGACGGTGCGGGTGGATGCCGTGGTCTACTTCCGCATCTCCAATCCGACGGCATCGGTGGTAAACGTGCAGCATGCGTACAACTCCACCTACATGTACGCCCAGACCACCCTTCGCAACATCCTGGGAACCAAGAACCTCTCGGAGCTGCTCAGTGAGCGGGAGGCCATCAGCGAGGAGATGAGCGTAAGTGGAATGGGGTCTATCAGCTGTAGCTTGTTCTCTGCTAGCTTGTTGGAGACTGATCTTTTGACAGTTACTGTAATCTCATACGTGGCCTAGGAATGAAGGCAGCCTGGGCATGATTAAAAAGAATCCATGAAAGCCAACTCCTGCTGTGACATTAGTTTTTCTTTCGTTTTCTTATCTTTTAGACTCGTCTGGACTTGGTCACTGACCCGTGGGGAGTCAAAGTGGAGAGGGTGGAAGTGTAAGTTGTTATATTTGATTTGCCTGCCTGTTTGACCCCCCCTGCATATACTGTGATTGTGAGCAATCTCTGACTCTGCAGCAAAGACGTGAGCCTGCCTCAAGACATGCAGAGGTCAATGGCGGCTGAGGCTGAAGCCTCTCGGGAGGCCAGGGCCAAGGTAAATAGGATACATTCGACCATATTACACTATTAGCTCTAGGCATTAATTAGAATACATAGCCTGTCTTTTATATACACTATTAGCTGTGGGCATTAATTAGAATAGTCTTTATATGCACTATTAACTATGGGCATTATTTAGACAGTCAGCTACTGCGTATCAATACTGTTATTCACACCCACCATGTACACAGGTAATAGCAGCTGAAGGAGAGCAGAAAGCCTCCTCAAAGCTACGTGAGGCGGCAGACATCATTGATGAGTCACCAGCGGCCCTACAGCTACGCTACCTCCAGACCCTGAACACCATTGCCGCAGAGAACAACCACACCTACGTGTTCCCTCTGCCAGTCGACCTCATTGCCAGGCTCTTTGGTGGGAGGCAGTGAACTGCTAACTTTAATTCTTGAGTATAGTTGTTGCATTAGGTTTGGACTGCGTGAGGTACATAATTAAGTACATACAGAGCTCGAGTGTTTTTTTTTTATACCCATCACTGAGTGTGTTTGTAAGTTCTGTACCCTGTAAGCTGCTGAATAGACGTTTCATTCAGATGTTCTGTTGCAGTTGGTGGAAAGACGTATAAATGTTGGTGACAATGCTTACTGTAGCTATATTGTGTATTAGTATTAGTGTTGTTTTAGTATGGCTTCATATAATTTAGTTCTAGTTTTAGTTAAAAATCTATTTAGAGTGCAAAATTAAGTTTAGTTATAGTTAGTTAACTAAAATGTCTAAGTTATTACTAAAATACCTTTTAGTTTCAGTTAACTAACTAAAATGGTACATTTTGGGGACAAAAAAATTTTAGTTTAGTTATAGTTTATTCCTCAGGGGATATAGTACGCTAATTAAATCTGTTTTGGCCTCTACTAAAATTGTTTTAACTAATACTTTTGATTAACTAAAACAACACTAATTAGTATACATAAAGATGCATGCATGGCCATGCAGCTTATACTGGTAAATGTACATGTGTGCTGGACACACACAAAATATGACTACTTGTCATTAGAAACACATACATTAATGCATTTGGTGGTTTAAAATTTCATCTCTATCGAGTGAAGTCTCACACGACATCGTCTAGATCATCAATCACAGCTGGAGAAGGCAGACTAAAATGAGTCACCTGCCCAGTAGCCAATGAGGTTTCAATGTGCCTAGGTTTCCATGGAGACTGTACACTCTCCGTGCCAGACAAAGGTCCTTTCTTTATCAAGTGATTCAAATTTTTGCCAGCTCTAGCAATCTCGTGCGAGAGTGACTGCACTTCGGCCGAAAGCTCTCGAGCAGTGGCACAGGGCGAGTTTTTGATGACGGTCAACATCGAGGCAGCTAACTCATTACAGGAGAGCCCCACATGGCCATTACAGTGCAACAGCTTCTCTGTGTCAGCGCCACTCCCCTCCATGATCTGGCCGGCCTGCTCGGCTATGCTATCCATGTGGCTCTGTACCTGTTGCAGACGTATCAGCATATCGACGACGTGGTTGATGTTCGGAGTGACAGGAAGTGTGCCTTCGTCTTGACTGCCATTCTCCAGGTTCCAGACAGCAGCCTGTGCACATGACATTGTACATGCAATAACCACAGGAGGCATGAAGCCCACGCATTGGTGCAAAACTTTGAAGCGGAATCAACCATGCCGCCATTTAAAATACAATGAGCTAGTGGCAGTTAAATTTTGTGGCAACATTCAAACGTCAAAGCTGACCTGCATTTCAGCCAGCCTCTGTAGCAACTCGAGTGCCGTACTCATAACTCTACAGACGGCATTCACCAGCTCTAAAGAATACTTGGGAGGGAGACGGAGGAGAAAAGGAGAAGATAATTTCTCAAATCATTGAGCTCTTCTCTTTAAATTTGCTTACAGTGTTCCCTTTGTCCTCTGCAGCTGGGTCCTGGGTGACTGTCCTGAGGTGGTACTGGACATGGAGGGAAGTGCTCTCGATGGCCGCCACGCACCACTCGCAGTGACCCTGATAGAACGTCATGGCCGACTTCTGGTAGGGCTACAGACAAATAAGATGAGCATTACGTTGAACTCATCCTCGGACTCTACTCCCCCTCAAAACAACAACAACAACAACAACAACAACAACAACAACAACAACAACAACTATCCAGAAGTGTCTAATATTCCGGTCTTGGACTGCTGCTACTAGAATGAACCTTCACCTGTTCTGAGAGGAAGTCGTCGGATGTGACGGAGGTACTACTCTCGCCCGACGGTTGCAGCCTCCCGGCCAGCACCTTCTCCTGCACCCTCTTTCCCAGCATCAGCTGTCCCACCAGGCTGGTCACGGAGTCTAGGCTCTCCAGTAGGCTGGCGTGTGAGTCGGACAGAGTGTCCTCCACACCGTTGTCTATGGCCTGTATGCATGTGTGTGTGTACATGTATGTATTGTCGAGTTTTTATCGAAAATCAGGCACGACTATAATGTAGGAGTGTCTCCATGTCAGTCTACCATGAACAGACAAACTACAGACATATGCACAGACAGACAGACACCCATTTCCCCACCTGTAGTAGCTTGCTGCAGTAGAGTGCCGTCTGATGACAGACTATTCCCAGGAGCTGGTGGCATGTCTGTTCCAGCAGGCTCTGTCTACCTGTGAAGCCCTGCCCTCCACGGCCGTTTAGGTAGCCTTCCATCGTCAGGATCTGTTCCTGTATATTAAGATCACTTAACCTAAACTCCACTGCCTCCTGTAGCCAAACACTTTGGCCAGTGACCACACCCCTACCTGCATTGACCGCACCCCCTCTAGCAAGAGCTCTAGGGAGGTGTAGAGGGACACTGTGTGCAATCGAACCTCTGTCATCTCGGAGAAGGGGACTGGATGAGGGAGAAGGGTGACAGACCGAAGATGGTGACTACAATGACCGTGCAAGTACAGGCCCTCCTCTCCCTCCCTCCTCACCATTGAGGTCTGGCGTGGGCGAGTGTCGCTGGAAGGCTTCCTCCACAGCCTGGCAGGCTATCCTCATCCTCCACACCTGCTCCATCATTCGCTGGCACATCGGAACCTGCGAGGCTTCATCTGGGGGACCGAAGAGAGTTAGTGAAGAGTGAACGAGTTCCACAAGACTTAGTAGACTCTTCATTATTTGTACACTATCCCATTCACACACTACATGTACTTACACACTAATCACACACTATTCACACACTACTCACACACTACTCGCACACTATTCACACACTACTCGCACACTACTCGCACACTATTCACACACTACTCGCACACTATTCGCACACTACTCGCACACTATTCACACACTACTCGCACACTATTCACACACTACTCGCACACTATTCGCACACTACTCGCACACCACCTGGCAAAGGGAGGAGCCTGACCTTCCTTCATGGAGAGGATCCTACTGATGCAGTCGTAGCAGACCCTGGGCAGCGGCTGGGAGAGGTGGTGGTAGGAGCCCTGCCGCGTGAGGTCTGTGTCTGGGGTACCGTGCAGAGCTGCGAGAGGAGTTACAGCATGTCACAGCTACACAACGTACATCCTGTGTACAAACACACACTACACGCAGCTCACCAGGACTGGACCCTCTTGAGAAAATGGAGGTCGACAACAGGTCAGCTAATGATTTCTAAAGTGAGAAAAACATCATTCATACCGAGCAAAATGCTAACCTCATACCTCACTCAGATTGTAAAACCATAGGATCTGAGTCACATACATGCACCGTGTCTCTCCTGTAAAAACTGTGGAGGATGGCCAGGTTCTAAGTTCAGGTATGGCTTTATCTTATAGCCATATAAAAAACATTTTTACACGGCTGCGTGATACAATCAGAGTGAGGAAGGACAGGGCATGAGGCTAGGGAATTGGTTACAGCATGTACTATGTAAATTACAGACCAGTCTTTGAGACCCTGTTGCAATCCTATACCGTATGGTGACAGACTTACTGGCACCAGTGGGCCCAGGTCCCCTCCCCTTTTGGCACTGGAGGTGGGGGAGGTGAAGGCGGGGGAGGCCCCGGCACTGCCTCCCAGGAGGGAGCGACGGAGGTGGGCTGTCCTGGAGGGAGGAGGAGAAAAACATGTATCACTCGTAAGATATCCTGAGGACAAGAGCAACTGGAGATCGTATTACCCTGATTACTGGGACGAGGTTGATAGTTTAGCTTTAACCCCCACAAAACCTGCAAATCCTCAAAATAACACACAATTTAAGGATAAGGGTCTACTCAAACTCTGCAGAGTGGGTTCAGGTGCATATTGTTCGAGGACTCTCGCATTTGTGTACATTGTATGTATGGTCTTACGTGGTCTTGTTTGCTTAATAATGGGGATATCCCTGCTAATCAGTTCCTACCTGGCAGGTGATTGGTGGGGCGTGATGAGAGAGTCCTTGACCCAGGCGTCGGAGGGGTTGTAGAAGGGGTCCGGCTCGTCACTGGTACCCAAACTGCAGGTGCTCTCGGTGTCTGAACCACCGGTGTGGATCATCTGGCAAGGGAGGAGGAGGGGGAGGGAGGGGGAGGGAGGGGTGGGAAGGGGGAGGAGGAGGAGGGAGGGGGAGGAGGAGGAGAGGGAGGGGAGGGGAGAGAAGGGGGAGGAGGAGGACAGGAAGGGAGGGGGAGGGAGGAGAGGGGAGAGGGAGTGAGGGGGAGGGGAAGAGGGAGAGATGTACAAATGGATGGAAAGTAATTATTCCCTGGCTCCAAAAAGCTGGGGAGTGGAGCCAGTTTACCATACATGTAGCTGTTATAAGAATGGAATGGGAATGTCCATGACCTGAACCGGTACAGTACCTGGTAGGCGTCCCTCATGAGCTCGAGACGGGACTCGAACTTGGACAGGTCCCAGTAGGTGATCATACTCTGCTGTGTGTTGGTCACACGCACACGAACCTCGGGCTAGGGAGAGGAGAGGGAGGGAGGGAGGGAGGGGAAGAGAGAGGGAGGAAAAAATCGAGGTGAAAGGCCTGGATACGAGGCTATGTGTCTGCAGCCACCAGCTAACCTCTCCACTGTCGTAGTTTTCCTCACGGCTGAATGTCTGCAGGTGTACAAGAAATGCGCAACATGGCTGCCTTGTTACATGTATATAAAGTATTAATTCACCACCAGCTAATTTGACCAGGTAATACATGCTCGCAAATGACTGAGACCTCCTAAAGAGATCTGGCTAATGAAATTTCAGATTGTTCCCCTCCCAGGCCACCACAAAGCTGAAGTGACGGTTTATGTACACAAATCCGTCGCCTACCAAGGGTTTGTTGAGGTTCTTGCAAATGGCCGACGCCTCTTGCAACATCATGGACAGTCGCACCAGCTCCGAGCCCTTCAGTAAGTTGGTCTCTGTGAAGAGATGATGTCATGATGATGTAATCACAATGACATTGTCTATAGATGATTATGTCCGGGGTTACCTGATACAAGAGTCACTGACTCTCTTTTCGATGTCTTCTCTCGAATATTCTGTGAGAGTAGAGTGAGAGGGTGTAAGAGACATGCAGGGGCTGCAGAAACTGCTGAAAGCACTTGGCGGTGGTCTTATCGTCTGTGCATCAGCGCAACTCTCATCCCCAGGCTCATGTGTATGTATCACGTTAGGCACTGTGGGACAGCGATGGTATAATTTCTCATGTGCATGACGTGATTGGTAGAAGGGTGAAGTTATATGTGGGTGAGGACGGTTGCAGCTCTCAGGCATAGGCTTCCTTCAGTCAAGGTCCATCTGCGTCATTAGCCTCGAACCCAGGCCTTCCTCGCCCGGCTTTTATCTCGCAGCCGTGGAGAAAAAACAACTGCAAGATAAAATCTGGGCAAGGAAGGCCTGGGTCCGAGACTACTGTGTCATAAACTGAGTGCTAAAGTGGTGTCTCTAGCGAAATTAAGATGAGAAGTGCCGCCTTCCTTTGCCCACACACAGCTACATCAATGTACCGGCCAGGATCCCGGTAGCAAGGTGAAGCGTGCACAAGAGCCTAGGAGACAAGGCTGACTAGGAATAGCAAATGTTTGGTTGCTACCTGTAGGTGGTTCGCATACTGTCTGACCTTGTTCCTGCTCAGTTTGAGGATGTCTTCCTCCAATTTCTTCTTCTCCTGCTCCAGCTCCAACATCAGCCTGGACTTTTGCTCCTTGACTTCAGTGTATTCCTGCATTTAAGAACCATTACAGCACCATTACATCAAGGCTAGTCTCCCTCAGAGGTGAGATTCATAGGCCCTCCGATGGCATGGGAGATGGGATCTGGAAATGAGACTCATAGGCCTTACATGCACGGTATGGGGTCTGGGGCACGAGTTCTATTAATTTAACCCCTCACACTCTACGCCCTGAGGCACTCCTAACAAGAGAATCCTCTCTTTTGAGCGAGGCTAGTGTCCCAACCTTCTCTGTCTTGAGTTTCTCGAGGTGGATGATGTGTTTCTGGGCCAGGGTCTCGTCTTCCAGCTGTTGAGTCTTCCTCGCCAGTTCCTCCATCTTGGTCTCTGTCTCCTCTTTGGTGCGCTGGTGCACCGAGACCTCCAGGCTACGTTCTTGCTGCATGTGGGCGTGTATGTGTGTGTGTGGGTGAGTGTGTGTATGTGTGTGTGTGTGTGTGGGCGTGTATGTGTGTGTGTGTGTGTGTGTATGTGTGTGTGTGACTATTAAATTAATAGTGTGAAAAGCTGTGGTAAAAATTTGGAAGAGTGGAGACGAAAGTGAGGCTAGTGTCGTTCTACAACGCTAACATTAATAGTTGATGTTAATTCATACATCACCATTACATCACTATCTCAATAACATTACATCACTACAATTACATCATCACAGATGACAGCATACCATCTGTGCCTCCAGTTCCCTGAGCCTCTGCTCATAGTCCAACCTCTGCTGGTCCATGTCCACCTGGGCCTGCTCCCGCAGCGCCTGCAGCTCTCTCATCAGCTGCTCCCTCTCGCGAAGACGCTTCTCCTCTAATTCTGCCTCGATCCTGCAGTGGGTGGAGCCATTAAGGTCTAGTCTTAGTGGAAGCACAGCTCCTAGAGATCCTCAAAAGCAAGGCTTCTAGTGCAGTTTCACCAAAATATCCGAACGCTAGGTACGCATAGCAACGAGAAATTTTAGAAAAATGCAATTACTAATATGTACTTAACTTCATCAGTTTCGCTGTACACAGCCTGCCGTCGAAATTCGATACTCAAAAGCGATGACGTTCAAGGTCTAGGTCGGGAAGAACGATGCTTAAGGATGCTACTACATTAGCTACATGGATAAGCGTCCTTTAATGGCGGAGCCGGCATGTAACTATTAATTAGTAGTTGCTAATGTCGTCATGTGAGGATCACGTTTTCCCCGAGACTCTCGGGTCACGTGAAGACATTTTGGTGAAACTGTAGTGGACGTTTTGTCCACTGGGCAAACAAGTTGGCAGACCAATTTCAGCCTTGCTACTAAGCAACACTTCCAGGTTTTTTTTTGCAAAAAATCGGTTTTGTGCCAAAAAAAAGAAGAAAAAGTGAGTAGAGCAGACCAACTAGTAGTGAATAAAATAATAGCTCAATAGTGTTTGATTACGTAGTGGAAGTGACAAAGCCTCAATTAATGTATTAGCTACCTGGCGGTCTGCGCTCTAATCAGCTCATTCCTTGCAAACTCAAATCCTTGCTGTCCGGGAGTCACGGCCCCTCGCTCCACCTCCCCGGGATGGTTGAACCGGAAGAAGTGGTCCCCACCCACCACAATACGGTCGCCCTGGCAACAGAAATGCAATTATGACTTTATAAGTACACATAGTTGGTGTTTGACCACTCACATGATGCAAGACTGTTGCCGTGGTGATGAGGGTGCCATTGACGTACGTCTGAGCATCAGAGCTACCCGAGAGTTCAAGGGTCACTATTCCATCTTTGCTTGTGATGGAACTGTAGGGAAAGTGAACGAGACGAGTTTTCATATATAGCTACCCGGTATCCACCAAGGAGACAGGCTCTTTTATCACAAGAAATTAACCCCTGAGGAACACTACATTCAAATTCCTTGAATACTAAGGACACCACAAGCTGGGCTAGAGCGGGCTCACCAGTGGTCCTCCATGACCAGTGCACCTGTGAGCTGGATGTCGTGGACGGAGGATGGCCCGTGCTGGCCCACCGTCGTCACACCTGCAAAACGATACACATGTAAAGACACGCTGAAATATGGTTGGGCCATCTGTAAATCCATTTGCTATTAGTGTTAAGGTTGTCTTCACCGATCCCACCATTAGGATCAAAAGTATATTTAGGGAAGGTGGGGGACTATATACATGTGTGGTGAGGTGACTAGAGAGAGAGAGAGAGAGAGAGAGAGAGATAATGGCTGACCGTCCTTGATGACGTAGAGCAGCATCTCTGAGAGCTGAGGGTCCTCGTTGAGGTTGACCAGACTGGGCAGCCGGTTGACCTGGTCCAGCTGGTAGATCCCAGCTCTCTGGCCGGGGAGGAAGAGAATGGATGAATGAAGTGGTGAGCCAGTGTGCTATCAGTTGACACTAAAGAGAGCACTACCATATCTTAGAGGCATGCATGAGCCTAGAGTGAGCAGCCTCGATCATTCCCGTGCCAAGTTAGTTTTCTAAACGTGGCCTGGGAAGTAGGACAACACCAGAGTTCCCCAGAGGTACATGTATACAGGTATACATGTAGTACACACGTATGTACATGTATCCGTTCCATAAAAGAGCCTATGGTGGCGTTCTTTTGCTACCCTACACTGTACCTTTAACTGTTCCATTTCCTCCTTCTTCCTGGCCTCTGTCTCAGCTAGCTTCTCTTGCCACGAACTATACCCAGGACGTAGATGATATACACGTGTATAAGTAGCTACCTTACACAATTGCTTACTGTGATGCCACTTTGGCAAGGCATTAGCTTATACCTCAGGGGTGGGCTTATACCTCAGGGGTGGGCTTATACCTCAGGGGTGGGCTTATATCTAAGGGGTGGGCTTATACCTCAGGGGTGGGCTTATACTCAGCAGGGTGGGCTTATATCTTGGGATGGGCTTATACTCAGCAGGGTGGGCTTATACCTCAGCAGGGTGGGCTTATATCTTGGGATGGGCTTATATCTCAGCAGGGTGGGCTTATACCTCAGGGGTGGGCTTATACTCAGCAGGGTGGGCTTATATCTTGGGATGGGCTTATACCGTACTACATCACATATGCACACTAATCTTATGCAGCTGCTGACCGAGAGGCCTCTGTAATGAGTTTCTCGGACTCCCGCAGCTTGTCTCTGAGGCCCCTGATCTCGGCCATGCTGCTGGAGGGATCCACCCCCTCCCCCAGTATCGATCTCAGAGCCTCGATCTCCTGGCGCAACTCTAACGGGATGAAGGGAAATAAGCCACTGAGAAAGAAGTGGCTTAACTGTACTGAAGCTTACATTGGCACACAGAGGTACTGGCTCACTACTGCCAAGTATATTTCACATATACCGGTATATATAACCAAAACAGGAAAACTAGCATACTCTGTATTTAGCCTCATACCCAGCCCCAGGCTGCAGGTATGAAGCCGGCTTTATTTTATGATAAATTCCGCACCAGATACTCAGTAAAACCCTCGGGCAGCTGCATCAACCTTATTCCTAGAAGTGGCAATTAGCAGACATGCACACTATTTGGACTTCTCTTTTTACCGAATATGGCTTCTCTCATTAGGGTTGCTGGGCGGTAGTCTTCGTCAGGGTATACGTTAAAGTACATTACATGTACATGTACAAGTACCTCTAATGATTCTGGCATTTGGGTCTTCGTTGATCCTGGCCACGTTAATGATGGTCCTCGCTTGGTGAGCATACCTGGTTGAGAATACGACGTGGGTAGTTTATACAGGGGGTGTGGTTATGGGTGTGGTTTTATACCTGAGGGTGCTGAGGGACTCATCGTGGTGGAGGTTGGCAGGGCTGATGGTAGCGATCATGGCCGTCTTAGAGTTACCCCCCAGGCTCTCCTTCAGCAACCTATGTGGGGAGAGAGAGGGGGGGGGGTGGGAGGGAGGGGGAGAGGGGAGGGAGGGGAGAGGGAGGGAGAGGGGAGGGGAAGGGGGAGATGAGGAGGGGGGAGAGGGGGAGGGAGAGGGGAGAGGGAATGGGGAGGGGAGCGGGGGGTCAAGGGGGTGGAAAAGGGGAGAGGAGAGAGGAAGGAGAAGGTAATAGTCTTATAGCCGACTGGGTGTTGTTGGTACAGTGGAGGTGGTGGGCTCACCAGGTGAGGGAGGAGTCTCTGTAAGGGATGTAGACCTTCTTTCTCTTCCCCGTCGACCTCTCTGAGAGCAGAGAGATGACCTTGCCCAGGGTGTGCAGTGAACGGTTGATGTTGGCTCCCTCCTGCGTGTGTGTGTGTGTGTGTGTGTATGTGTGTGTGTGTGTGTGGTATATGTACATGCACATTGTTAGCCATCCCAATAGTTCCAGTGAGTTGGAGTACTATATTTGGAAAATCCATAACTTCCCCCAACACACACATGCACACACACACACACTCACCCTTAGCCTCTCCCCAGTGGTGTTGGCGATGGAGGACCTCTCACTGCCAGCCAGGTCAATCAGGTTTATCCGGCTCACCCTGCTGTGTTCCTCACCATCCAACACCTATACATGTACATACATGCATGTACCTGGTCAGTAACCATAACCCAAACAATTTAGGCATGTATCATAGGATTCATTTCCTTCCTCCTACCTAACTAACTACCTACCCCGCTTCCTCCCTCCCTTGCCTCCCCTCCCCTCCCCCATCCCCTCTCCTTACACAGGTCTGGGTGAGCATGATGGTGAAGACGGAGTGGGAGCGGCTACTTCTGTCATTCATGCCCGTGGCAGCTGTGGCTCGAAATCGGTTGCCAAGGTTGATCCAGCGCTAAAGGAGGAGAGAAAAAAAGTGCAACGTCTCTAACTTGAGGGGTAGGGTTAGGGTTGGGCTGCTCACCTCAATGTCAGTGTAGGAGGTGGCCACATACCTGTAATACAGAATGAGAGTGAAATGCTACCCTATACTATGTAAATGCAGACATAAAAAGGGATCTTGCTAGCCTCATTCCCGGGCTCCATTCCCAAGTCTTTGTGCGAATGAAAGTGGTGAATGGGGCTTAGGAATGAGGCTAGTACTTTGTTTCAGCTGAATAGCATTCTGTGTTTTTTTTCACCGCATGGAGCTTGGGAACGAATCTACTTAGCCCCATACCTAGGTGCCTTGGGAAAATCGAAATGAGCAATTACTCTGCGCTGTCATGGCCTGGGAGCGAGTCTACTAACTGCACACACAATCTTGCTGTGGAGTACACACTCACATGGAGAGATCCTCCACATACGGACCCAGCACTGGATGCTCACGAACACGAAGCTAGAGAGAGATAAAGAAAGTAAAGCAAAAGCCAGGAGACCCGTAAATGCTAGCTCACTAGAAAGCACACACCTTCTACACTGTGTGCACAATATGAAGACACCTCTTACCTTGGTCTTACTTTTCTGCTTGTTTGAGGCCAGGAGGTCATAGATCTTCTCGTTGTAGATCTCGTAGTAGCTCACCTGCACATTGAAGGTTGTCTGGAGAATGCGAGGGGAGGGGAAGAGCAGAGGGAGGAGAGGGAGGGGAGGGGGAGGGCAGGAATAGGAGAGGGAGGGAAGGGGAGGGGAGGGGAGGGAGAGAAGGGGAGGGGAGGGGAGGGGAGGGGAGGGAGGGGAGGAGAGGTGAGGAAGGGGAGGGGAAGGGCAGGAGTAGGAGAGGGAGGGGAGGGGAGGGGAGGGGAGGGGAGGGGAGGGGAGGGGAGGGGAGGGGAGGAAGGGGAGGTGGAGGGCAGGAGGAGGAGGAGAGGAAGGGGAGAGCGAAGGGAGAGAAAAGGGCATGCGTTTCATACACCTGGTACCCATGCCCCACAGCCATAATTATGATAATTCTCCACATCTGCGGCTGAACACTGCTTGAACATGTACACATGTGCTCGCAGCAAGGGTTCACAAGGTCGCAACCGAGCCCACCAACCTGTTCCTCGGTAGTTCCCTCGATGCGGTCGTAGAGCTCCTTAGAGAATCGCGGCACTATCCCCTGATCCTCCCCCTCTCCCATGATACTGTATGCAGGGAGGACGGAGGCATACATACATGTACATACATGTAGTATGTAGCATGCAGACAGAAATGTATCACTAGATTCAACATCCTGTGATTTATAACACTTCCTAATAGCACAAATTTGTGCATTTGGCTGCAAACTCACCAGTAAGACTTTCCAGATCCAGTCTGTGGAGAAAAGAGAAAGAAAAGGTGAATAGATAATTACATGAGATACGATCTCCCTTCTCATGGCAAGAGCATGTCAAATTCATGTGCAGAATTCGTGCTGACCTGTCCATAGGCAAAGAGACAGGTGTTGTAGCCCTCGAAGGAGCGGTCGAGGAGAGGCTGGGCCAGATCCCGGTACACTTTCTCCTGGTCCGCGTGAGACGACTGAGCGAGAGACAGATGGTGGTAAATAAAAGCCGTGGCGAGAGGCCCGCATGTGTCCAAGACTAGCCTACACATTGATATACAGAGTCAATTTCTATTTATTTTGGAGAAAAATTGGGGTGGTAATTTTTCTCAGGATAAAAGCTGGGTTGGGAAAGCCTGCATGAGAGCACTTCTGAGAGGACAGCTGCTAAATGTGTACTGAGGGACATATCTAGAAGGACAGCTGCTAAATGTGTACTGAGGGACATATCTAGAAGGACAGCTGCTAAATGTGTACTGAGGGACATATCTAGAAGGCGTTATCACACCGTACATGGGATGGGTCAAAAGACCAGAAGCAGTTGTCGTAATGGAAACGGTGGACCACGCCCTCTTTTGAGGTGATGATAGTCTCATTGCCGTGCATTCGGATGACTTGCTTTGCCTCCAGGCGCTTCTCCCTGAAAAGGGAGAGAGGAGAGAGAAATGACACTTTATACGACACTAGGTAATTAACAGCAATTAAGGCGTCAAAAACAGAAATGACACCAATTAGTACGTATGCTTTATGCCTGGACACTCTCATGTGTCCTTCAAACCACTCCCCCCGAAACTCCAAAGAGACAACAAATGGAGGCTAACTTGGAAATACGCTGTGAGCAACAATAGTAGGCACCTACTCATGGCACACAATTAATTATTGCACAAAATGTGTGTGTGTGTGTGTGTGTGTGCAATGCACTGGGCATTTTCAACTGGAGACTACTGACTCTAACATGGGCAGAAGTCTCTCAAACCAAACGCTTTCCCACCACATGGAAAGTAAGCAGGGAGGTTTACTTTCTGATACTCTCAAGAACTTAGTTCTTCATCAGATATAAATTAAGGGATTTCTAAGATCGTACTTTCTGGGGGAACAGAATATTAATACAGGGGTAGGATGATCACTGCTCTACCATAAAGAGATCGCTCACCTTTCACTAAAGGGCCTCACTCTCACGGCCACAGTGACAGAGGAATCTTCTCCCTCCCCTGGGGGCATCTGCTTGATAGGGGACACAAAGTCCCTCCGCCCCAGCCCAGGGACCCCAGTGGGCGGGGTACTCAGTCGAGACCCCGCCTCCAAGACGGAGGTCTGGCTCATCAGGGACGCATCTGGGATGTCTGTTCCCTCGCTGCTGCCAGCAAATGCGGTGGCACTCCTCTGTAGCATGCTGGTCGTGCCCGCCGACCGAGGCCTGGAGCGGGCGTTCTGCCGCTGCGTGGAGCTGGTGCTGAGATCTGTAGGAGTCTGAGGCAGGACCCTTTTTGAACGAGGCTGGGGGTCCTTTGCTTGACTGGCTGCCGGTGACTGTTTTCCTGCGTCCACGCTTACGCTTCTGTGGACCCTAGTACTTGCCATAGCTGCAGCAGCGGTGAGTTTTGAATCCTTACAAGTGTCAAAGTGTACGCCCGCTTTTTTATTTTGCTCACAATGTCTTACTCTGTGGAAGTTGATCTGCTTCTATCAAGACTAACTCACAGTTGACCCAGTGGTAGCTGCAGCTCCTCGATCTCCTTCGGATCGGAGCTTTCGACTTTGCAAAACATTGAAACGGCCCCATGAATCTGACCAATCACGATGCAGACTTTAGTCTGAGCTCCGCCCACTCAATTTTGACATTTAACTCCCAAGAAACGGAAAAATTACATGATTACATGTATTAAAGTGTTGTTTTTCTCGTCTCGATAAGAATCACTAGACTGCTAAAGCGTATGTGGACTTCGATCGAAGGACAAGAAACAGAAGCGCTGAACCTACATAACTCTCAAAGGTAGGGAGTTTGGATTTGTATACAGATTATTTTCGCAGTTTTGTGTTTCGTCCCTGGTAGGATAGCACCGTATGTGTTAGCCTGTCCCGCGAGACTACGTAGGTGTATTATAACCGTTGTGATTACCGCAAGTTGCTGTGGGTACATTTAGGGGCGTCTAGTAATATTTATCCTAGACGTATAGGGTACATTAAATATTTTCTTGCATGTGTTCTCTTAAAGCAGAGTGTATATAAATTGTGTAGCTGATGCCCAGACCCTCTGGGCACTCGAGACTACTGCATGCCTGGGTAAAAATAGCGATCCTTGTAGCATTATGCAGTTATATTGCAGGTCAGATAGGCCGACCCCGTACCAGTCACTTCTAACTTCGTTCCCAGGCTCTCATTCACATTTCACTTTGCTAAAGTCAAATGCACGCGAGGGCTAGATATGGCGAGGGCCTGGGGATGAGGCTAAGTCGCTTCTCTGTGATTGTGTATGGAGCCAACCGATACCCTAGTCTTACGTGCCAGCCTCCATCCGTTTCCCATATTTTGCGGTCGGGGGCTGGCATGCAAGACTACCTCTACCTCTGGTAAAAGTAAGAAAAAGTGTAAGGCTTCTCTCTTCTGCACTTATGTTGCCAGTTGTAGCCTGCCTTGCATGTATGTAATATACTGTAGCCTCGTTCCCAGGCTCCACTCCCCAGCTTTTCTCGCAATGTGTGAGGAGTGGAGGCTAATACAGACAATATTATTGTAGTAACCACTTTGATTGCTTGACTTGTGGGCTGTTAGGATCACTGAGGGTCTAAGGCCTTCCTTTGCACAGTTGGTGGGTTTCTGACCTATGATTGTAGCCTCTTGTGTGGCTTGTGAAGACCTCTCAAAGAAGAGTTTCTCATTCTCTCAGGCTTCATCCTAGAAGGGTACCATTCTCCCTGCTAGAAGGGGGACAAGGATCTCATTCCTAGCTATAGAAGGGAGATAAGGACCAAGGCTAGGATGGAAGCTTCATCCTAGAAGGGTACCATTCTCATTCGCTTGCTGGCTCATGTTAGGAGGGGGACAAAGGATCCCATTCCTAGCTATAGAAGAGAGATGAGGACCAAGGCTAGGATGGAAGCATTGAGTTTTCTTCACCAGATGAGCAAGTACTGACTATGTCATAGTTTATGTCTGAAGCCTCATAAGTTTACTTAATAATCAATGCTACCCTTTCAATAGGGTCCTTCCTGCCCAGTTGACAAGGTGCTAGTTTATGAAAAACACGTGTAATGCAGTGCAACAGCTGTGTCTATAGTACTCTGAGTGGGTACAAAGTCCAACTTGCCTCCATGTCTGGGTCAGAAAGGTCAATGAAATGAAAAGCAAATACAGCTGACTATGTCTGTGTCAAAGCTGAAATAGGCGTAGCAAGTAAACAAAACTTTACCCATGGACATTTTCTGACTTTGTTACTCCCTCTCATCTCTCTCTCTCTCCTCCCCCACCACCGCCAACATAGGCCTACGTGTGTATACTGTACATGTCTGTGCTATGACTGAGGAGGAGGTTGGGGAACAAATTATTCATGCGGCTCCACTGCAGAATGGCTTAACCAGCTCCTGTAGTACCCCTGAGCTAGACCAAGGTGTCTTGCTAAAGAAACTGGAGATCCAGAACCAGTGAGAAGCAAGCAGACATAATATTCATTCTGTGTATGTGCCATGACAACAAGTGCTATAAACACGCACCTGACACCATAACTGGGCAATTAGCAGCTGCCTACCCATGCCATATTTGGGGACAAGCTGTCTTTATTCATTGCATGGCTGGCTGCCATTACAACCAGCTGGCTGTACATATCCGTGTTTGTTTTTCTACCTTGTTCCTGTGACTACAGTGTGCTGATATAGAGGTTGTGTGATGTCACATACATGTATACAGACGACCGACGTCACATACATGTATATAGACGACCACCATTTTGAGTGGCTACATTGCAGTAATGCACGAGGTTAATGTTTCTTATCTCGCTCATGCTAGAGGTTGTATAGTTTCTCCTGCTTAATAGCTACTTTGACACCGATAACTGGCATTCTGAAAGCAGAAGTTTCAAGCTGCTCTCGTACTGTAAAACCTACCATTTATTTGGCACCCGAGAAATGGAAATTATTCAGAAATGACGTGGTTGTGATGTCAAACGTAGAACTTTCATATGGCTTCCAGCACCGTATACATCTATTATGTTACCACCTTCACAGCACATTATGACCATCTATTGTGTTACCACCTTCACAGCACATTATGACGTATACAATGGACCTCTAAGGTTACGTATTGACTTGCGCAGTTATGTGGGAGGTGGCTCGTGGGTTTGTTCACAGATACAATGTAGTAGAGTACTGTGTCCTTCTACTCTACTATCTATGGCTTGTTCAAGTGTTGGGTTGTATTGGAGGGGAGTTGGCTTTTGTATAAGGTTCAGAAGTGCTTGGGCAATACCCTATTCAATGGATTTAATTTGCTACATTGTATATATGGTAGTGTTGTGTCAAGTAAATATACTTCTACTATGGGTGTATAATCAGACATGTTTGTGCAACTACTGAAAGTATAGTGTTCATTGTTTATTTGACACTAGGCACAACACTGTGCGTAGTGTATCCCACACAAGAGTACCTTGAGCACACACTTTGTGAAAGCAGGGTGTGCTTACAGCGGTAGAATGGGTCTCATGTTGTCTGTTGTGACTGGGCTGTGAGGGAGGCTTAAGTGACTGTGTTGCGTGTTGCCTGTGCCAGAGTTGACAATAAAGCATTGTCTGTGCGTGTTTTACGCCCCTTTTAATGCAGCGACGACTTGCGTTATGCTAGTTGTGGCAGATGTGTAGGTATGTAGGTAGCTATAGTTTGTGTTTGGGTTACGGAATTCCGAGTAGTTTTTTTGCTGGCTGGCTCTAGCTGTATACTCCGCGAAGAGCCTTTGTGTGTAAGTGCTGGATTGGCACGCTGCTGTAGCATAACTATTGTTGTTCCATCATCGTCTGAGAGTGGGATGGGAAATTACTGGCTGGTACCAGGATATGAGAACTATCCCAGCAGGTGAACTGGAATGCCCGATTGCTGTGTATCTTTGTGTGGTTTGGACAGGAAATAGATTATGTAGTGTGTAGTAGTGTTACATGTACTGCAGGTCCATGTACATGTATGTGCTATGCTAGGTAGGAGGCCTCCCTCCCTGGTGTGATGGAGAGGTTGCTGGTGCTATTGCCAAAGTCTGTAGTTTCTGGAGTTACCAGTCAACTCCAGGTGCAATGCTGCATGGAGAACTGTATGGGATTGTGCTAGCAAGCACTACATTTCAGATATATGTAACATCGTGTTTTTTTTATGTGTGTGTAGCATTTTGGGTAGCTGTTACGCTGAAGCTCAATTAGGCTCCAAATGAACAGTCGTCCAGTAGCTTCTCCAGCTGCATCTATCTCACCTACGCATAAAATTGAGGAAGGAGTAGACATATACAGCACCTTGCAGGGGGGGGGGGGGGTGCTTAACCTCGTCCCCAAGGGGGGTGTGGCCTTGGGATGAGGCTAGGGGGATTTCTACCTGTACTTTGCACTGCAACCTTATTCCCAGTTTTTTACAACTTTTTTTTGCCATGAATTTACAGGAGCTACAAAATGAAGACGTGAAGTCTATAGCAGTAGTAGTGTATACACGTAGGTATAGATGCTTACATTGGTCGTTTAGTAATGATGTCAAATCTTGTACCTGCAGGCTGCTAGAAGAAGACCAGAGGTGTCACACCAAGATAATTTTTCGCTCGGGAAGTGTTCCAAGTTTGCCTGATTCTGTTGTCAGTGCCGATTCGAGCTCTTCTGTGAGGATGGCTACATGCATTGTGAACACGGAGGTGATCACTAGCGAAGAGGCTTCTCTGGAACCCCAAGAAGAGGACGGCGGAGAAGAAAAGAAGGGAGAAGTATTTGAGGAAGATCGGGGTGATTCTGGGGGGAAAGAGAATCAGGGGGAAAGTGAGGGTAGAGTGGTAGAAGGCCGTGAGAATCAGCAGGAACCTTGCAGAGAGACATACCAGGAAGGCGAAAAGAAGCGAGAGAGAAGTGGAAGCGATGACAGCAAGAGCTCGAAAGATTCGGAGCAGACCTCGAGAAGGAGCTGGTTCTTCCGCGACGACAACCGAGGGGAGAGCAGTCCCATCTTCGGTAAGCGTGCCCAGCCCCCCGAGGAAGAGAAGGAGAGGACGGAAGAGGAGCTCTGGCACTTGTGGAGCAGTCTGATGACGACATGGGAGGAGAGTTTCAAGAGACAGCATAAGCTAATCAGACAGCTGGTCCGGCAGGGCATCCCCGCCCACCTCCGAGGAATGGCCTGGCAGCTGTTGGCCGACGCCCACCACCAGGAGCTCAAGCAGCAATACCCTCGCCTCATCACGGTCAGTTGATGCCATCAACGATGTCAATATGTTGATGTTGGGGGATTTTGCGTATTAGTAAAGCAAGTAGTCAACACTGGCTGTGTGTCAGAGACTCTTCTGTGGCTTTTGTTGATACTGTCTATGTGATACTAGGAAACAATAAGTGAAACAGTCTAATTAGCTAATTTTGGCTTCATATAGCAGACAGATAGACAGATAGGCAAACCGAGGTGCTCACTATACACATGTACTATTGTTCTAACAATGAGCAACCTGAAAGTAGTCTTGGGCTTCAAGCACCATCCAGTGCAGGTGTTTACCTTGGACACAAGCTTAGAGACATTTTAGAAGTGGTCACTTCAATCTTAGCTTAATTTTGTCTTTAGTGTGGTGGTCCCTGTCTTCCGTTTGGAAACACAGGCCGTGTTTATTTGCTCTCTCGCGCTTTCTCTCCCAGGAGGTGTCTCCGTTTGAGCGCCAGATCCAGCGGGATTTGGCCAGGACGTTCCCCGAACACTCCTTCTTCAAGGAGAGCGGTGGGCTAGGGCAGGAGTCACTGCTCAACGTCATGAAGGTAGGCATATGCAAGTACATCATGTAGCCTTGTAGCCAGGTCACTGATGGGTGTAGCCAGGCTAGGCCACTTCATAATGCTAGCATAATCATGTAGCCTTGTAGCCAGGCCTCTCCACCCAGATTTTAGGAGAAGTGATACGATGTAGTGATGGTGTAATAGTGGAGTGTATGATGTGATAATTGTTGCCTATTAATTTGAGTATGTAATTGCAGAAGTAATGCTGTAGTAGCCTCGTACCCAGGCCAGTGTTTTTCGCAGTCGTGACTCGTGGACTCGTGGGCCTCCCCTCGTAGATTTTTCATAGCCACAGATATGGAAAAAGCAACCACGGCTGCAAAAAGCTGCTTGTTGGGTACATGATGATGGGGCTAATGCTGAAACTTTCTTTCTACTGTGAAATTGCCTACTCCCTGGAATTTACTCCCCCCTCCCCCTTCCAGCTAACCTAACGCTGTATGTACATGTAGCTACCTTCTTGCACACCAAGACGGCTTCCCAGGGCTAAATATAGTAGGGCTTCATCTTGTATACTTACTAGAGGTAGCAAACTGAGCTTTGCTATTATTTGTATGACACTCATGGTCTGTCACCTTCCCAGGCCTACTCCGTGTACGATAGAGAAGTCGGGTACTGCCAGGGAAGCCCCTTCATAACAGGACTACTTCTGTTGCAGGTGAGAGATGTTCATACCTTGCCAGCTGTGAGGCATGTGAGGCCCATTTATAGGATGTTTGATGTTTTGTGTCAAGTCGTTGCTTTGTGGATGGAGCGTGATGTGTGTAGTCTTGTCCACAAGTGTGTGCAGCTGGGGAGTGGAGCCAGGGAACAAGGCTGCCTGATGTGATCATCTAGCACATGGCCTAGCCACCCACACTGTAGTACTAGTGGTGATCTTGAAAGCGTTACAACTAGTGCATAGATGGTATTCCATGCAGAGGGCCTCACGAGAATCGAGTTGCATTACGCTGCTCAGCTGACCATTCAGCCGGTCCGAGGCTTTGAGAATGGCAGTCGTCACTTTTCTGCTGCCGAATATCAGCCTTACCCGCTGTCTATGAACCTCTCTCCAATGTTCCCTCCTCTCCTCGCTACCACTACTTCTGTGTTGCTGTGCACACAGCCTCTCTAATCGCCACCACCTCTTTGCAGGCGACTCCATTGTCTTTGGCTCCACTGCACATGCACAGTGCACTGCATATGCAAGCAATGCCACATGCAGAGGAAATATGTTTGCATCCTGCAGCGTTACTTGCATACATACATACACACATATACGGAGTTTCTACGCAACACAATTGGTTGCCTCATTTCCCCATTACATCATAATTACATAACTGTACTGCCTTGTACATCTCCCGTACAGATGCCAGAGGAGGACGCATTCTGTGTGCTGGTGAAGCTGATGAGAGACTACAAACTGAGGGAGCTCTTCAAACCTTCCATGGCCGACCTCGGTCTCTGCTTCTATCAGCTGGAGAAACTGGTAGAGGTCAGCACTCGATATGCACTAGCTAAGAGCTACTAGTTCATAGTCTCATTGGCTTGTGGTACTGCAGAATAGCACAGTAACTTTTACATGCCTAGCTGAGTAATAAACATATACTGTACTCAGTGTTTCCCCCAAAGGGGGGTACCAAGGTGCTCCCCCCCTTTCCTAACTTGGTTTCCTTTGATGTGGTCATTGGAATGTTAAATTTGCTTTGATCTCATGGAAAAATTATATCTCCCCCCCCTTTCTTTTTTTATTTGGGGGAAACACTGACTGTACTGTACATAGGCTAGGAGTGTACGTAGTTTCCTAGCCTCGTTCCCAGGCCCTTGTGTGGAAGGCCAAGGGGGGGGAGTGGAGAGCCTGGTACACACTATTTGTGCATGCTCGGTTCTCCCGGGATTTCTCCCCCTCCTGGGAGCGAGGCTAATGTTGTTTTTTTCTGCTTTGGATTCACAATGGATGCATTCTCTCTCTCCTCTGTCTCTCCTACACGCGCAGGAGTCCTACCCTCAGCTCTACATGCACTTTCAAGCACTGGTAAACATTTTTAATCTTTTCCCAGAAGCGAAAGATGGTGCAGGTCAAGTCAGTTCTCTCTGCTCCTCCTCCTGCAGGGTTTCCAGACGTCGATGTATGCCTCTGCGTGGTTCCTGACTATGTTTGCATCTGTTCTCTCGCTGAGTGTGGTCTTTAGAATAATGGACATTTTCCTAGTGGAGGTATGCGGGTGTGCATGTGTGATAAATGAGAGTCACGTGAATATCATGTGAGAATCATGTGATACCCTCCTTAAATGACCAATGAACTTCCTTGTCTCTCCCCAGGGTAAGGAGATCATCTTCAAAGTGGGACTGGCTCTCCTGGAGCACAGTCAGACCAAGTTGCTGCAACTGGATTTGGAGGATGTGCTGAAGGTACGCATGCTCCAGTGACGGAGGGCCTGCTCCTATTGAGAGCCCATCCTACATTGTATGAAAATTAAGAAAGTATTGTGAAAATCCCGAAAATATTGAAAGCGTAAGAAGCTGGCCTTTAAAACTCAGCACAGAAAAGTAATTAAAAAACAACAGCAAAAATGACTAGTCACTCTAACTTCAAGCAGTATACTCACAATCTATAAGCATTATAAAGTATGCAATGCAGGGGCATACACTCGTTAATGACACACACACACACACACACACACACATGTAGTTACCTATTCTGTTCGGTCCTCTGTGCAGCACTTTCAGAAGGAGATGAAGGGGCTCCATGAGCCGGACCCCGATGGCATCATACAGCGGGCACTCAAGATCAAGTACAACACAAAGAAAATGAAAAAGTTAGCAGGAATTCAAGAAACCGTAGCCTCACAAAGACACTACATATCAGTAGCTATAAATGTATAATCGTGTCTACGGGGGTACACTATTGTTACTGGATGTTCCCCCCCCCTGCAGATTAGAAAAGGAATATCTCTACAGGAAAGAGAAGCAAGCGCTAGAGAACACCGAGCTGATTGTGAGTGTGTCCTCTTTATCGTATAACAGTGTGGACTCCTTCGGCAAGGGTAGCCTTGTTCCCAGGCCTGCACCCCGGATTTTTGTCGCTTTTCGTACTGCAAGGCATTTCGCACTGCAAGCAACAAAAGCTGCATGGGGTGCAGGCCTGGGAGCGAGGGTATGGCAAGGGTCCACACCTTCCTAAGGTAATAGTTTTGATTCCCTGCCTTGCAATAGAGATACAGTCTAAGAATCCAGATCAAGGAATTGTCAAAGAACCACATACTGGCAAAAAAAAAATGCAGTACTCCAATGTCCTTATTATTCAAGGATTATAACCTAGTCAGTTCTTGGAGCCATGGTGCTTATCAGCTGCAGATACTAATGGCCTGTTTGTGTTGAGTACTGACTTCATCAATTTCTGATGTATTATTTACCCCCAGAGACTACAGTCTGAGAATGCTGACCTGGCTCAGAGAATACTAGCCCTGGAGAAGGTTAGAGCTAACCTCAAACGGAGGCTCCTACTCCATAGTTGGTAGTAGAGTAAACAGTGAGTTCACGACCCTTTCCGAGCAAAGAATGACAGAACCAAGAACTTTTGTTAGAGGACAGTTTAGTAGTAATCTTACATGTAAACCTTACTGGGTACTCTCTCTAATGGTTACTTCCAAAGAGAATGCATATGGTGTTCAATATGTGTGGCAGTCCCGGATAGAAAATGAGCATTATTCCGTCGTGTATTTTGATCGTATCCACGTGTTCAAAGTGTTGTATCTCTGAACTTCCGTTAAGGGCGGGACTCATACGCGCTACATAGTAGCGTCAATATGTGAGGCTTCTACGCAGCATGTATGAGCCCCACCCTTAACGGACGTTCTGAGATATAGCGCTTTGAACGTGCAGGTGCAATCGAAATACGCGACGGAATAATGTTCGTTTTCTACCCAGGACTGCCACATGTCATATTATTTAAATTTCAGGAGTGTGCTTCTCTTGCGGACCGGCTGATCCAAGGCCAGGTCACGAGGGCCCAGGAGGCGGAGGAGATGTTTGTCATAAAGAAGGAACTGGCAAAAATGAAGAGAGAATTTTTGACGGTCGAGGAGGTGAAATCAGAGGAAAAAGAAGGTGGACAAGAAGTGCCCCAAATGAATGGTGTTGCAGGAGAGGGAGAAGATGGAAGGGACAGTATGGCAGGAGGAGGGGAGGAGAGGGAGTTGGCAGATGGAAAGGAAGGAGGGAAGGAGGTATTTGTTTTGAGTGACGAAGTTGAGAAACAGAAGATTTTAAAATCACCAAAACATGTGTGCAGAGAGGAGGCACAGGTACATGTATGTGTGTGTGTGTGTGTGTGTGTGCGTGTGTGTGTGTGTGCATCTGCATGTGATATTTATCCCGCATTATCTTTTATCCACAGCAAGTGCTGAGGGTACTGGGTGTGGCAACCCCTGGGTCCAGCCCCAGAGTGTCCCTGCAGGAGAGCTCCCCACCCTCGCAAGCAAAAGACAGACACAGGAACAGCAGCCCGGACTGTTGCTCACAGCTGAACAGCGACCCAGGCTCGAAGAAATCAAACTCAAAACTGCAATCCAAGGTCGAGGACTTGACCAAGGAGCTTGTGGAAGTGAAGACTCACCGGGCAGAGGCCGCCACTCAGCTGGAGCAGAAGAAGATGGAACTGAAGCAGGCCCTACAGAGAGAGGCGCTGGTGCTGAGGGAGTTGCAGTCTGCTAAGCAGTATATTGGCTCTCTGGAGCAGAGGGTAAGGCAGTGCTCAGGGCAGGCTCAGATTGTAGGGAGAGATGGGGGGGAGGGGGGTCTTTTCGCTATTGATGTGTTTTACTTTGGCTGCTAGAGAGCCTGATATATTTTAGCACTGTAGTTAATTGTTTGTGAGCAGGGACCAATTGATTTAAGGTAGCTGCACTTCTCCACCTTTTGTGGGAGATAGTGTTTCAGCAATCAGCCTGTGGGCTAGCTCCAGTGAGTAGCTACAAGAAGTGTAGATTCGCTGCCTTTCTTTGTTACCTGATAACTACTTGCCCATGCAAATTTCATCCTTCTACCCTATGCATCACACAATCATGTGAGAAGATGTCCATGGGCCTGGGGATGAGGACAGTTTCTCTTCCTTCTTTCCAGCTCTCAGAGGTCCAGATGGAGAAGCTACAGTGTCCCCACTGCAGCCAGCGACCGTCCCAAAGGCACTCCACTGGGTCCTGTCCAGGTCCCGACCCAAACTCTTCTGAAGTTCTCTTCTCTAACCTCAGAGCCATGTGGAACTCTACAGCTGCTTCTAATGGGAACCCTAGGAACAGTGTGGGGTATGGGGACTATGATGGTTGGACATAGAACCACAGGGAGCTGAAATAATAATTTATTAACTCGAGTCTCTTTTCTTGTGTTCCCTTAAATTATATGTACTTGTCTGCAGTTGTCTGTACTGTACTGTGTAATAATCCTCATGACGTCACCGAGCTCAGCCCCACCCCTTTTATCTGCAAACCAAGCCTGCGCGCGCGCACAGGCGCTAGCGAACTTTTTTGCAGCTGCCAAATCAAACTACTTGCATGCTAGTGCTAGCTATAACTATAGCGCTAGGCGTCAATATGCCAATATCAATGGAGCGGGGCAAAGGCAAGGGCCGCGGGAAGAAGAGGAAAGCTACTGCTGCAGTAGATGTCAATCCAGTAGAGCCGAAAAACTGCAAGACTGCAGAACAACCCGCCTCACCTGTGCTCACACAGTCTCAGAGGTACGTTCCGAGGTTTACCACTAAAAGCAAGAGGTCCCGAGTGAGTAGCTCCGAGGCGGTTCCAGTCGCTCCTTCTCAGATACTAGGGACCGCAGAAGACGTCCATGAACCAACTCAACCAGAGAAGGAAAGAAGGACCAAGTCTTCGCTCCCTGAGCATGAGGCCGAACTTCAAGCAGTCGAACAGGTGAGACTATGGATTGTATAGTGCACGCGTAATATATTATCCATGGCGCTTTGGTCCTGAATATCAGGAGGAGCAGATTGAAACTAGTCTCGCGTAACCATGCAATGACTGGCTATACGCGAGAATAAATTGAAACATAAACGGCGCTAAATGTCAAAATACTTACATGTGGACACACGGATTATGTGCCTTTAGGCCTATGTTATCAGGGTTCATTTCATTTTGAGCAGCCCTCTTAGCTCTTGCAGCATTTTGCTAGCCTTGTACCCAGGCCTCCCCTCACAGCTTCTTTCGCAGCAGTGGAAAAATGCACGTTTTTCCACAGCTGCGAAAAAAGCTACAAGGGGAGGCCTGGGTATGAGGCTAGCATTTTGCATTGCACACTTATTCTTTTCTTAATTTTTTCAGAGACAAAGATATTATTAGGCCTTGGTAGATTATTCTTGAATTTCTACCCATTATTTTATTCTTTCATTACCCCGTTCTTCACTTATTATTCTCTTCAATACACTTATTATTCTCAATTACGCTAACTGAATTTCACAATAATTCACAAGCGGTTACAGTTAGGATTTCAGCGGTTGTATTATAGCATTAGTGAAAGTTGTGTGCAGTCCTCCAGAGTGGATTCTTGCTGTGAAGAAAAAGAACTTACTAATGTTGAGACTACGAGACTACAGGAAATTGCAACGTTTTTGGCCATCTGTTCAGAAAAGTCTACCTCAATTCTTGATACTCAGAAGTACCTGTTATTCCCAAAATTATGCTACCAAGGCCTGAATATTACGTCGGCCTTTTATATTTTTGTGTGGCTGTGAGATTAAATCTTGAGGCCCTGGATACCTATATAGATACAAGTCTACATAGGATATGGCTTCATACACCAACATTAATTAATTACTGTATTGTCTTTCTGGCATTGTTTTCATTCACAGGTACAACAAACTGTGACAGGTATTCATGATGCAGCACTGCAACAACT
This sequence comes from Phakellia ventilabrum, assembly GCA_963921505.1. Lineage (NCBI taxonomy): Eukaryota > Metazoa > Porifera > Demospongiae > Axinellida > Axinellidae > Phakellia > Phakellia ventilabrum. Next base: position 4,529,442 of record OY997401.1, on the reverse strand, counting down.
TGGTGGTGTCTGTAAAGGCAGCCAAGTGGAGCTCCAAACACACCTGGACGGTGCCAGCTGTGAAATCAGTGACAGCTGCGGGGGATTCGAATTCAGTGCGTGTGGTAGTGGCATCGGTCTCGTTCCCGGTCTAGCCCTCTCACAGAGCAACGTCGGTATATCTCCAGTGCTGCAATGCCATCACAGTAATAGTGATGTCATTCCAAGTGGCCGGGATGATTTGAAAGCTGAAAATGAGACTATCACTGGGTTATGCGAGAAAGAAATTAACCAAAAGGAGCTTGGCGATCGTAACGAGCAGCTAAGAATGAGTCCAATTGGACAGACAATGAGCCCACCAGTGAAAATTGCTGCTGATCAAGATGGAAAGAATTTGGAGCTTCTGGACCTCATGGGGAGTGATGACGACACAGAGAATGAGGCTATTGGATGTATGGAGAGAGCTACAGTGGAAGTGGGTGAGCCTCCGTGTGCGAATGCTTTGGATGTGGCAGAAAAGGAGGCTGGAGAAAGAGCAGCTAGCGCGTGTTTACAGGTGGAGGCTGTAGCTGTCATAGACATCACTTCCCGGGGAAGTCTTGGTGATGATGCCGTTTTAAATCCAGAGCAATCAGACACCTTGCAGGTGGTTTCCGCTAGCCCTGATGCAGTTCTCCCCAGTAGCCAAGACCACACTCTTGCCCAAAGAGTCCAAGAATCATTCTATGATGGTGACGGCTGTGCCTCACAGGAGAAGAAGAATTCCATCATCAGTACCGTGGACGAGAACACCTCTGCAAGTCTCACACCTGGAGAACTAAATGGAAGTCAATCTCCGACAGCAGAAAGACAACTTTCTGAAAACATTACATTCTCTCAGCAAAATGAAGTACCCTCAATTGTGAACAGCAGCACGATAGGTACATTGGTACCAGAGTCTTACAGCATGTCTTTGCTCTCTCCTGCACCCGTGCCAACAACAGATGCTAACTCGGCACTGCCAATTGAAACTCCAAATTTCTCAACCCCCTGTGACACCAAAATTGGTGTTACCATGGAAACAGTGAAAGCAGCGTGGGAGAAGTCTGAGGCTGGTGTTTCCGTCCAAGAGCTGATGGACATTGCGGCAGCGGACCTACTGGAGAGCCAGCTAGGCTGCTCTGGAGATGAAGCCACTGTGCCCTCCTGCTCTCCTGCCAGGTTAGTAAAACCCTCATACGGATATTTTTTCAAAGAGAGGACAGACAAATTTGAACTGAGTTTACTGTGGAGGGGGGTGGGGTGATACAATTAGGGGTGGGTTATTCTCACGGGGAGGGGATAGGGTGATATATTAAGGGGTGGGGTTATACCTATGAGTAGTTTTATTCTGTGTGTTATTCTCAGGGGTGGATAGGGTGATACACTTAGGGGTGGGGGGAGGGGGGGGGATATATTAAGGGGTGGGGTTGTACCTACGAGTAGTTTTATTCTTACAGGCGTGTTATTCTCAGGGGTGGATAGGGTGATACACTTAGGGGTGGGTTATTCTCACGGGGGGGGGGGGGGGGGGGATATATTAAGGGGTGGGGTTATACCTAGGGGTAGTTTTATTCTTACAGGTGTGTTATTCTCAGGGGTGGATAGGGTGATACGCTTAGGGGTGGGTTTGTTATTGGAGCTAGCCTGAGTAAGTTTATACTTAGGAGTTTTGTTTCATACTAGGGACTTTAGGGAAGGAGTAGTCACAAAGTTCTACCCTCAGGAATGTGAATGCAAAGGTTGGCTAAGGAATGACATGTTACTGACATGCTCAAGGAAAACAGTATTGAGGTAGCAGTGACTAAAGATCCGACTATATTTCGGGGGGAAAATTATGAACCGTCTGTATTTTAGATTTCCCACTCTGTGGAAAATACCTGTCGCATTAAGTTAATTCTCCTGAATGTTTCAGACCTGCGTGGACGACTTTGAAGAATGCTGTGTATCCTGTAGGAGCGTCACTGGTTTGTCTTCTGCGTAACAAGTGAATGTAGCCCACACACATTAAGCAAATTCTGCACACATTATTAGCAATTATTCTAATCTAATAATTGTAGGCAGACAGGTAGTAACTACCATATCTAGGAAACTGAGTGACCACAGGAGTATATTCTCACGTCATTATATGCTCCTGGTGGCTACAGTAGGATAGTTCTGATCTCGTCGGAATTGGAGAAGCTTCGATACATATCATCTCAGCTCAAATATTGCATTATTAAGACTCTCGATTTTTAAAAATGATTAAGTTGCATCTTCTCATATATGGTTTCCACCCATGTAGAAACTTTATAATGTTCAGTGTTTTGTCGCTTTGCATGATCATGCACTTGAGGGGATACCTCTGCATGGGCTTTACTAGCTGCCCTGAAACTGATAGCTAGCTGTAGTATAATATGCAGTCATCTTTCCACTGATGCCACCAGCTATGCACGGCCTGTAGCTGAACACCGAAACTCCTGCCTGTGGTTGTGGGGGATGGCTGCCTGTGTGTGTGTGTGTGTGTGTGTGTGCACGCTGAGTCCAAGTAGTTTGAAAGCTAAGAACGTGCTGTCACAGTTGTTGTGTGTGGGCCAATTGCTCACCACACCTGTGATATTCAAAACTATCCAGCTCCCCTGTCACCCTGTCTCCAAGCAGGGTGTAGGCATAGCAGTTTAGATTCAAATTGCATTCACCATTGGTTACTTTCCCTTTGTTGTCATTGTCTAATTGTCTTGATGATTTTCACCTCCACTGACACACAAATTGATGTTAAAAGGGAGCTATTTTGTGCAGCCATGTAGCTTATTAGCTACTTACAGGACGGGTGATAATTTCTAAAACTCATGGAGCAGGTGCTATATAGCTGGGAATGGCACTGCTACCCATCAGGGCTATTGGGAATTTGTACCAAGAGAACACCATGGTGTATTGCTTCCTTTATTCGGCATAAAAGAGGTAATAGACCTTAATTTGGTAGAGGCACCTACACGTGTACTGTATATTCATTTGTGGCTTTTTTCTCATGGCACAGCAAGAAGCAGCCAACCTCCAAACCACCCTCGGGCCAGCCCACTCCTCTCTGGCTCCACAGGCCTGGTGACGTCACCAACACTGCTGCTGGCAGCGGTACCGGCGGTGGTGTACGGAGCAGCAGTGAGACGGACCCAGGCGAGGGTACCGGGATCCTCCGCGGACTCATAGAGGAATTGTCCGCACTCAAGTGAGCAATCTGGGTGGACCGAATACCTTATTCCTAATGGACATTCCGGCATGCTTTGTGTCATTTGTCTCCAGCCAAGCCTGACTGAACATGCTTTGTGTTTACATACCAAACTCAGACTGTCTGGATGGTTTGCACGCACAATTAATGAGGGCTATTACTGCAAGACATGCACTTATTAGCGTATGCCGTGAACCCTAAGGTAGTTTCAATTGGGGTCTAACTACGATGGAACGCCAGAACAGAAGGTAATGGAAACTCAGATTTTAAATTAGGCTGGGGCTATATGGGCCATGACATTAGGGTCAGAATATGCCATTTTTAACGTTTCTGCAGCCGCTTCATAATGAACTGCAAGCGAGAACTCGATTCGGCCCGCAAGCAGAGGAGCAACTGGCTCAAATCACAGAGGGGGAGGAGAGGAAGATGAACTTTCATGGCAACCTGGACCACCCACCCAGCCTATTGCTGTGTACTGTATAACTCCTGTGATACCATACTTGTAAAGTGTGTGCTTGCAAACATCCTTCTATTGACAGGACATAATTCTTTGGCATTACCAACACAAGCGACAGACAGACTACATACATGTACACACATGCACATAGTTTATAGGCTTCCATGCATGTTTGCATTAAATAATAATGATATCCTGCAATGTGTTTGTAACATTCAGAACTGACCCAACAGAAGTGAGAAATATAAAATTTAGTCCTAATATCATTTGGTATGCACAACAGGTAGGAGTAGTCACCAATGCTTTGTCCAGGCTACTAATCACATTAGAGTTCAGCAACGTCCTGATTCTCTCCAATTCCCAACATCAGCAGAACTCTGTACCAGTAACTTCACAGCAGATCAAAGTCGTCCCGCTGTGTGTGTGTGTGTGTGTGTGTGTGTGTGTGTATGTAAATAGATAAACAAGAAATCACACTCGGGTTACTATATAGAGGCACGAGGTATTCACGATCATAAATTAAGCCAAATTGGTCAGAATTCTTTACAGAAGTGTGTACTGCTTCACCAGAGCTCCGGGAGCCATGATGTTCGTCAGGGGCACATTCCCAGGTCCCAACACAAGCCACAGCAAAGCCACCTTTATTGGAGATCACCGACACTTTTGACTACACTAGTGCTTCATAGACATTTCCTATATTCGTGAGCCAGAGCGCACAAGCAAACCACACTCATAGAAACCAGTTACTTACCTGTGTTTACTGTAATAGGAGTCCTAGCGAGTATGTGCTTGATGAAATCATTATATGGATAAATTTCAAAGTTCAAAGGTTGCGTCTGTGCGTACAGTGCCTACGTATATGTATGCCTGCCCCCAAGAGGGTTCCACGTACCCCAGTTGGCCCCCAGGAGGGGTTCCATTGTATCTCAGTTGGCCCCCAAGAGGGGTTCTATTGTATCTCAGTTGGCTCCCCGAGAGTGGTTCCATTGTACCCCAGTTGGCCCCCAAGAGGGGTTCCAATGTATCCCAGTTGGGCCCCCAAGAGAGGTTCCAGTTGGGCCCCCAAGAGGGGTTCCAATGTATCCCAGTTGGGGGTTCCATTGTACCCCAGTCCTTTCCGAGACCCAGTCAGGTATATTTACCAAAAAGAGAGCTAGATTTAGTGTATGTTGTCTAGCATGCACCCACCAGTGGCATAAACCATCAACACTGGAACCATTATCAGGAGAGGGAGCTGGCTATGATCATATGATCCTGGCTGCGTGTTCTAGTACATGGTAAACACCCACTCCTAGCCTACTGGTCTAAACTCTTTTGTTAGTTTTGGAGCTGGCCACTAACTGATTATCCAGTGTGTTACCCATCCATGTGGGTACCTCCATAAAGGGTTAATTTCCAGTTTGTTATGGCTTATTCTTTTAACCATACCTCCACAAAGGGCTTCATTTCCAGGATTGTTTTTTTTGTGTGTGTAAAAAAAAAAGGAGGGGAGCGGAGCCCAGGAACGGGCAATTCTACCAACTGATGGCATTTGTATAAGATTGGTGCCAGGGTGCGGGATTGTTCCAGAAACACGCGCAGAGGTGTACCAGCTGTTTGTACACTCCTTCCTTCTAACCACTAGCTAGACAGAAGCTGCCTCCTCCAAGGCACATGTTACGATGTAGGTAACGTATAATTATGCCCTTGCTCCTGGGCCGCGATCGGGAAGGCCAGCTACATGCACCATCATGAAGACATACAGCATGCAACGCTAGCACTCTCTACCTCATCGTTGTATTCCAGAACATGTCTTCTGATCTTCGAAGTGTCTGTCCATGTTACAAAGTCCTCCATATTCCTACAGGAGAAACAAACAACAAAACATACTCCTATTTATGTGTGCCCCCCACCTCCCCTTGCCCCCCCCCCCCCCAAAAAATGATGGCTTACCTCGTCACCAAGAAGGCGGGGTCAGTGATCACCTCAGGCCCCACACGAACATCTAAGATGCTCTGTCAAGGCATTTTTTTGGAAGTCATTCCAGATATAAAAAAATTCTAGAGCAAGCCCGTTTGTAAATAATGTAGACATCACAGCTAGTAGGCAGCTACTATACTGTACATTGCAAAATAATTATGAACACCATACCTCCTGCAATGTAATGTTAACAGGTTAAGCAGTACGACTAAGCAACAACGTTACCATGGTAACATCAGGAGACAGGCAGTCCCATCTCAAGACTAGTCCTACGGAGCTGACTCTAAAGGTTACAGCAGCTAGCGAAAGTGAAATACTAACACTCACAAGCTGCTGTGTTTTGTATTACAATACTCCAGTGGTAAACTGCTATATTCTTGGTTCATGATACGAGCTTGTTCGATGAACTTTGTTGCATCACTGAGTCGCTGAGCCATCCGCAACTTTAGCATTATCACTGGGAGCCGTCTCCTGTGTGTGTGTGTGTGTGTGTGCGTGTGTGTGCGTGTGTGTGTCTTGTAAACTGTGTCATCACCTATGTTAATACTTAGCACACCCAGGGTGCATAAATTTTTCATCCGCCGTATTTTTGCTCAATTCATTAGCTTCTGCATCATGGTCCCACACTTCTGCAATGGCAGAGGTTGTGAGATAAGAGTTAAGTCGGGCTTAGCTTCTTCATTTTTCCAGCTAAATCCCAGGCACTCACAGGAATCAAACGGGCGCTGTGTGCCAGTGTGTGGGTAAAATCACTAACCAATGTGGGTAGCAGAAATTATGTAACAATTATCCCCCACTTAGATTAATGTAAGCGGTATACGTTTACAATGGGTAACAAATTACAATGAGCCTTCTTACTGGGGTTGGCAAGGGAGCAGTGTTGAGCTACATTTCTCTGCTCAGAAATAAGGGAAGCTTCAATACAATTTTGGCTCTGGGCCAGACAGGCAATGCAGTATGCTCAACATAGCATGGTGAATAACTAACCGGCAGAAGGCTGATGCAGTAACTTTATCACAGAGACCCAAGTTCTTGCGTGTAGGAATAATTCCCATTGAGTAACTAGGAGGGAAGCGAAGAGGAAACAGTAACGTACATCAGGGCTAGACTTCTTGTAAGAGCCCATGGGCCCTTAAGACTAATACCATTGTATACTGAAAGTTGGGTGGGAGAAAGGGACATGTACTACAGTCTCGTTTCTGGTAATGAGGTTAACAATAATGAAGGAGTTTTGTTGCTTGAAAATAGCATCATCTGCGATCAGGGGAAGTAGGAGTCCTTACACTAGCAACATGTGTTTGGGGAAGCAGCCTGATTAGAAGGGTCAAACTTCCTCTCGTGTACATTCCAAATAAGGGGTGTTCATTTCCTGGGCCATTGTAAGAACAAGCTTCACTCTGGCCCATGTTGTCAGGTCATTACTGACATCGCTAATGCATTATCACCTCACCACTAAAAGATGCACTTTGCTTGCAATGACATAATGATGATGTCACTGATGGAGCTATTTATGCAAAGGAAGACCGCCTGCTTGTCTTACAGTTTTTCCAGTAGCTGGGTGGTTGCTCGGTTCCTGAATGGGTCTCTGGGGTCGAGCTCTTTTAATTTGCAGCCTAAGGACTTCACCATACCAGCAAGTTTGTTGTACCTGTGGATATAAATTATCGAAGGTTGCAGCGAATTACGCCAGTTTGAGTACATTAATGGTTAATCAGCCCTTAATATTATCCTACGATTTGGTAAACGTAACATTCCTCACAGCATCTCATAGCACACACACTTGATATGTCCAAAGCAACAGATGCCCATCATACTTTGTGTAGTCTTCTCTCTTTTGAATGTGGTAAAGTCTCAGTATCCTCACTTCTCTCAAGTTCTTGTCCGACTTCCAGGAGATGAAATCAACTTTTTTCAGCAGCTTCTTCTCGTGGTATTTAAGCTTTCGGACCATGACTGCTACGAGCTCTGCAGAACGCAGGTGTGCATTAATTAGTGGTAAAAGGGTTAAAAGCGTGACGCTCGCACGTGCTAAATAGTTTACATATTAGATTACGGATTCAGTAATCTCGAGTTTGGTTGACGGGCGAGTTCTAAAGAGAGACGAATCGAAACGAGTGTCGTGTTTCAAGTTCCCCCGCTGCTGTATATAAGAGTACGAAGTGATCGATGGAAAATTGAGGCTGAGTAGTGCTACGCCAAGGAGAGAACTTGCTATTTGGAGCAGATCGAAGATCGACAGATAATTTGTGAAACGCACGAGACCAAAAGCCCTTTACTCAGCAGAGAAGCTTGTAAATGCAGTGTCTGTTGCAATACGGCGCGATATTTGCCGTCGCGCTATTATTGATTGATGCAGGAACGGCAGGTATTATTATATTAAGATGCACAGTAGCTACTGCTAGTTCCTAATCTTAAGACATCATGAAAATTAATATTTCTCAAGGGACTCCTACGAAGCTGACATTCATGTGTTTACCCGAAGCGGTAGTCGTGTGTCCGTCAGGGGGGTGCAGCCGGCTATGTTTATCGATAGCTAGAATACGTCGTATCTGATCTCTAGTTTATGAATTTAGCTGCCGGCACGGGGGTGGACGGTGGTTTTATTAATGTATTTAAATGGTATGTAGGTGTAATTTCGATTTTTTGGAGTGGGTTATTTATCGACCCCAGTAATTTTGCATCCAAGAATTGAGATCCTGTATATGCGCTTTGGGCTTTTTATTCTAGGCTAAAATTAGAGCTAATGGTGGTAACATGAGACTCCAAATTATGGTGTGGGTGTTTTTAGCCAAAGCCAACCATCAATTATTGATGGTGGGGCCCCAAAGGGTGAGGGAATGAACAATTTGTGCTTTTGTCATCACTTGCCAGAATATATACGTAATGTAGTTGAAACAGGAAGTTGCAGCTGACCCCAAAACCGCAACAAGTGTTATAAGCCTAGAATGTCCAGTTAATTATAAGGTAAAGAGCGAAGTACACGTGGTACGTCACATAATTTTGCAGGCCGACCATTATGTCCGTTTCTCTCCCTACAGTCCTTCCTTGCCCCCATGCCTGCTCTGAAGGAACGGGGTCTTGCATAGCTGATCATGGAGTACTGCGCTGCGAGTAAGTCCCCTACTCTTTGGGTTTAGTGTGTGGAGAGGTGAAGAGTACCCGCCAATTAGCGTTATAGCTTTTAATTTGTGGTGGGTGTTGGGTGAATCTCTTGAGGAAGCCAATCTAAACTACCCACGTAATTGTATCTTGAAAAAAGGTGATACTGTGTGTGTGTGTGTGTGTCTGTGTATGTGTGTGTGTGTGAGCTCATGTGAGAGTGTGAACCACCAGAGGCACTGGCAGCTGGTCTGGCTAGTCTCCCTTGGGAATGTAGAGAATTGATTGGCTATGGATTTTAAGGTGTGTGCCTGTACACACATTGCACTAATTACCTACAGCTGTGATACTCATAGGTTATGTACCAAGCCCTTGGTGATTGGTCAGACTTCAAATATGGAAAGTGGAGTATGGAAAAGTGGAATGGTGACCCAATGTTAGGAAGCCATTTGTATATCAATGAGCATAGATAGAATATCCAAGAGTATTTATAATAATGTGCTGACATTATTTAAAATGTCATTAATTACCAAATATAGCAGCACCTGCATTTTTTTGCCTTCTCTTGAAGGTGTTTAGCTGAGAATCTCTCCTAATTCTGTTATGGGCTGCCCTTTCCCACTGGAACAATTATTGCAAAGACAAAAACATGTCCACAATCCTCCACCCAGTTCTCACATCCTCAGTTTTTTGCATCATCTTACTGCTACCCTAGATATAGCCTTAGCAGTGGGCCTGGTATTTTTTTTTCTAATTTGTGTGAGCCTAGGGTATAGAGGGTGAGGTGAATTTTTGGGCGAGTGAGGACAGCTGCAGTTCTCAGCCAACCAAGGAAGGCTGTGAATCTATACTTCTTGTAGCTACTCTTTCAGAGACGTTTGTACCCGACTTGATTAAGCGCTGAAACACTGTCACCAGCAAAAGGTGGAGAAGTGCAGCAGTCTTTCGAGTTGCCCTGCCCACGCACAATTATGTAAGCTAGATCATGTGAGAGGAAGTACCTGACTATCCAGTGTGAAACATGCACAAAAACCTGGGTACGAGGCTGCCAGGGTCCAGTGCTCTGAAACAAAATTCATAGTTTTGGTGTGCCTCGATTTGGGGGGTGCAGAAGCACTGGTAGAGTGTCCAGGTTGGCTTTCAATCTCAGAGACAATCGCCTTCGAGAGGGGTCATATCACACTCTCGCATTTCTAGATTCCATATTGGCTTACAGTAGTTGGGTGGGTGTCAGGCGCTATTATCTTTCTAATGGGTGGGCTTACGTTTCCCCGCTAGCTTTGTTCTCAGTGAATTCCAGGCCTTGTTAGCTGCTCTACTGCTAGCAGCTGTGGCCAGCCTCTGGAAATATTTGGAAAGCGGTGGAAGCGTTGAGTGGGAGGGATTGTTGTAGTGTAGTGAGCAGACTTGTTGAGTTTTGCTATGCTAGCTGTTTAGTAGTACTGAATGCGGATTATGTGCGTTGATAGTAGCTCGCTTTGGCTTACGGTTGTAATAAAGAAGTTAATCAGCCTATTTTGTCTGTTGCCCTGGAGTTTGGTCACTCTTTTGCCTAGTCTCGTGCCGTTGTGTTCACGGCCTCCGTGCAGAGGGGAGTCAGGCACCGTGAGGGAACAGTCTTGTCAGACTCACCAGTCATCTGATTTGAATTTCCGAACTCCAATGAGATTACAGCTTTTAGCCCTGCTGCACTGTTGCTAGGCGTTTAAAAATTTGCATGGTCAGCTTACTGAAATTTAAATATACAGTGACCAATCACATTTGAGATTCAGGTACGAGTCTTGGACAAGTCATCCAGATGAGGGTGCAGACACAGACTTGGAATGAGGGTTTATGAGTGGGCTGAGCCAGTTTGGCTGATAGGGTGTGAGAAAAATCAGAACCTTTTGTCCTTGGCTACCAAACTGCTTCCCCACAGAAAAAGAAAAAGGTGTTGACGTTTTGTGGCTCTTAAGTGGGTGATAAGTAGCTGTGGTCAATATTGAAGCCATTCTGGTTAGGGTTGACTGGTTTAGGGGGTTGGATGAGGGCTACAGCCCTCTCCAGAACCCCAACCTGTCCTTTTTTTGGAGAGTGAAGGGCTTCAGAAGATTTGCCTGCTCTGTCCTGGCTTGCGGAACCTGTCTCCTTGCATTGTGTATGTGTACCCGTGGACATTTGATACCTGTTGCAGCTGCCGTGGGGCAGAAACGTAACCCTCCCCTCGCCAGTCTGACTCCCTTTCACAGCGACTAGTACCCAACAGCTGCTGTGCAGAAACGTAACCCTCCCCTCGCCAGTCTGACTCCCTTTCACAAACGGCTAGTATCCAGAAACGCTTATGCTTCTAATGTTGCTTAATTTCTGTGTGTAATCTAAAGCGGGTCGGCATCCATATCTCAAGAACGACAACATGGAAGTATCGCTGAAGATATCAGATCCTCTAAGGGTGCTGATTTCAATTTTCAAAACTAGGTGGCGATCGTGCCATGGTGTTGATTTCCGGCTAAAAGTTGGCTGGATTTATGGCCGGGTAATTTCAAGGTGATTAGTGGCCGTCTTGCGACAGATGCTAATATTCCGTGTTCCGGATTTGGAAGTGTGCATGGGCGAGTGTTATGGCTGTCGCACTCTTTGTGTGCATTTTTCTGTCTGCTCCACCTGAAATTTAAAAACAGACCACTAACTAGTACATAGCGGCCACTCACAATATGTAGATGCACTACCCCTGTAGCTCTTTGAAATTTGAGAGCAAATTCGTTTATGCACTATAGCGGAATGAAAAACAGGAGAAAGCAATTTAAAAATCTATTGTTTTGTTGCAGTTTTGGGGGTGCACGGGCGGCCTTTTCGGGTGTGGTGAGGTGAGCTGTGCGAGGGAGTTTGAGGAGCAGATATTTCGCAAATTGTACAAGCCATAGAAGCCCCCCCACATCAAATGCAAGCAGTTTCTCTAGCGCATTACTTTCCCTAATGATGTAAGCATACTGCTTTAAAAGCCCCAGCTGAAACACCTGTAGGCAAAGTTGAGTGTGTGTGTGTGGGGGGGGGGGGGGGGGGTTAGTTGTATACCTCAAAAATGCATAGTTTGACTGTTTGTTGTTGGGTTTTTTTTTTTGGGGTACATCATTGTTTTTGTTTTTTGAAATTATACGGAAGTTGTACTGGTACAGCGATTCTTTTTCTTCTTGGCACGCTCCTTAAATAAAGGCCATGGCTTGTACACGTACACGTACACCCATGCTATAATGAATATCAGCTGCTTTATTTTTCCCCTGCCAACTGTGCCCCATACTTTCGAGTGGCCATTTCGGGCTCCCTTGGGAATAAGTAGCGTCCATGGCTGTTGGAAATTCTGTAGACACTTCAGCCCCAGTTTCAGAATCTTCCCACCACCGTTTTGTCTTGCCAATTCAACCCCACTTGCCGTAATATCATAATTGTCATAACATCAGTGCTTCCAGCGTCATGGCTCGTCATGAATTTATAGTTCGTAATTTGCTGACTGTGCAGCCTTCTCCCAAGAGCATGCTCTGTTTTGATAGCTAATAAGTTCCACGAAATGACAGTTTGAGCTGAATATATTCATTGACCAACTGTAGGTCTGCTAGATATCTGCCGCAAGCAGGTGTGAGAACCTAATTTGAGGTGATATTCATTGTTAACTAGTCATGATGGCTGTTAGCTTCGTTCCGAAGCCACACCGCTCCCCGAAAGAGTGGCTTGGTATTCACCGTTTGCGCATCCATGAGATAATTGCAAGAATATGCGGAGCAGGGTCGGTCGTTTGCGATTTGTCAAGATTTCTGGTAAATTATGTGCATGTGCAAATGGTGGATACCGGGCCACTCTTTCGTGGGGGTGGGGTGTGGCCTGGGAGCGAGGCTATATGGCTGTGTGCCAGCAAACAATTATGTGGAAAGTGGGGGCAAACTTGCTACACATTACCATTGCCATAGTTAAGCGCTGTTGCCGAGCTTCGTACCCATCCTCCTCCAACAACAAATGTAACTTGAAAATCGGGCACTTGGTATCCGACCCTGAAGTGCAGTGCCCTCATTTCATACGACCTTAATTCTAGCACTTTGGGTTATGAGAGTTTCAAAAACATTACTTGTTTGCAGACATGATAATCTGGATTGTAGCAGGAAGACATGAGGTCATTACATAGCAACATGGCTGGGTTTGCAAGAGAAAGATTCTTGAGTGGTGTTCATTATAATGCATACATGCACACACATACATGCGCACACACACACACACACACGCATGCACACACACACACACACACACACACACAGGTGTATTGGCAACTGGAGTGGCGATGACTGTTCTATCAACATCTGTGACAGTGGGGACCCTTGCATGAATGGTGGAATATGCAGCATAAACCCACAGGACCAGTCCATGTATTTATGCTCCTGTCCAACTGGCTTTACCGGACCCCATTGCGAGTATTTTGCAGATGGACGTGAGTTTTATTAAACAAATCGTAAGAATCTTATAATTATTATGTGGTATTATTTTGTTTTCGTCCCAGACGTATTGCTATGCGACATGTTGGTGGGAGGGAAAATGGCCAGGCAGACTAAGTTTTCATTTGCAGACCTCTAACGGCTAACTGACCTGATTTATGAGCATACTTGTATCCATCTACTTTAGCTTTGACATTCTACACCCTGGGTTTGCGAAAACAGAGCATGTCGTAACCTCCGACTAATGCTTTCACTAAAAATGCTTATACCAATAATATAGACTTAGGGTATGTGATGCCTGTAAGCCCAGAGGCCTAAGTCAAACATAAGCTGTAGCTGCTGGTTACAGGCAGGTCCTACATGCACTGATGGGGGGGGGGGGCAAATAGCTGTCTGTGGTTTGTGTTAGCAGACTCTCCATTTTTTTGCTATATTGCACTGTTGTGCCATTATTTCAGTGTACATAGCTGTGCTTTCAACAGGAGAGTGCAGCTGTGGACAAACAGTATATGTAGGAAATGGCCAGTTGTGAATATACCTGCCCTTTGTGAGGTCAGAGCCAATTGCCTGCCTTCCCTTCAGAAAGTATAATCTGTTTATTTTCTTAGGACCTTGTGTGACGGCAACTGTGTAGTCCTTTGTCCCTAATTAGAGTACCCTGTGTACTAGCCAGTCCATATAAACTGCATATACAAACAGTGACATCATATTACATCATCCGTGTGTGGGACCCCCCACCATTGATAGCTGATTACACCGATTAGCAACGTGATAGGAGATACGGTTACCCGAGCAACCCTTGATCACCCCTGCGGCTAACAACCTAGAATTCGAAAATATTTAATCACTTAAAGAGTTTCCCTAAAAGGAAACTGCGTGTAAAGGATGTGCAAGCAAGCGTTGGTTGTGATGATTGGCAGTTCAGAAGGGTGGGCATTTGAATGTGCAACTACTCTAGACTTCAATTGTTTTGACATGAATGAACTGTGAGTGAGGATGAGTATATATCTTTGTGTGGTAACGTGTTAATCTTGTCTTACAACCTGTACTGCACTGGGAAAGTTGTTACATGTTTGGTGTTGCTGTGACGACTGTAGTACTGTAGTACTCCTCTCTTCTTGTGCCACGTGTGTGTGTGTGTGTGGGGGGGGGGGGGGGGGGAGACTGTAGTGAGTGTTGTTAAGATTTCCAAGGGGGCACAAAGTTTTCAAGGTGGTCCCCCCTCTTCTTACAAAAGATTTTACCAATTTCTGCCTAGTTTAATAAACACCACCTTCATTAGTCACTTCTCTCGAATCGTAGCTGCTTAAATTTGCGTGATCAAATAATTAGTAGCTGCATCGTCTGATCGCAGAAATACGGTACATCTGTATGTGGGTGTGGGCTGACCTCACTACAAGAGCAACTAACAGTGGCAGACGAAATTGCATTTGTGAAGCACATTCCTGAGAGTAGAGATTGCTCAGTGGGGAGTCCCACAACACAAGATTCACTGATCTTATCGGCCGTACCTCAACCTTCTGGCATGCAAACCAGCAATGAATACGTGCACGGCAGAAACACCCCTGTTCTTGTATACCACTTCAGGTGGGAGCTGTTTTTTTTTTTTGCAGGCTTCTAGAGTCTCTGCCAGAAATGCATGTGGCTCCCATGCTGCCCCCACTTTGGTTGACCACTGTGGTTTGGGAACAGGAGGCTAGTTTGCTCTAGGGCGTGTGTTTGGAGGGATGTTCTCTATAAGCTCAGGTGTTCATGTAGTCTATGCAGGGTAGCAGGCACTGTCCAAAAACGCTTTTACGTGCGTGTGCAGTGAGGAATGGCATCCATTTAGTGCCCACCTCCCCCACTCTTGAAACTGCTCCAGTTTACTCCTGTGACTCCCATTACGAATATCCAATAAAACACAAGCCCTCAATGCCTGAATGGCTTATCACAAAATATCCTTTATATTCACTTAGCCAATTATGACTACTTAAAATCCCATCGCACGATCACACGTTATTTGCAAGAATGTATATTCAGTAACACGTAAAAAGAAAACTGCTCCGTGGTATGGCTAGCTGGTGTGGTTCCTAACTGCTATAAAGCACTCGGCAAAGGTGATGGCTCTGAATATTGTGGTGTATTTGACAACTGATCTTTTTTGTGGCCGGAGTGCAGTACTAGTTAGTCAACCTTTGACCTCACAACTAACAATTCTCTGAGATTGTCTAATATTTCCACTCACTTGGATAATTAACAAGGTGCATGTCTCCCTGCCTCCTTTTTTGAGACAACTGTTCATTATCCAGATTACTGTAGCCTAACATAGAGCTCTTAGTTTGTTTAGTGTGATGGTGAGTGTGTGGCGGATTCAGATTGGGGAAAGTTACTGTTGAGTGCTCATGTTTGTGGCTCCTTTTTAGCTAGAGGGATTAGCAGTTTTGTGTTTGAGGTGAAATTGAGGGAAAGAATAAAAACTCTCTCATGGGAGCTGTCTCTGTAGTGTGTAGTGGAGAGCAGGGGGTGTGGAAGGCCTTGTGTGATGTGTGCAGCTGTTTCATTCCCCTGTAACTCTTGTTTCATTTTTCATGGAAGTGGGGTTTATTGCCTGTATTTTCAGGATGAGTCTAGGGCTTCAGTAAATGTTTGCCATCTATAGTCAGGCCATTGGAGAAATAATGCATAGTGTGATGTAATGCATGATGTGCTCGTGAGAGGTATCCCTGCTTGTACATCAGAGCTCTTTACGTTCTCGTGATCGTGACTGGTGTTGTCAACTTGTTTGTTCCTACAGATCAGGTGTAATTACAGCTGGCATTCTTTCTGCATACTTGGACCAATCAGGTTTATTATTGCCAAACTCCATTAGCAGTCTTTGTAGGCTAAGTTGTTGTGGTTCCAGTTAGTGCGAGACAATTGACATCAGTAGAGATATTGTGGCGACTATGCTACTGTTTCTCGTCGGAGCGATGCCTTGCCCCTTTAAGTTAATTTAACCCTTTTAAGGCTGTTTAGATTACAGGGCTCCAGTGAAGCTCATTAGGTATAAGCCCACCTCTGAATGAGGCCCACCCCTGAGTTTGAGCCCAGCCCTGACTATAAGCCCAACCCTGACTATAAGCCCACCCCTGTCTATAAGCCCAACCCTGACTATGGGCCTACCTCTGGGTCTCTACTGCTGGTCAGAATCCCATGACGGAATGGGATGAAACATGAACAGAACTGCGTGGTGGTATGGAATGGAATGTGTACCAAGTGATTTTGGAATTAAGTGCTCAGTCTTGTAAACGTGTCTGGGTGTCCACAATCTCTATGCAAAGGTAGTGTCTGGTCACTTAAACAACCTTTCTTCACAAACTCCAATGAGATTGCAGCTTTGGCCTTTCTGCAACATTGCAAAATCTAGTTCAATAACACTATTGATCAGTTACCCTTTGCATGGAGGGTGTGGCTGTCTGGGCACGAGACTAATTAAGTGCTATTGTCTTGGAATTGAAATGGCCGTAAGTGATCATGTTACCTGCCAAATATGTAGCTGCCTTCTTGGCTACTAGCCTTCAGCTCTAGCTGCTTGTCTGGATTTGTTACATGGCTGTATTTGATCACGGTTGCCGTATCAACCTACCAAATATGTAACTACCTCCTTGGCTTCTGGTCTTCAGCTGCCAAGGAGCTCTAGCTGCTTGTCGACTAATCCTGGAATTGTTGAGCCTAAGCACACATCTCCTTGTGTGTTGTCTAAACTGATTGGACAGCCATTGTCTGTGTGTGTCAGCTGTGAGTGCAGGCAGTACAGGGGCTTTAGTGGACACCTGGTTGTTTGTCACTCTCTCGCTCATGCGCTTTCCCTCCGTGTGTATGTATCTGAGACCTTGAGAATCAAAAAATGGAGTGTACATGTATTCTAACTGTCCACAGCCTCCACCCATACATGTGTACATACATGTACATGTGCACTAGCCTCAGATATGCTCATTCACAAACATGTAAGGCTGATTAGCCAACGGGAAAGTGATGACCGCCGTTCTCAAAGCCTTGGACTGGCTGAACTCGCTAACAATCAGCTAAGCAGTATAATGCAACTCGACTCCCCGTGAGGCCCTCTGCGTGGAGTACTGTGTATGCACTAGGATGACTTTATATATCCGGCCGGGATTTTTGCACTACAAACCAGACACAGTTGCGTGTCCTGTACAGCGGTCTCTACAATAACAGTCAACAGCTGAAATTCGATTTGGAGAGGCAATTATTTCATTAGCTAATGAGTTGAAGAACACACACACAGTAATGTTGCACAGGAATGCCCTGGATCCTGCAGACATTGACAAACATCACCAGCTGGCTATAGCTAGGTCAAAGGGCTGTCTGCTCTAAACTGATTTTTGAAAATTTTTAGTCCAACGTTTAAAATTTTGCAGTAGAAACTCATAGCTATATACCACTCCTCATAGTTCTTGTGCGTACCTGGTAGGAAAAATCAGATCAGCTAGACCCAAGAATTCCGTATTTCATTCCCTGCGGAATGGAAGGGAAGGGGCTTTTATGGTCATTTTCTGAGATGCAAAAAAAAAAGTCTGATAGTAGCTCTACAGATATTGTAATTTCGAGTGCTATCCGTAAGGATGTTACCAAATGTTGATGATGTAAAGTTGGCGTAGCCGAGAGCCGAAATGATCCGGCAGAACGAGGGGCAACATAACTTCACCAGTCTTGCCGACTTCTCCTTATCACAGCAGGGTTGTCACTGACACTAATCACTGAAGAATTTTTTTTGCACTCTTATCTCTTAACAGCAATGGAGTACTGGCATGGCTTTCTCAGTCCGTTCCTATCACCTTGTTGTCATAAGATCGTTAACTCTGTTTCCTTAGCTTGAGAACCAGCGGCCTAGCTTGTAGTAAGGAATTTTGTCAGTTAATGGCTTGGAGATGAGATAGAGTCTTGGTTCCATCAAGAGGGGAAAGATATTGGTGTTACATTTTTGGGGGGTGAAGTGTGTCTTTGGGGAGGGAGGGGGGAGAATGGGATGGGTCAACTCATGACAGTCACAACTGTTGTGTTACCTTTGTTTTGGTACATGCTAAATAAGGAATTTTAGATACACTTTCGTGTGCCAACCCATCCCATGGATGTGCATATATTTAACCTTTTTCAATAGTACAATGTACAGTTACTGTAACAATATTGTAGTGTGTAGCCTTTGTATTTTATACATGCATATAAAACAGTATAGTCTGGGCCCAGGGGCTCTTGTGCTTTGTTAACTACACTTTTATTGAGGGGAATCTGTTTTTAGAATATATCCGCACATATATAGCCTTTGTGGGTCAGCTATAGGGAGGGTGGGGTTCATGCTTATAGATTATTTCAGTAGGTATAGAGGAACACCTTCTTAAAATATGCTGCTTATTTCACACACGCACGCACACACACACACACACACACACACACACATACAGCTCTTTGTAATACTAATAACACATGTGGTCCAAATGGTACGTGTTATGAGCGGGCATCAAATGGAGTGTCCCAAGGAACAACTTGTGTGTGTGACAAAGGATACTGGGGGGCAAGATGTCTTCGGCCTGGCCCAGACCCCTGTGCTATTGATGCAGTCAACTACTGCTGGGGACATGGTACTTGCGTGTATCAAGAGATGAGCCCAACTGGTTTCACTTGTGTATGTGACGAAGGTTATGCACCTTTTTTGTGGTGTCGGCACACCGACCTTCCTGCATTTTGTGCCCTCGACCCGATCCCATGTGAGAACGGCGGCACCTGTGTATCAAGAATAGCCTCCGGCATCTCCAGCTATGAGTGTATCTGTCCTCCAGGTAGGTTGTGATTGGTTGTGTTTTTTTTAAATATTCAATTGTGAAATACGGAGCTTCTCATCGAAATTTAATATTCAAAAGCAATGATGTTCAAGGCCTAGGCGTGTAATAAGGGATGTCTAAGCTAGCTACTGCAGTAGCTATGCAGATAATCATTGTTTAACAAGCTAGGGGCGGATCGGTATGTAATTATGGCTAACGTACTCATGTGGGGAGCACGTTTGCCACCAAACCTCTTGAACCAATAGACCATTTCACTGTACGGACAGAAGAATTCATTACGCGGTAATGAGCCGTGACGTCACGTCTGGAGTACATTCCTGCGCCATCTTGGAGTACTTCACTATTGCAGTCAATGGGAAATGAGGCCCGATTTGCCGTACTGTTACTTCCAGATGGTACCGTATATTCAAATACAGCGAAGACTATTGAAAAGCTCGATCTTCGTGACATCGAGCGGTGAAAAGCCAGTGGCGATCGAGCGAACGTACGGTGAGCTACGAGGTGAGAAAGACGGTCGGTTATTAGTGTTTATAAGCTGCAGTGAAGTCCAGAGGTAAGCCAGGAAAGCATGCAAGCCTATACAGAAGAAAGCTAACAAGCCTTGCACGCCTCCCGTGCCGTACTACGATAAATAAGTCACTCTATAGTGTATAACTAGCTAGCTAAGGGCAGAAGTACCAATAAAGCCAAAACATTATTGCATGATGCCATTGCTAAAAGGATGCTAGCTAAGCCAGCCTATTCTTCGCTTACATTATTCTACGTAACTATAGCCGTAAAACCCGTTAGGCATGCTTTCCTGGCTTACCTCTGGTCTCT